>OZ005740.1:288553149-289153149 GCA_963930735.1 Dioctria linearis | reverse complement strand
TCTGTGGATTAGGCCTATTAGGGATACCGCAATTAAAAAAATACGCGCAGTTTACTCTACTTCGTGATGGTGTGGAAATGAGTTGACTTTGAATTTACAATAGCTGTGTTCGATTGGGCTGTGTAAAGTACTCGCGAGCCCTTTCCGAATGGAACGCAAGTTTGTGTTGACAAGAGTAAAACATAACCTCCAATTTCAGACATATCTGTTATGTTTCTGTTATATCAAGTTTATTATGAAAATAGTTAGGATTATTAACTATATTACTCAAATTAATTTCACTAAAGGCAACTGAAAATAAAATTATGAAAAACTGGATCTATGTATATCCGAGCTACTTTCCTCGAGAAGTACTTACTACCTAGAAAATTTAAGGAGAAAATGTTGACTCTGTTTGATATTTATTATTTTAAAACTTATTACCGTATTTATTTTAATAACTTTAATACATAAATTTGAATAATTCTCCTGTTCTCGATGAGTTAAATAATTTTATTAGTTTCTTTACAAACATTTTCTGTCAAATTTCATCTATCTGCCATTTCAATAACCACTTAGCATCCAAATCCACCTAGCGGAAAACTCTTGCGAAACTATTCAGCTCGTCTACTCGCGGACAAGAGCATGAGTAGTTGCGAGTAGGTAGAAGTTCTTGGGAGTACTTTACACAGCCCAATGGTACACAGCTAATATTATCATAATTATGTAATGAATAGCTACAAATGATTTGTTAAATTGAGAAAAACTAGGAATTGGATGATGTTTTGGAAGAATGTTCACGTTTCTGCCGCGGAAATTTTGTTACACATCACACTTACAAAAAAATTGTTTATACAAGAAATGTAGGGTATTTAGTCCTATGCAAATTTATATCAGACATTTTCGTCGTAGGACCAAGCGTTGAGGAATTATTTTGAAAAAACTAATTGTTGTGTATCTTTAATTGAAAATGGCGGATCGCGCTGACCTCCCTCAAGATCGAAAACTTGGATTTTTCATCGTGGCCCAGAACTAAATAGCGTATATTAAAATCGTTTCTACCGGCTGGACCATTAGGGGTACTGGATATTTTACTTTAATTGTTGACCTTTTTGTTTTATATCTAGAAGTGTACGAAGGAATACACAATCATAATCTGAGAGCCTTTGGATAAAAAAAAGTTATTTTAACATCTTAGCCCAGTAAAGTTTACCTTGACTTCAAAAAAATTCCGCTCAATTGGAAGACCCTTATTTTGATGTCATTTCTGAAAAGTCCCCTTAATTTGAACCAGAGGTCTTTTGTTTCTAGGCGTGAATTCTAATTTTTTTTTATTATGTCGAAAATTATCAATTTTCCGAGAAAACAGTTATAAGAAAAAATGTAGTGAATGAAAATTCTACACATAAAAAAAGGTCCGTCGACCATAGTATTCATCGTTTCAATGATTCAGACTTAATTACGTCTGAATGAACCACTGACATATATAACATGGACTGCCTGATTTTCTATGTCATATGGGTCAACTTTTTTTGGCAGGGTGTGACAATTACCTTAATTTCAAGTTTTACTTTTGCTTTAATATTCATATTAAAAGTTCAACAAATTACAGAAGCACTCGAAATTATTTCTATTCTTGGAAGCTTATCTCCTACAATATCAAATATTTTTTAAACATGATTTTTAAAGAAATAAAATCAAGCAATTTTTGTCTACCTACCCCTAAAAGTAGGTATGAGGGGACAGAGAAAGGATTACAATTATTATATTGCCATCTATTTCTATTCTATATATTCATTTGGAAAACCACTGAACTGAAACTGGACTATGGTGTATTTTGTATAGAACTTATTATTTGTAGTTCCGGGGAATAAAGTAGTTAAACCAAAAAGAGACAGAATATGCACACACACCACAATAATATTATATATACATATATGATTTTCAAGTACCTTCCTTCATATTTAAAAAACTGTAGGTGCTGTTACTGTAAGCAAATTTGCAAAAAATAGAAGTAAAGCATTTCAGTTGTTGTAATCCGAAAGTTTCATGTACAAAGGGGCTCAATTTTCTGGCTATCGTATACAAAAAGGAAAGAAACAAACAACCAGACGCACTGGAAAAAATATTTAATATTCATTATTCTTATTACATACCTAGATACTATGTATGTAGATGAATTTAATCCATATATAGCTATAATAATACTAACATATGTATATGTTACAGGTAAAGCCCGAATTCGGGATAATTCTAAGTTTAAGTTTTAGATAAAGTTGATTTGAAACATAAAATGTAATTAATTGCGGGCTTTATCCGTCTAAACTTAGCATTATCCAAATCTCTCTGGACAAAGCTGCAGTTGTAGTAAGAATAAACGAAAAGTAAGCAAAATTTCATTTGTTGCAAATCATATCAATATTTTTGTCAAGAACAATAAATTTTGAAAATATGCAAATACATAAATTAATATTTTTATTTGTTGACGCAGGACATACTATAGTGACATTTGGAATTGCATAGAACGCCTGCCAATTTATACTTGAATCTCTCTGTGTTGCAGTCTTATACCCTTGACCTCCTGTATGTGACTGAATGTTAGCGAGTTATCGTAAACTTTTTATTTCTCCTGATACCTTTTATAAATCAACAAGTTCTGCGTTGCATGGTGTAAATTGATTGATTCCTAGTGAATTTTGTGTCTATCGTACCATCAGCATTGCCTAATTTGTAAAATCTTTCATCATCTATATCAAAAATCATCATTAAAATATTCCTAAAGTTTCCTCGACCTCTGTCGACGTCAAGTATTAGTACTCTGACAGTGTCCCCAACTTTACAGATCGGAAATTGAGAATTTGATCGAACTTTCATTTTATTAGCTTGGGATATTAAACATTCTTTGACATCTATTCTATTTTGAATAATATCAGCCTTTTTTGTTACATATATTGCAGAGTCCATTTTCGAGTTCCGAGATGTTACACTTTTCACACACTCTTTTCGTCTGCGTACCTACTGTGTCAGTTTCATCGGATTCTTGTTCTTCAGGAAGCTTTGGCTCCATCGCAATATTGTTGTGCTCCATTAATTCTTGTAATTCCTCTTCGGAACGAATGTGTAAGTAAACTTCTTTCGGTAATGATGGTGTGCCTAATCCTGATTTCGCGTCGCAACCACACATTGCTTGGAACGTAGATCGTTGTATACCGCCATGATCTGTTCTAAGAAAATTCAACAAATTTCATATTTACTTGTATTCAAATAAAAAAATTATTCTTATACTACATTAATACTTACCTGTTTTTTTATAAATTGATCAAAACGTAATCCCTCTGACCATTGGTTGCAGTTTTCAGTCACCATCCAAGTCATAAGCATGTTTTGTATGTCCTGATTCGCCTTTTCTACGCTTCCTTGTGATTGGCTATGCATAAGCTTCCCATGAACAAACTTCAATACAGGCCACATAGCTCGTAGTTCCAATTTACGAATTCACAGCCATTATCTGATTGTAAAATATTTGGAATATCGAGTAAATTTTGGGCCACCTCTGTTCCTCTTTTAGATGTCGATGTCTTTATATACGATAATAAATTTGTATAGAGCATCTGCACTTGAATGCATATCTACAAGATCAACCTGACATCTACTGTTCATCTCTGAAAAACCATGGGTACACCTTTCTTAGTCGATATCTGTTTCTTTTAACATGTGTGCAGTTTTTATACTTTGTGCTTAATTCAGCGACCATTCGATGTTTTCCACCATGTTCTACAGAAATGTGAGCTTCAAACAGGACATCAAACATTTCTTCATTTGTAACATAATATTTTATGTTTGTTTCACCTGTACCTACTCGTGATGATTCGTACTTTTAAAGTCGTTTAAACAATTACCTTCTTTCAAAGGAACAATTAATTTTTCTACTCTTCCAAGGATAAAGATATCAAATCGAAGCAGTAGTCGGCGCTGTAACGTTGTCAAACTTTTGGCTTCTTTCGCACTTTTAATTTATTGTAAATAAGTTTTATATTGTTCTTCGTCCATATAAAAACTATTTGATTATTTTTGCTTCCATAATTCAGCAAAATTGTCGTAAACCCTCATTTTAAAAATTTCTTTTTGATTAACGGACATTTTTACACACTAAAACTCACAACACTTGACCACCGACTTGCGCATGAATATTCACAAGACTGACAAATGAAATAATCATTCGAGTATTAAATAAATAAATAAAGAAATTGTACACAAAGAAGACAGCATAATATTAACCTCTGGAAAGTATAAGGTCATTGTTTATAATCTAATCGACAATTCTCAACTTTATCCAGCGGTGTTTGGTAAATGCTAGTATTAGCCGGCTAAAGCCCGGTTTTCATAATTTTTTTCAATTTTATCCAGCTGTTTTGGATACAACTGAGTTTAGCCGGCTATACACCTATAGCTTTAGCCAATATTAGGTTTTATCTGTAACATATATCTATATTAGGGTGGTCCAAAAAGCAAAAGTATTAAAATGTCTTAATGCTCATTCAGAATTTGTTAGCTAATGTAATTTTAAACTTCTATGCAAAATTTAAGTGAAATTCATTAATGTTTAGAGGTCGCTCAAATCGAAAATAGTGATTTTTTGGATTTTCAGAAAAACTGTTTCAACATTTGCTATCACAAATTTTTTATATGACTATATTTATTCTTGATTCTTTTTTTTTAACTTAAGGGAACTTCGATGTCAACTTATTGCATTGAAAGGCGTTATAGAAACTTTAATTCTTCTATTTTTTAAAAAAATTTCAGAACGAATATTAGGACCCGGAACACAAATTTTTTGATTTCGGGACAACTTTTTTGATGTGAAAAGTGGCACGTGATTATACTTTTTCTACTATATTCTAATCTACAATCGATTAACTTTCAAACAACTACAACTTAAGGGGGTTATATGTGTGCGAACTGTTCTCAAAATGCCATTTTCAAAAGTGAAGCATCTTTACAAATGACATAACGGTATATTTTCACTGTAACGCAATTATTTATAAAAAAAAACAAGAGAAAAACTTTTTAAGGGCTTAAGACCAATAATATTGTACCCTAGATGAACATAAAAAACAAATAAAGTGAAAACCAAAAGATCTGTATGGCAACACCAACAAGGGGTTGCCCAATTTAGTTAATTTTGGAAATTTTATTTACTATTTTTATGAACACGCTGTCTACAATATTGCAGCTCTCTAGTTCGACGTGTTCTCAGGAAGTGTCCACATATATAGTGAAAATCCAAAGTTTTGTATGGCAACACCTAGAAAGGGTTGATCGATTTAGTCAATTTTTGAACTTATATTTGTGATTCTTAGGTATTGTCCAAATATATAGTGAAAAACCAAAGTTTTGTATGGCAACACCAAAAAGAGGTTGCCCGATGTATTGAATTTTTAATTTTATTTACTATTATTATGAAAACATTTTGTACTAAATTTCAGGTATCTACGGACAGTGCCCAAGTATACAGTTCAAAACAAAATTTTTATATGACAACCCTACGAAAGAGTTGCCCGATTTGTCCCATTTACGAAATTAAATTCATATTCTTTTTAGAAAGCCCGTGTGGATAATCTCAGCACTCTAAGTGAATGCGCGCTTGAGTTATCGCGCGGACGGACGGACGAACGGGCAGATAGACGGAGAGACAAACAAACGGACAGGCGGAAAGGCAAAAATCAAAATAACTTTTAATAATTGGAAAAGAAGATGTCATTAGTACAAAACCGTTACATTTATGGGTCGGCACATCTGTGTAATTTGTGAAAATGCTTCACATTCATAAATTACATTTTGAGAACAGTTCATACACTACATAACCCCCTTAAGTTGTAGTTGTTTGAAAGATAATCGATTGTAGGTTACATTACAGTAGGAAAAGTATAATCGCGTGCCACTTTTCCTAACATAAACAAGTAAAAAAGCTAATATTGGTCTAAGACCAATTCTTATGATACCCTAGATGAATGTCCGTATGAAATTCGTATGGGCACCCATTTAAGCAATTTTGATTTTTGCAGTGGTTTTTCGCATATAGAACGGTTCGTCGGACAGAAAAAATGATTAAAACCAATTTTATAGGATTTCATATTCTAAAGTAGTTTTTAGTACAATAAAAATGTCTTGGACTGATCGTTTTCACAGCATAAGTAAAAAACCTAAATTTTTATATGGCAACACAAAGAAGGAGTTGCCCGATTTAGTCTATTTTTGAATTTTTATTTGCTAGTACAATGAAAACACCATGTACTCCAGCTCTCTACGTCGACGCGTTCTCAGGCAGTGTCCAAATATGTAGTGAAAAACGAAAATTTTGTATGGCAACCCCACGAAGGAGCTGCCCGATTTGTCTCATTTTCGAAATTAATTTTACTTTTTTTTTTTTAAAGTCTGTGTACAAAATTTCAGCTCTCTAAGTATACGCGTTCTCGAGTTATCGTGCGCACAGACAGACGGACGGACGGACATGCAAAAATCAAAATAACTTTTAATATTATGCGTGGGTGTCCAATTCATTTTGCTCTACCGTCATTATTTCGAGGTGTTACAAACCGAATGACAAACTTAGTATACCCCTATAGATTTCATCTAGGGTATAAAAATGCCCCGAAATCAAAAAATTTGTATTCCGGGTCCGAATTAACGTTTTGAAATTTTTTTAAAAAATAGAAGAGTTACATTTTCTAAAACTCCTTTTACTGCAATAAGTTTAGATACCTAAGTGTAAAAAAAGAATCAAGAAAAAATATTGTCAAATAAAAAACAGTTTTCCTGAAAGTCCAAAACAGCCAAAAAAAAAACACTATTTTCGATTTGAGCGACCTGAACACATTAATGAATTTCACTCGAATTTTGCATAGAAGATTAAAATCACATTAGCTAACAAATTCTGAATGAGCATTAGACATTTTATTACTTTTGCAAATCCATACATTTTTGAACCATCCTAATTCTATATGCCTAAGTTCATTTGCACGTGCATATAATATCATCGAAGATTATAAATGCTGTGGTACTGCTCTGCCCTTGAAAATAAGCATCTTTTCTATAAGTACATGTTTTTACAATTTCCCTTTATTCTTACAACATTTACACAACTGGCTAATGTAAATCATTCTAATCAAAGTTCTACGAACCTTGAAACATTTTAGTTGTCTATAATTCAAACACGAAATTTGCATTAAAGCTTTTTGGAATTTTGTTTACCGTCAATGATCTATTTATAAGGTAGTAAATAGCTGTAAAAGAGTAGGTACATATATATTATTACTTAGAAAGTTAAGACTCCAGGCAATTTAAGGATACCGTAAAATTCAAGAGAAAAGGGAAAAGGTTCAAGATTTGTTTTTACGTCGTCCAGACTTTGTTTAATAATTTCGTCTAAGCAATTAAGGACTTAGACGAGCATAAATGGAAATTTTCCAGCTTTTCACTTTATTTTCATGGTAATTTCTACATCGTCAGCAGAGTGTTTTCACTGAATAGCGGTTTTCATTTTTTTTATTTTTTTAATAGTTCAATCAAACCTCAAAAGATACGCTTTAGTGCAGATTCGTATTTGTGAAACGAAAGCAAATAAGGGTCCTGTTCAGCAGCATCGATATACGCAGCAGTTATATACTATTCAACTTTATATTTATGGGTGAAATTATTTTCGTGAATTTTAAAATGATTACCTCCATATCTTTGTACCATTTCTACATGATTTATTCAGAAGTTCAAAATATAAGCCTGGTTAAAATCGATATCGTTTACGCGTGCCGTACTTACATCAAATTGATGATTCATCTTAGTGTCAATATCTAACAGAGTACAGCTAGTTAACTTTGTATTTGAAATTCTTGATAATGAATTGTTTGTGAATGTTTCTTTTGAAAAGTTTTGCTCTTTCAAAGAAGTTACAAATAATGTTAAAAAAATATTACAAATATGAAGATTATCCAGTTCCCGTACAAACAATTATCTGGTCAAGGCAATGGAAAACACAAAGTACGTGTTAGGAAATAAGTTGCCTAAGTTAGTGAAATTCAGCTAAGATGTGGCACGTGACAATAATAGTTAATTGAATTAAAATTTTTATATTGTACTAATTTATATACGTTGGGTTTTCAAGATCCTGTAAATGAGGGCAAATTGCTATCTAAAAACTTATACCATTACTTGATGCATCAGTTGCGTAAATTATTGGATAACTATTTTTTTTTTTAATTTTTAAATGAATGCTTGCAGTTCCAACTTTCTCTCTTGTTATTTAAGAAATGCATTTGACCTGTTAATTTACTGCATTCATTTTTATCTTGAACCCGAAATCGCTTGAACGTCGTAAGACTACATTTAGAGGTCGTGGAAAACGACAACTTTTCTGGTCATATACTACTTTACAAGCGATTTATCAACATTTTCAATGAACAAACGTTATGTGTCATGTGCTTTGAAGCTTGTAAACAGGACGAAAGCATTGAGTACTAATATGTCCTAGATATTTCAGAAGGCAACCATTGGCCACATATTTGTCTTCCTGCGAGAGCTATAACACACAATCTTTTTATCTACAATATCAGCCCAACCTTTTGTGACATTTTAATCAATAATGATTTTTGGGTTTTGTCTTCTGGTATTTATCAATCTTTTTCGCCTTATGAAATGTGCTTTGTAGAAACAATTGTTGTATCCTGCGTAAATGCAACATAGAACTACATAAAAGTTATCCTTTCACGACAAGAATAACAGGTGAGCGTGTCGGATTGATGTATTAGTACAATTTCGATCATTGTAATGTCTCTTCTCAGTGACTTTTGCCCAAGTTCGTATGAGGTAAGAAAATGTTCAACTGTTAGGTTTCTACCTTTGAGATCTGTTGTATAGGTATATGTCTAAAACTACCTTGAGTTTTTTCAGCTGCCGCATAACCTTCTTTTCTTGTATAAAGCTGAATTTCCATACGAAACGATTTTTACTATCGCAAAATAGCTAAAATTTAATGACATATTTGACGAACTTATCCTAATTAGCTATGTATTGACAAAAGTAGTATCTTCCTCGAAAGACAACTAGCTGCTCGTCAATTGTTATAATCTTACCTCGATCAAATAAATTCGGTAGTATTTCTACCCATTTATTCTATAGATCACAAAAAATAGCAAGCCATAAATTTTGAAGAGCTTTGTTATTCAATTTTTATACACTAATACACCTACTAAGTTCAAAATCCTGATATATCCTGCCAGCTTTTACTTGAGACTAGTGAACACATGTGTCGAATTATATTGTCGGGGATCGGAGATTCTGCAAACAAACTTAGAGTCGTGAAAAGACAGACGAACATCAAAAGTGGATTAAGATGAATGGCAGTGGCGTGCATTAGAAATAATTGGGGGAGGGGCATATTGAGCTATTCTTAAATTCATAATTTGTTAAGCAAAGTAAAGTAGTAATAAAGTTGTTGTTGCACGTTTATCAGCATCCTTCTTTATACATTGCGATTTCATATAAAAATTTTCCCTGTATTCCGCGTTAAAGTGTACTGTATCGTAAATTTAAAAGGTATTGGAGCTGGATATGCACGTGCGGAAAGAACATTATGTTACCTAACATGAAACTTATTCCAAGTCAATACTTTACGGATCTCGGACGGAGGCACAGATAAAAACGTTATTACAGCTACCTAAAAAACGTTCAGTTATGAATCACCCTGTATTTGAAAAACCGTAAGATTACCTCCACCTCCCCATATAATAATTTATTCTATCTAACACTTCAACCTATCACCTGTTTTATTTATGACCACCAATTACAAATCACCCTGTATACACTTTTGTACAAATATAATATTTTACGCGATTCTATGAATTATCAGTTCATTATTAAAAGCTGTTTATTGTATAGTAAAAAATTTAAAGTAATTTAAATGGATTTTAACATAATACAATTAATAAATTATCGAGAAAGGTAAGGAACGACTTTTTTCTTTATTCACTTGCTGTTTCTCTAGTGGAAATACATTTAAAAGGCTGCCCAAGGGTGGCACTTAAATATTCGTTCAGATTGTCTAAAAATGTGGACTATTATAGGATTATAGATGGATATCTCCAGTACTATACGGAACTTAAAGTAAATTTCTCCTCGTGGAAGTGGGTATAACATTATATTCACTAAGCTTTTATTTAAATTCATGTCATGCAGCTGCTTTGTCAATGGAGAAAATTCCTCCTTCAGACTGTATACTTTTGGTCGGAAAATACTCTTAAGTAACCGTCCTATATTCACCCATTTGTTAGTTCTTATCGGTGTATCTCTGTACATACAAATGTCCATAACTATGTACATATATATATATATTATATTCTTCAATGCTAGTATATATATATATATATATATATATATGAGGGACATATGTATTGCTAGATATCTTTGTATCTACATAATCACAGGAAATTTAATATAAAATTTCAATATAGAACCAAAGACTTAAGTTTTACAGACGGGAGGATTTTCAGGTTTTATATTGAATTTATTTAATGAAGTGTGAGACTCGTACAATTGAACACGGTCATTTTTTTTAATTCAACTTACAGACAGAAGAATATTTTTTTACTTAAGTGCTACTTTATTCACTTACAATGCGGTGAGGTTTTTTATGATCCTTGTAAAATGGACTTCGACAATATACCTATGGATAGCGGATAAAAGCACATAAATAAGTCAATTTATGCATTTTTCTCACAAGAGATAGTTTTTGGTTCTGCTATTCTAACTTGTTGCGCTAAGAAAATTTGATATGTGCAAAATTACTGTAATTTATTGAATATTGAAAGATTAATTGATGAAATAGTTTTGACGAGAAATATTTTATGACATAAGATATTTTAATTGACGCTGAACCTGGTCCGTTCAACTCCAAGGTCACTCAAAAAACGGCTAAGACCAAGATGTAGTATATGTCAGGTTTTTCGAGGCATAGAACAAGCTGCTGGGCAGAAAACCCACTAGCGAATAAAGAAGGTTACTTTTAACTAGGCTGTCCCTCTATGGTTTTCCATCATGATACCCTAGCGGGTTCCGATGAAACTCTTGAAAAAAGTCATTCTGACAATATTGGATGAAGAATGCGAAAACTTCATGAACTTGATGAAAATAATACTCTAACTGAGGATTCTTGTTGGGAGAAGGAGAGAATATGGAAGGATGATACTTGTGCAAATAAAGCCTGAAATACAATAAATGCGATACGCAATTGTCGACGGTATTTGGCGTCTGTATTTCTCGCAGACGTAATACGACATTGTCGTTGTCATTTCAAATAGTTGAGTTGATGTCTGCCGAATTTTTTTTATATATATTTTAAGAACAAGTATAGTTGCACTTAAAGCTCACACCCAGTTATGCCAGATTTAAAAGAAAAGTGCGCGAAATTTATTAACACATGAACTGTCATACACAAATATTGTAGTGCGACTCGACAATTTTAGAAATTTGCTCTATTTTTTTACGACGACTTTGTTACGTCACATCATTTTCTTTGCACTAATGTCGCAGCATTTATTCGAAAGTTATTTTGGCGTCGACAATTGCGCATTCATTGTGTCTTCCCAAAATTTGACACTAACTGCAGTAGAAAGTTAAATGTCGCTTTTAATGACTGTGTTAGATTTATATTTGGGCTACGCAGATTCGATCATGTATCCTATCCTAACATAATTTCAAGCTACGCGGCTGCTCACTGGATACTAATTTAAAACGGAGGGCCTTATTTTTCTTTTATAATCTTTTGGTTACCTCTCCACCTCCACCTAGTATGATCCGCCCTCTTCGGTCAAGCAGGGGATATAAACTCTCGAAATCGTGCCTCATAGGGCTTGCACTATCGCTACATTCAGGAAACTTGTAACAGATTTTGTTAACTGAATTTCTTCGCGCAGTGACACATTTTTGAATAGATTAAAATAGTACTTATATTTTCGTTTAATTTTTTTCTTTTTCTTTTATTTTTATTTATTTTTTATTGTGTTTTATATTCAACAGTAATATCATTTTCTTATGTTCGCTTTTATAATTAAGTTTTATTCAATTTTTGATCTTGTATTAAATTGATTAAGTGAATCAATCATCTCTCTGAATATGTAGATTTATATTAGGTTAATGCAGGTTTCCATTTTTCCCATGTAGTAGCTCCCTTTTCTTTAAACGATGCTGATAAAAGATAGTAATCTTGTAGTATTCTAACGAAATAAATTTGAATTTGAAAATTCTTTAAAATTATTAATCGTCTTGTTCGAGATTGCTGAAAAGAATGGGTCTTCCATCATATTAGCTAGCCAAAAAACTGCTCTTCACATTAAAAATAAAAAAAAAAGACTGGAAAATATGAAAGAGGGCAAAAATGACCCGTCACAGCTTGGGAAAATGTTATTTGCTTTAAGGAATCAAAATTCAATTCATTTGGATCTAATGGAACTACGACATCAAGGTAAAGAAAGAAACAAAGATATACAGTGATAAAAACTGACTCCTTATAGCCAAGCATTCCCTTATATTATGGTATGGGGATGTAGCACATTGATTGAAATAGTTGGCCTATTAATTATTATAAACGCTAGTCAAAAAGGAAAAAATACAAGGGAATCAGTGTACCCCCTACTGTGGAAGAGCTAAATCAAGTTTTATGTTTTTTTGTTGCAAATGAAATTATTAAAAAATTCCTTGCCCAGGAAATAGTCCAGACTTAATCTCAATATAAAACCTTTAGACTATAATGGGACGGTAAATTTTCAAAAAAACTTCACGATCTTTACAAGAAACGAAACAATTGTTGGAGAGAGATCATCAACTATTTAGGCCAATTGTATTCATCAATGACACTAATAGGGATGCAGAAGTTGTTTAAAAGAAAGGCGCAAATCCTTAATAAAGTAATAAAATTTTAATATATAAAATATTTATTTTTCATTTAATTTTAGTTTATCATTGATTTACCAAATTTATTTTAAGCATCAATACAAAAAAATATGGAAGAAATCATGACTCAGTTTATTGAAAAAACATTGAAAAAACTTCAGCTTGAATATGCTAAAATCAAAAATGGCATGTGTTCTTTAAAGTGAAATAAGTAGGGGAAAGGGTGGTAAGACGGGTAAGATGGGGTACCCAGCGAAATTCGCGGTTTAAACTGACCAATCACGCTCGGTCATGTATCGTTCGATGCGCGGCCATGACACCAGTCAGTAGCCCGGCTATTATTGTTAGCGAATGCACGCGTGTCGACGTGACTGTCGTTTGTTAAATAATGCTAGCTGATGAGGTATGGCTGTGATTGTCGCGTAAACACTAACCTAACTAACGTAAACATTGTGTTTCTTTGAGACTTGCGACAGTTTTTTTTTGTTTAGATTATTACTATAAAATGGCACTGTGAGGCAAGATGGGGCGATGACTACCCCGTCTTGCACCAAAATGAGAATGATAAAGATTTTTTTTATGTTACATGAAATTGGTTAGTGTTTTTTATTTGTGTTCTTTTCATAGGTTTTCTTTTTTGAATGGTTCGTGACTACAAGCGTACGACTGACAGAGGGCCCTGGTCCGAAGAATCTATGCGGGAAGCAGTTAAAGCTGTTTTGAATGGGATATTGGACTATTGTAAAGTACCCAGACAATTATCTTTCCTCGCTCAGTATTGAATGAAGCGTCTGACGAAAATTTACCTATACCCATTAAAGTACCATTGGGCCCTAAGTCAACTATTTTTTTTGTGCCTGAGGAAGAAGAGGTTTGTGCCTAGTTTTTAGAAGTGGAAGAAAGGTTATATGGACTTACGACTAAAGATCTCAAGGCGTTAGCGTATAAGTTGGCATTAAAAAGCAATAAGCCCAAATGCCGAAAAAGAAGAAGCTGTAGGGAGTGGTTCAATGGCTTTCTGAAACGGCACCCACAGCTTTCAATAGGAAACCGAAAAACACTTCTGCTGCCAGAGCATCTGGATTCAACACAGTTGATGTACAAAAATTCTATAATTTCCTCGGCAACGTATACGATGAGCATAATCTGACTACTGACTGTATTTACAAATGTGATGAAACAGGTGTTTCAGTTGTGCCTAAATCTAAGTCAAAAATAATCGCTCAAAGGGGTCGGAAATAGGTTGGAGCTATGGTTTCAGCAGAACGGAGACAGACGGTCACGACCGAAATATACTTCAGTGCTGCTGGGAACTACATGCCACCCATGCTTATTTTTCGGCTGGATGACTTCAAAACTGTTCCTTCAATGGCTTAAGAGATTTGTGATTTTCAGTCGAGCATCTAAAGAGAGACCCATGCTGCTTTTACTAGATGGGCACAGCACCCACACTCAGAACATTGATCTGATCAATGAAGCCAGAACTCATGGTGTTATAATCTTGTGTTTTCCCCCGCACACGACACATCGTTTACAAGTAGCCGATGTTGCTTTCATGCATCTTTTGAGTATTTCTTATGACCAAGCCGAGACAGCATGGCTACGATCTAACCCAGGACTAGTCGTTACTATCCGCCAAGTCACTGAAATCTTCGGCAATGCATTTGTTCAGGCAGCTACAATGTCTACAGCAGTGAACGGATTACGTAAGTGTGGAATTTGACCGTATAATCCAAATATGTTCTCCGAAACAGATTTTGCCCCTTCTTTGACAACCGAGATTCATTCGTTTACAAACCCACCAGGAGCATTTAAAGATATAAGAAATGTCATTGTAGCCCAAATATCTGATTTCTCTCAAGAAAAAGAAACCTCACCGTGCTCAGACACAACGGCTACACAAACAGCTGATAATGCTGCGACTTTGAATAATAACGTTGTTGATAACCCTTTAGAAGAGTGTTCTCACTGGTATGAACAAAATAATGAACCAGAGACATCTCAACAAACTATAAATCTAATTAGTCAGCAACCAGAGATATCACAATCAGCTCATGTGTCCACGTGCGACAAAAGTGACAGTAGCTTCGCTTTGACTTCTCTGAAACAACTATTACCAATTTCAGTTACCAAAAAATCCTCACGAGTTACTAAATAACGTGGAAAAACAGCAATTATCACGTCTTCTCCTTATAAACAAGAATTAGAAGTCGCTGTCCAGAAGAAAAAAATGCTGATCAGAAAAAACTACAGAAAATATAAATGAAAAAGAGAAAAGATGAATTGAAAAAACAGAAGGAATCTAACACAAAATCTCAAAATAAAATATCACGGAATAGTAGCAGAACAACGAAAGCAGCAAAACTACCAACATCTTACCAGCACCTTGGGGCAAGACGGGGCAAAATACCTGTTTTTGATTTTTTTTCTATAATATTTATATAACTAATAGTTCTTAATATCACCAAATATTTGAAGAGTAATAAATAGTACCTACTTAATTAAAAAATAAATACAATTCTCTTAATATGTAAACTTTGCATTTATTGATCTTCAAGCCTTAAGTACCCAATCTTGCCACCCTCTCCCCTACCTACATTTATTTTGAAGCATTACACCGAATGAATTTCTATGTCAGAACAGCACTTGATTTACTGCATATCGACTTATACCGAAAATGAAAGAGAAGAGAGAGGTACTTGTACGTTTGTACTGTTTAGTTAGATGCGAACTTTTTTATTTCCAAGGTTATAAAGGGTGTTTCCACCTAGGAGGTCAATAGAGCAAGAGGTGATATTACTCACATACGCAAACAAAAAATTGTACGGCACGGGGGGGGGGGGGGGGGGTGCAGATATGATCCAGAAAAAAGTATTTCACAAAACACCCTGTATCTTAAAAAATACAGTTTGTACGGTTGTGGCGACTTGACGACGTCAGGCATGGCGTTTACGACCTGGGGCAGCGGAATTAAATCTGTTCGCTTTTCGTGAAACTCATCGAAGGTCACTTTGAAAACTAGAAAACGGTATGTGTTAGTAGGCTGTGAAATAGAATTAAGAAAACAAAAATACAAAAAGGGATGATTGTTCAGTTAGAAGTTGAAGTGATAAGTTATACAGAATTTTCTTAAATCGACATTATAACGTTAAAAATATTTGTTGGGTCTTGATACATGAATCAAGGAGACAAGATTCAGGAACAAAGAACCAGGACTATCAATTCGTAGCTTAATGACGGAAGACATATTCTCAGATAGCGTTCTCTTCCCTCTTTTCTATCTTACTTCCAGTTTTATAGCCTCACTAGCACCGCGCAAGGGCGCCAAACCAGCCTCTACTGGCCGACCAATCTCCAACTGCCTGGTCGCAAAGGTGCTGGAATACCTACTGACGAGTCTCTAACTGGCTGAGCAGTCTCTAACTGTCTGTCAAAAGGACAGTGGAATAAGTTCGATTGTTCATCACAAGTTGAACTAGTCAGCACGCATTGGTCGGCTTGACGCTTCTTACAGGTGTTCTTTACCCCGGCGATATTTGACTCCAGAGCCCGACGTAATTAGCAGAGACGTCATCGGTCGATGCCGTATCGACCTCGACAAGAAAATACCTGTGTGCTAGAACACACAATGTCCTTGTCTTTGGATTATATATAATCTTTTACCATTAAATTTTCAGGAATAGGTATCCGCTCCCTGGGGCGCTAATTGTCCACAGGCATTCAGTCTGCAAGTTGAAACCTACTAGCAACAAACGCTACCGAACTACATCTCGACTCTCATTATTAGTCGTGGATGTTACAACTGCGTTATGTGCCTGTGCTACCCTAACAAGAATCATAATCTCCAATCCACAAGCATTGTGACCACAAGACTCCACCAGGAGTTCAGTACATAAGGGTACACAGCAACTGGCTACGTGGAACAAATAGTTGGTACTTAGGAGTATCCACTAAACTAAAGCTGATTGTACCCGTACTCCTCTCCTCTCGGGAGTTATTGCGGTATAAACTAAAAATTTCGGATTTTCTTACCTCTTTTTTTATTTGACCTCTATTATTTTTGCAAAAAGGTCATTAACATAATTTTTTTAAACTGTAAATTGTGGACTCTCTTCTTTAATTTGACCTATTACACCTTATGTCCAAACTGTAGCCGTTAAACAGTTATTAGTTCATAACCTTGTCTCAAAGCAAGTCTCAAACCCGTTTTCAAATATAACATCGGTCAACATGAGCTTTAAGTCTTAGTTCTGCAAATCCGATTTTTATTTCGTGCACATTGCTAATTAAAGAAAAAATAGGTTCACTCGAAAAGGTTTGCTTTTGTAGCTATCAGAATGGATTTCAAGAATATTTCCTTTTTTCATCTCTTTCTTGTAAGTAAAAGTAAAGAAACCTGTGCTATTCACTTGAATGATTTACAAGAAAACAATTTAAAACAAATAACTGCCGTTATAGAATATTTAAAAAAAAAATTAGAAATGAATATTTTTAATAGTTCTCTGTGTTTGTATGGACTTTCTTGTATTAACTCCCAAATATAATCTTCCATTGTATGGACCCTAATATTGACGTTCAATTGCCGTCATATCTTGATTTAAACTTTCACCTTGTTCTTCCGATGAGCCACATATGCTATCCTTAAATTGATCCAAGTAAGAAATAACCATGAACGACTGCTTTAAAGTTGTCCCTGATTTGCCTTTTACCTTGCCTGTTTACTGATCATTATATTTCTTATTTGTGGTCTGACGAAAATATCGTCTTTTACTTTGCCTTCGGATAACTCAGGATAAAAATTCTTTCAATATTGAAAAGCTTCAGAATCTTGCCGAAGAGCTTTAACAAATTGTTTCATAAGGCTCCAGAATTGTATCCCAGTATTTTAACAGTATGTTTTCGTATCTCAAACCCTTTACAACTAGGCCATGAGTGCTGTTGGTAATGCTCTTTGTCTGCTCTATTGTCCCATATGCAAACGTAACAAGGATATTTAGTATATTCGCATTGCATTCCCATAAGAAAGCCTGTCATCTTAAAGTCCCCTATCGCTGGCCTCCTTATGCTTTAAACTCCGCAAATACAATTTCTCGATGCCATTTTTGAATCTACTGTCAAACAAAATGTGTTGTATAGCTGCAGTGTGTAAGCAAGCGCGCACTAAATATAAACCACGTAAAAGGAATTAATATTAAAATGAGTAAAAGATTTTACTTGAAGTTTCCAAAATGTGTTTTATGCTCAGTGAATATCCCGACAAGACCGATTCAGCTTTTTACCATTCTTCCTTACCTTAAATACAAGGCTCAGCAGTAAAATAACAACTATACCAGATGAACTATAAAATAATAAAAATCTTTCTTACAACTAACTTGTTTGAAGATGTCGCTGTTTGCAAAAATGACGGCAGAGGCGCTGCGGCAGACCGTTGTGGTGCCGCCTTTCGTATAAGATATGTAGAAATAAATCAGCCGATTGCACACATGACGACAACGGCACGTCGATTCCGACGTCGTGTTTGAAAATATCCACTTAATAAAACACGTTTCTACTTATATGATGATACAACAGCTTACGTTTTTATTGGTCATTGTAAAAGATACAAAAGCAAAGTTTTTCAAAAATAAACGCTGTTTTTAGATATTTTTCGATATATACCTTTTCCGCTCAAACGTAACAGTTTTCGAATTAAGTGGAACATATTCAACTCAACTGCAACAATACTCAAATCAAGTGGAGTATTTTTAAACTCAACAGGAACGAAAAAAATATCAAAAGAACTATTTTAAAATCAAAGGTGCATAATTTTTCATATCAAATTTCACGAGATTTATTTCAATTTTATTCACTTCTTGTCAATGAAGATTTTTATCAATTCTTCTTCCTGTAGAGATGTGGCTAAGCATAATATTAAAGGAAATTCAGACAAAATTGAGTGAAAGTTCTATTAGCGTATCTTTGACGACAATATTTAATGGCCTTCAAATAATAAAAATCATATTAAAGCTGGCGTGATTTGAAGTGAATAAAATGAACCAATCCAATATTATTGAAGTAAAACTTCTTATTTTGGGCTGTGAACTGCCGCGAGAGGAGAAATGAGTTACAAAAACCTGGCCTTCCCCCTCTTCCCGGCGTTCACTCTCCTTCTTGTTTGATCATCTACGAGTCTACGCTCATAAAAATTGTTAATGGCTCGAGCACCCGTTCTCGTCTTCCAATAATGCATAACAATTCTATGGAAAAAATTTTCAGTAAATTTCTAAGAAAAATTTGTGGCCTTCTCTACATGTTCTTCTTCAGAATTTGTATGAATTTGGTCGGCAATGGGTGCTTGGGGGCGGCTAACAATTTTTATTGGCGTAGACGCTAATTAAGCAGTAAGCATTCATTTCTTCTTAGAAATTTACAGTAAATATTTCGGCAGAATTTATTATAATTCAATTGTAGTGTTGAGCGGAGATTTTAACACAAATTTCGCCACAGATTCCTCGTTACCATTAGTGAAATTTTTAAAAGATTAATTTAATTTAACTATGCTTAACGATCCTAATGAAGCTACAACTAGAGGTGGTACAACTATTAATGCAGTATTCACGAGATTTATTGATAATATTAATTCAATTATATTTGTTTCCTATTATTCCTAGCACAAACCTCTTGTAACTTTTGTAGAAAATACCCGTAAAGAATCAACACTATCAATAGTTGAATGTGATGATGAATAACCAAGATTACTTTTATATTAAATTTCGTTTTATAAAGTATTTTTGTAATAATGTGTTTTTTGGAAAAAAAAGTCTATTAAATTGATTAAAAAAAAATAATAGTTAAAATTCTTTTTATTTGTACCTGCAAATCATAAATGTATTTTAATTGGTGTCAAAGGTTTTTCCCTGTTTTTATATTAAATAATGTCCAATTCTTTAAAAAAGAAATTTACTTTAGTTTTAGCTTAACTCTTTTTAAATATTATAATACTACTACGTGGATATTTGAACCTCTCACTCTCTCTTTTCAATTCCAATTAAGTGAAATAACACAAAACTTGAAGTTTTACTTCTGTCGGGGGTCCCCCGACCCTCCCTTTTTTTTATAGACGAATGCGGATATAACTTAACTTAACTTGCCATTATAGATTTACCTACAGTAAGAGGTTGAAACGTCACAATTGCTGCGTTCCTTTTCTCGTTCTGAATGATTCTGTATAATAAATCGACAGAACGATATCATAATTTAGTTTTGTGCTTGTGTTTCTTCCATTTGATAAAAGCAAATATAAATTCATAAAAATTCTTATTGTAAACAACATTTTCACGAATACAAATGATAATAGTCCTGCTTGACTCCGGGAAAAACTCAGATGCATTCAGAACCATTCCGAGTCCGAAAAAAGCGATGACAGATTGAAACTAAATCGTTTGGTCCGAGAAAAAGACCGCAGCAATAATAGTAGCTATAAACAATCGGAGTGTTATTTACTACAAAGTTCTAGCCAATTCAACATGTAATTCTGTTCGGTTTTACTTATTTTTACGATAATTATTTGAACTTGCAGGCTTGTGATGGATAATGCCCAAATCCGCATAAATCGTGTAGAGAATCTGTGTTCCAAAATGAAAAATTTAGTAAGGGGTAAATTAATTGACCCGTCTCCTTATGTGGACTTAAGCTTAACGCATGTTATTGAAGAAGATACTCGAACTATTACAGCCGATCATTTATCTAATTATTTCTCTGCAATATTGCTAAAACTTAGACCAGCATCAAATGTAGACGATCTGCATTAGTTTATATTATACTACATCACACAAATCATTTTGTTTATTGATACAAATTTTCATTGACAAGAAGTGACTAAAATTGAAATAAATGTTGTAAAATATGATAAGAATAATTATGCACCTTTGATTTTAAAACAGTTCTTTTGATATGTTTTTCGTTCCTGTTGAGTTTAAAAATGCTCCACTTGATTTGAATATTGTTGCAATTGAGTTGAATATGTTCCACTTAATTCGAAAACTGTTACGTTTGAGCGGAAAAAGGTATATAAAGAATTAGATAATAGTCATTAAAATAAAAACTCAAAATTTTGTTTTTATATTGTTGACATGTGTAATTTGTTCCCATAGTGACTGAAAACACGTCATTTAAAAACAAATCATGAAATTTCGGTATGACCTGAAAAGGTCATGAGCTAATAACTCTTTAACGGCTACAGTTAGGACTAAGAGAGTTATGCATCAAATTAAAGAGGTGAGTTTACAGTTTTTATAAACAAAGTTATGTTGATGACCTTTTTGCAACAAAAAACAATATATATATATATATATATATATAGGTCAAAGTAAAAAAAAAAAGGTTAGAAAATCCAAAATTTTTATTTTAGGCCTTCATAACCAGGGATGTAAAGGACTCACATTTTGACTCAACTCATCGCTCAACTCAAGCAGTGAGTGCGCTCAATCACTGAGTCCGCTCAACAGTTGAGCGGTGGTTCATCGCTCGAAATTTGAGCGGACTCACTGGTTGAGCGGACTCAGTCTTGAGCGGACTCATTGCTTGAATGGACTTGAGCGGACTCAACATTTGAGTTGAGCGGACTCAAATCATATTTTAAATAAGGAAGGAAGGAGGAAGAAGAAATGTTGGCTAAGAAAATTAGCAAAAGCTAAATTAATAAAATATAATATAATGAATTACTTTTTTATAAGCTTTTATTATTTTATTGAAATTTCAGTTTCAATTTTAATTAAATCAGATTCTCTTTATGTTATTTAAAATATGATTTGAGTCTGCTCGACTCAAATGATGAGTCCGCTCAAGTTCATTCAAGCAGTGAGTCCGCTCAAGACTGAGTCCGCTCACGATTGAGTCCGCTCAACCAGTGAGTCCGCTCAAATTTCGAGCGATGAACCACCGCTCAACTATTGAGCGGACTCAATGATTGAGCGGACTCAAATTCTGAGTTGAGCGATGAGGTGATATGATAAATGAGTCCGAGAAGCGAAGGATGAAGGGCTTGTAGAAAATGCTGAGCGTATCAATTCCATTTTTATCTTCACCAATACAACCATCGCCCAGGTTCATCATCTATCAACCGACTCATCATTACTAGTCAGTTCATCACCGATCTTTATTGAATATTATGAACTCGAGCTTATAATCTATAAGAGAAATATAGAAATCGTTTTAGTTTTACTCGTGTCTTTAATTTCACGCTCCTTTCCACATTTTTTATAGGGCTAGGGATATGAAGGGCTGGAAGGATATGAAGTTCTACATACAATGAGCTCTTAACTGTGACCGTACGCTCTGTAATTTTTAAGAAATTTTGTGAAAAACTAGCTTTTTTCTTAAGAGGTGTCAGTACCAAAATTTGCAAGTTTCATACATTTTTCAATGCGAATTTCTGGCAAACTATTTTTAGCAGAATAATGATTTATATCTTAAGTTAAAGGTAACGAAGAGGTCTAGAGAATAACGCAGGGAAAAATAAAGAAAATGTTTGGAATTGAGATATTGGCTCGAAAACTTGCAAAAAATGGTAAAAATTGAAGTTTTTTAAATCAAATTCCTGTTAGTAGGATTTCTCATTTCTTTAGATTGTGACTATTTTAGAAAGATAAAGCATAGATCTATCAAATAACGTCAAGTTTCTTCCGTTTGCAGTGGCGCATTTTTCAATTATTTGACTTTAATAGCACTTGTTTTTTCTCCCGATATTTCACCGACGAGAAACTGCAATACTTCGTTGAAAGTTGTTGAAATACAAAGCAAAATAGTATATTTAACAATTATGTGCAAAAACAGTTTAGGAGAGTTAATTCGCGTTAAAACTTTTCAATTTCTTTGAACTGCAAATTTTATTTTTACGTTTTAAATTATCGCTTGCTGGGTTTCTGTCTTTTACGCTAGATGTCTCTGATGTGACTTGTGGTCTCGGTCTAGGCTAATTTTATATGAATTTACTCATTGTCAGGACACAGACCTACGTATAGTAGCTGGTATCTAAATTAGAACTTTTACTGAGTACTGACTCCTCTTAATCATCCTGTAACTCTTAAACGGTTGATATGGCCACCCCGCGCCCCACTCCTTGCCATACAATTTTTTGTTTATTTATGTGAGTACTATCACCTTCTGCTCTATTGACCTCCTAGGCGGACACACCCTGTATAACAAATCTTTTATTCAAACCGTATATTATTGAACTTTTATTTCTTAATTGAAAAAGAAAAAAATCAAATTGTACTGTAGCTCTAACCCAAAATAAAGCCACATGAAGTCCTATACTAGAGAATGTATTGTAGATGAGACAGAAATCCAGTTGACAATGATGCTATAATTAATATGTACCAGTCTAACTTTTATGTAAGTTTTATATTAATTTCAACATTTTATCTTACTGTAAAATACTCCCAACTCTTCTCAACTAATTACTTCATTTTCACTGGAGGTAAAAAATCAATATATAGAGGCGTTGAAATTTCTCTGAATGAATACCCTAACTTATACTTTAAGCGATCACATGTATTACACTTATACCTCTAAATTAAACTTTGCAGAAAACATCGGATCAATATCGTTCATAAGAGCTGCCTCCTCCTTGAACCTGAATGGAGATGTGAACTTTCTAAGATTTCAGAGAAGTTTTGCATAGTTTTAAGTGAATTTGAAAATATACAACTTTGTTAGGTATTTGTTTCATTGAAAACTAGACGTATTGAAGTATATACAATATTGCAATTAGGGAAAGGCTTTGAAAAGTTCTTTCTGAAAGTCTGTTAACTTTAAAGAAATTCTTAATTTTCTTTGAAATTCAAATGTTTCGTCGCTGTAAAGGAACTTATTTAATTGCCAATGGAAACCATATAATGTAGGTACGTGTTATAGTATGAATAATATACTTTAAGAATGCTTTATATAGATTGCCCTTATAATGCATTACAATACCCTGAATACAAGACTATAGCTAACATTCAGGAGGACTGGGTCAATAACGCATCTGCGGACTTTTTGAGGCTCCTGCAAATTGTGCATCCTGAATTGGACACATCGTCGTAATATTAGGGGTCTCACGCTGCTGTCTGAATTTTAGAATTCTAGCCTTAAATTATTTCGCTGGTTTTAAGAAAGCAATTTAATAACACTAAAAAACTCATCTAGCATACAAAGTTAGTTAGAAAATACAAAAAGTGGACTTCTGTAACGAGCCTTCTGGTTATCGGGAACCAGTAAAACTGCTAACAGCACAGAAGATTTACCCGGCATATAAGTTGACTAAGCTAAATTCTCCCATTATTTACATACATCCTGCTGCTTTAGTCCCTCGAGGGGTGTAGGCTGGAACATTTTTATGGAACCCTAATTTGTGCAAAAGCTGTTAGCTGTGCCATGATCTCGCAGTTGATGCAGGTTTAGTTAAGAAATTCTGTTGCTTTTAAATTTGCACCATTTCCTTCAGAAGAAAAATAACTCTCGATTTGCTAGAAATGATTTCCACCAGTTGGTATTACGCAAGTTCGTTCATAAGCGTAATTGTAGCTCTTTCCTTTAGCTCTTCTGAAAGTAAAACACCAATTTGAACTCTGGACAGTACCTACTAGCTGTGAAAAGTTACAGTCTTAAAAGGAATAACGTTTTGCATTGGAATCGACTCAATTAATAGAAACCATTTAGACCTTATTCTTTGTATATATAGAAGTGGTGTGGCCTCGGTAGTTCAATTGGTAAACGCGCTGATTACCGTCTCTGGAATTGTAGATTCAAATCTCACCTGCATATGATCCTGCGTTCTTCCACCTACTTAGTTTCCTTCTACACTCGCATAGTAAATACTGCCTTATCGAATATTTTTTCATCCTTTTCTTCCAGCAGCACCACAATATCAATATTGCAGAGAAGCGGAGAAACATTTGTGGGTCTTAAAATATTTATTATTCTTTCATGGTCAACGGAGATACCAACCCAAAGAGCATCTCTTACAGCAACCAGAAAGCTTCCTCAAATAAATTATAGATGGCAGAACCACCATTGGATAGCTACTGCAATAGCTAGTGAATAAAAAGAATTCAAGGCCTGGGTTAGCCCTGTGCTCCAAAGAGGAGTGAAGAAGGTAAAAATAACACAAAAATTTATATCGGCTGAACTGTTACGGATTTCATAAAATTCAGTTGCAGTAGTGGTTAAATAATTAATTTATCTTGAATTTATTCGCGTTATTTAAATTATGGATTAGCGTATACCATTCATGGTGTATGTAAGTTATTCGACATATGTAAGTCCCTATTTAATCCAGATCTGACAGATCTTCTGCATTAATATTTTATCACAGATTAGAGTTGGAGCAAGCTAACCTTAAGGTTGAAAAATGCTGGTTATCTTAGGTAGAATATTTTAACTGGTGGCTCGTGAACTACATTCACGCTCCATAGTATACCTATGTAGTGCCATTAGAATTAATTCAAGGTAAAGATAGGAGATGTCTCTTTTGGAATTCGGTAATATGCTGCTTAATTTATTGTAAAAAATAAGATCTACACTTGATCACGAATCCAAAAAATTCACTAAATGTACAAGATTAGCAATCACTGAGAAAACGTATGGAGGTATGTCGTAGTTGTGAAATCGGAAAATTAATTAACGATAAAGCAACGACGTGCAGGTCTAGAAATTTTATAGTCACTCATCCGCAAGAGCGTTTAGATGGTGAATGAGAGCATGATCTGGTTCTGGTTTGAGTCGCTGATATTTATATAAACAGTTGAATCATGCTTGGTATTGTTATGGAATTGAAAATGTATGTATGTCGATATTCCTGGTCAATCGCATTGGCGCATCTTTGAATTTCAGCGTATGAAAATTCGAAATTATAGTGCAATGGAATTCGGAGCAATTCCCCATTGAGGTTTAAGGGCGACAAACAAATAGAACGGTGAGTTTATTTTTTTGCCCCTAGATAGTAAAATAATACGAATACTAAGTTTATCATTCCGTTTGTAATGCATAGAAATAATGCTTGTAGAGCAAAATGGATTTAACACGAGTGGATAGTATTAAAAGTTATTTTGATTTTTGCATTTCCGTCAGTCAGTCTGTCCGTCCGTGTGTCCGCCCGTCCGTCTGTCCGTCAGTCCGTCTATTCGTCCGTCTGTACGTCCATCCATCTATCTGTCGGTCTGTCCGTTCGTCCGTCTCCACGATAGCTCGAGAGCGTGTTCTCTGACAGAGTTACAGTTTTGCATGCGGCTTTTCAACAATTTTTTTAATTTAGCCCGAAAATGGGACAAATCAGGTAACTCCTTCGTAGCGTTTCCATTCAAAAAATGTCGTTTATACGCCGTTACGCGTCGACGTAGAGAGCTGAAATTTTGTACATTGTGTTTTCATACAAATAGTAAATACAATTTCAAAATGAACTAAACCAGGTAACCTGTTCATGGTGTTGCCATACAAAATCGAAAGTTTTTACGTACCTAGACGTTTTTCTTGTACTGAATACATATGGAATTGGTTATAATAATTTTTACTGTCCGACGAACGTTCCAGAAATATATGCGAAAAACCATTTCAAAAATCAAACTTTCACAGAGAGGTCACGAATTTACATACGGATATTCATTTATGGTACCGTGAGAATTGATCTTAGATCATTCTGACTTTTTACTTTGTTTACTATGAAGTTAAAATGCGGACGGATGTGTAGTGCAATCAAATGTGATTCTTTTATCCACATTCAGTTTACAGTCCAGTCAACAGGGACTAGAGCTGAAAGTATCCGGATAATTTGCTATTCGTGTTATCCGAAATAATTAGGATCCGATTCCTCAGATTCGAAACCATCCGGATCCGGACTAAGCAAGAAAAGCTCTAAGTTTTCTCCAGATTGAATTGTTTCATTGGGAAAATGGAAATTAATATTATCGCAACGATTCAATGCAATTTGAATGAAATTTTGAACCTCTTTTGCTTAGTCTGGATCCGGATTCGGATTGCTCGGATCCGGATTTCAGGAATCGGATAGTTTACAGATCCGGACATTAGAAAATCCGCATCCAATTTTCAGCTCCAATAGGGACTACAACCTAGGAGGAAGGGGGGGGGGGTATAGTCTGCGCGGTCCCCCTTCTTGGATTAAAGGTACAACATTTGCTTTTTTTCAAAATAATGCAACGGTTGGTTAATACAAATTTAAAGAAGACAAAATTCCCTAAATTTTTTGTGAAAACACTTTTTTTGTAAGTCGGATGTGTAATGAGTTATAGTGGCGGAAACGTGAACATTCTTCCAAAATAATGTATAGTAGCTTTTACACAGCTTGTTTCGACCATTGTGGTCCATAAAACAGTAGGTGATAGTAGTCTCCTAGTCAAACAAAAAACTATGTGGCAATGGGAGGCCGCCATCGCAACCATTTCGGAGTTACGGGGTGACCCTGTATTTGGAAAAGTGCAGAGGGTACGGTCACTTACAGAGCTCGATGTATGCAGAACTTTCTGTCTTTCCAACGACTTCTCGGCCAGCCCCGTACTGCTCTCCCCTCAGGAGGGATGGTCATCTAAAGTAAAGATAATTTTTTCCCTTAGTGACTGAAAACACTTCATATAAAAAAACTATCGTCTAATTTCGGTATGACCTGAGCTAATTAAACTGTTTAACGGCTACAGTGAGCACATAGGTATAATAGGTGAAATTAAACAGGAGAGTCCACAGTTTATAGTTTTTATATAAAAAAAATTACTTAAGCACCTTTCTGTAAAAAAAAAAACGAAAGTCAAAGTCGATAAAAAGGTAATGAAATTCGAAATTCGTAGTTTAGACCATCATTTAGGCATTTACTTTATTCAATGATTTTTTGCGAAAGAGGTAAGGTAAATAACATATTGATTTTGCCAGATGTAGGCGATTTTTGAAGTCTAGCTTATTGCTATAAAAGTCCATTATCGGTTTCGTATTTGTTATGACTTCCAAAATACGAAAATTGAAATTAATCCATATATAATAGATACAGCAGTGGAATAATTTATAGATTCTTCCCATATCTTTTGTTATGAGATTTTGAATTAAAATATGAATAAGTAACGGGTTTCCAATTTTTGATAGATGAATTGATCAGACAGAAATTTCTGTCTGCGACGTAAAAGTCTTAGTAACGATGACACATCTTTCGACTTATAAAGTTTCCAGGCAAATGAATAGTTTGCTTTCGTAACACTGATATACATCAGTACAGTTGCTGATTTTATTTCTCAAACGTATTTTTGAGGTATTCAAAGTTTTAGAGATCCTTCTAATTCGATTCTTGTGAACTATGGGCAAATACATATCATTAAAGGGGACTCAGATATTATAGTCACCACAAATAAGATTGCATCATGTTTCGATAAAAAGTTCTCAACAAAACAATCTTTCCTTTTATCTGCGATGTATTTTAGACTTTAATTTCTTCGCTCCATTTTGAGAAAGACTGATAATACATATCAACCCGTAGTAGTCATGAGTTTTTTTTTAGGGAGCGAAGATTTTCAAGTATTATTTTTGTATTTTTTCATTTACAATATGAAAGCTTATTTGGACCTAAGTAAATCTTTATTGAGCAATTCAAACAGCACATTTCTATATGCATAGATAAACTTTGTTAGACTTTCTCACTTTTATGATGAGAAAATAAAAGAGAACAAGGTTTAAAGATAGAGAGTAATCCCAATGTTCCCGCCTAGTAGAAATTAGCCGTTTTCTTTTTTTTTCAGATCCGCATTAAAGGAGTTTACCGATTGGCACGGATATTAAAAGCAATTACAAATGTACACGGTTTTATAAATGAATAAAAAATCATCACATTATCATGGATTGGTAGAATAAAAACTTCAAAATTTGAACGAAATATTTTTTAGATGTATTTTGATATTTTGTGCAAATTCAAATCATGGCAATTTTATAATCTGCCCCTATTTGATAAATCATGGCTGCCTATAGACATTTTATAGGACAAAATCAATTTGAAATTTCCAATGAACTAATTCAGTATAAAAAACACGGAGATATTAGCAGTCATTTGGTTCGGCTCGAGGAACCAATTTTGAAAAAATCCTTTCCCGTTTTCTCTTCAATTTAAAAAAAATAAAAGTAAACAGCTGGACAGATTTTTTAGAAATAATTTTATTTAAAAATAATAAAAAATTCCATAAATGTATAAGAACGTCCGGGTTAAATTTAACAACTTTCCATCCATTTACTTAAAAATATAAAATATATAAAAATATTAAATAATGTATAAACTTCATAAATCATTATACACGTCAAAAATACAATTAATTTATCTTCACTTTTCTAATGCAACTGAAAATTCCCTAAAGTTAATTTCGTACTTTTGGAAGAATTAAATCGGTTATATTTATTCCACCGCACTAATTTGAAATGAGTTTGGAGAAACCTCTTAAAACTTTAACACGAATATAATGTTCAGAGCACTATTCCAAAATTTCTTCCTTAGAGAGATCTTTCTAAATTTCCGGCTGCGAAGTTTTTTGCTACAACTGCTCAAATACTTAGCTACTAGCTGAGTTGTGCAATGCTTTAAAAATAATAAGTTCAACATATGAAATAAAAGACAGTTTTGGATCAAATATTACTCCTAGGTCTTATATTAGACTTCTGAAACTCTAGGAATGAGAATATCGTTGATCGTATAATTAAAGGAAAAATGGTAAAATTATCTGGTGAAGCTCATAATTTTGCATTTAGAAAAATTCATTTCTAATTTATTCGCAGAGCACCATATAAATAGTCGATTAAGATTAGCTTGAAGTGAGAATAAATCGTTCAAGGAATCGATTTTTCCATAAAGTTTAAGATCATTAGTAAATATTTAAAAATTCACGAAGTAAAAATTCCTAACTATGTTATTAATAAAGAGAAAAAAAGTAATGGTCCTAAATAACTGCCATGAGAAATACCAGAAGTAGCAGATGCGCCTCTAGATATTGAAGTGTGAATTTTCATAAATCGCTTACGGTTGCTTAAATAACATTCAACCGATTTGAAGATACGATGAATGAATGCCAAATATATTGCATTTTACAAACTAGAAGCGGAATATTAACCCTATCGAATGTCTTAACAAAATCAGTATAGTCTACTTCTACCTCGGCCCCTTCTTCAATAGATTTAGTCGAGAGATTGTAAAATATTGCAACAAATATGTCAAACATAACTTACCAGAGCAAAAACCACTTTACTGTGAGACTATTAACTCCTTTACAATAAAACTATTTTTACTATTCAATTTTAGAATCCAGTAATTTCGAAACATTACACATTACAGACACTCCACGACAATTCCTTGTAATATACTTTGACCCGGATTTGATTTGATAAAAGAAATTTTCAAATCATCAAAAAAAAAACTTAAAACGGAAGAGATAGATTAAAAATTTCAGTTAAAGGAGATGATAGCGAGTTGCGCAAAAACGTGTAATTAATATATTGCTTATTACTCAAATTAAGATCAGATAATGTCTTATTGATATCGTCATATTCAACCGCAATAAGAACCCGATGTGCAGCGTAGAGGTATTTGGTATATGTGAAAACAACTTTTAAATTTAAATAAATTGAAGGCGCTACACAAATTCATAAAAATTTTCCCGAATTTACTGTATGGATGTGCCCACGAATAATTGGAACAAAAGCCCAGCAATTTGAAGGACATTAAACAAATAACGAGAAGCCAGTTATGAAAAACACCATCGACACAAATTGGAAAGATAAGCTTACAGAAAGTGACTTTAAATGTATCAAATCCTCAAATAATTTCGTAATAAGCACACCTACTTCAAAAATTAAATTAAGTGGGCTTTCATTTCGTCGTTTCTCTTAAATTTTTGTTGTCTACCTTGTTGCTGTCAATATATATTCGATTGATTTTTTTTTTCATTATAGGTACATTTGATTGCTTTTTTTTCTGTGTTAACTTGAAGAAGAAAATCATCTGCGATTGATTTTTCATGATTGTGTATGAAATTATGTTAATAAAAAGATATTCCAGATTTTTTTTTTTCAATTCGTTTCATGTTATATAAGCTCCTATTCACATATTTTCTTGTCAGGCCTTTGAAATGCGACTTTCTGATAAAATTACAAAGCCTCATATTTGGCCACTTTACATACAATTTTATTTTTCTCTAATAACAATAATATTTTAAGACTTATAATAAAAATACGTTTGCACTTCTTCCCATTATATCTAAGAAGAATGAGTCCTCTTCTTTTCTCGTAAGTTTTCTACTCAACTTCAAAATTTTTTTTCTATGTAGACAGTGTTAATTGGCTACATGAGATTCATACCATCTAAAATTTACCTGCTATACAGCACCTACCAATTAAAATCAGCGACTTTTATCAATATTTTCTCTGAAGTCAACTCAAATGCCAACCATTATTTTAGGTTGACATTTATAGTAAATATTTTTTTAGTTAAACTTAACTAGAGGGCAATCCGCTTAAGAAATACCACTGGATACTTAGTTGAATTACATTAGATTGACTGTACATTATCTGTTCACATCTAGAATCTATTCAACGAACACTAGGTTCTGTTAATATCTCTGCTGTATTATCTATTTCCAGGAAAAAAATGACAATTTAGTTAAATTGACGAATTTCTGATATTTCAGGAAACAGATTATTTTATTTAAAAGGACAGAAATCTAGTTGACTGAAAAAGAAAGAAAAATAGTGAATATGAGTATTCTAAATTGTTTTCCTCAACAAGAATTCCCAAATTTTTATAAATTTGAAACTTTGTCCCTCAACAGAACTTTAAAAGCACAGCACTTCCTTAAAATTTTTTTTTATATTATTAAGGCAAGCTCAGGGGATACTCTTTGACGCAAAGCACAGCATGGCCGGAAGGAGATAGGGAAAGGATTATGGGATATGAGGAGAGTGGCGGAGGTGCCGATGTATGTCGCCCTTAAACATCCGCAGATTGTATGCCGGAGGAAAAACAGAAGGTGGCTGTTCCACATTCACACTGTTCGGGATAAAAAAGCATCATGGAATTTTACTGTAAGGCCGAAAGTAATTTGAAGGGTTAAAGGATGTGCGCGGTTTGCAGCGTTGGTATTGCGTACAGGAATCATTCTACAAGGGATCAGACTAGATATTTAATCGGAACATTGACCATGATAAAGGAGCGAAAGGCATGTAACATTGCGGCGGTGCTCGAGTGAGTCGATATGACAAGTTATTGCCAAATCGCCAAAGAGCTTGAAGGCTCTCTTTTCGACAATATCCAATGAAGCTAAGGCTATGCGACCAGCCCCGGCCCATATATGTGAGTTGTATTCCATTCTAAGTCTAATGTAGGACTTGTAGAGGAGCGCTAGATTTGACGGGCTGAAATATTTCTTACACCTTTTCAGAAATCCAAGACATTTCGATGCTTCTTTGGCAACAGAGAAGATGTGATCTGTCCAGTTTAACTTACTGGAAATATTAATGCCAAGAATGCTTAGTGACGGTGAATCAGAAATTAATGCTCCATCAAAAGAAACGGGTGTGGTTAAGTTATGATCTCTTTTAATGAGAGCTTTGGGTCTTAGATGTATTGAATTCGACGCGATTCGATTTGCCCCAAGCGAGGATATTGACAAGATTGTTATTCAATGTTCTAATAATGCAATCTCGTTTAACACATGCGGCATTCCCTCTGGAATCCGCAAGGGTGTCAAAGGAGTAAGCGAAATCAAGAGAACTGTCATCTACGAAACTATGGATGGGATTGAAAGTAAGGGGAAAAGTAGATCATTAATGAAAATTAAAAAGAGAGTTGGAGAGATAATAGAGCCTTGAGGCAAACCGGCATTTATGGGATGCGGTTCAGATGTAACCCCATCTAATACAATACGTATTTGGCGAATAGATAGGAAACTTTCAATCCATAATAGAAGAAGAGGAGAGAGACCAAGTGCTTTAAGTTTGGATAAAAGGACTGGATACTAGACTCTATCAAAGGCCTTTGAAATATCTAGGCCAACGATTTTATACTCACCAAAATTGTGAAGACTACGGTTCCAACGTTCCCGTAAGAAAGGTCAGCAAGTCTCCAGATGAGCGTCCAGCTCGGAAGCTATATTGGCAATCGTTGAAGAGATAATTAGTTTCTAGATACTTCATTAATTTTGAGTTAATGAGAGATTCAAAAACCTTTGAAAGAATCGCAGTGATCGCAATTGGTCGATAATTTGAGGGATCGATACCTTCTTCTTTCTTGGGAATAGGCTGAACGTAAGCTAGTTTCCAAGCAGTTGGGAATTTTCCTGTCGAATCAGACAAGTAGAATAGTTTGCGCAGAGGTTTAGCCAAGGATGAGGCACAGATTTTAATCAACAAGGGCGAAAAACCATCAGGACCTGCGGCTTTGGAGACGTTGATTCCCTTAAGGACCCTGAACACATCTCTCGTACGAACGTGTATTGGCTCTTGTACACATTCACCAATGCAAAACAGGTGTTTGTGAAGTGGGTGGAAGACGAGAATTTGAATCGAATCTAGCAGCTAAAATATTAGCTTCATCCAGGGAGTCAACAATCACTTCACCATTATTAAGTAGTGAAGGTATAGAGGAACTAGTGAAGTTGTTCCTCATGGTTTTGACCAGAGACCAGAAACCTTTGCTACCTTTGCCGCTTGCCAAGATTCTTTGTCTAATATTCTGGTCAAAAAGAAATTTTTCTCTTTGGATAATGGACTTGCAGGTGTTCCGTGCAATCTTGCAGACTTGTTTCATTTCAGAACATGGATGCAATTGATAGGCGCGAAAAGCAGACTCTTTCGCTTTTATAGCTTGGTTGCACTTATTGTTAAACCAGGAGCGATCATGCTGTTGTTGAGATCTGCTGTAAGAATACGGAATGTATTCACGCATGCCAAGATTAAGTATGTTACTAAATTCTAATGCACATTCATCAACATCCCTCGAAGCAAAACAGACCGACCAATCAATTTCTTTAAGATACTTATTGAGACTTTCCCAATCAGCATTCTTATAGTGCCAAAGAAGCCTACTTGTAGGTGGAGAAGTAGGGCAGCACAGGTTTGAGGTGGTAAATTGAGCCGTGATTTAACAATGGTCTGAATTTCCGAGAGGGAAACCGACTGGAATATTTGTCAGGATGAGATGTTAGAAACAAGTCGAGTAAATTAGCTTTATCTCCAGCTGCATCAGGAATTCGCGTTGGTGCATCCACTAGCTGTTGTAAATTAAATGATTCACAGAAGAGTTCAACGAAACGGTCCGCAGGACTTGTGGTAAAAGAATGTTTGAGCCATGGTATATTATGAACATTAAAATCGCCTGCCAGGACGATTTCGGAAGAGGGGGAGACAGAAAACAAATGATCAATATTGTTGGAGATATTGTTAAATACGGTTGGTTTATGTATAAATTCTAGTTGGAATTAATGAGTTCTAGTTAAATCTGCGTACTTCTAGTCAGAACCAATACAACATCAATAGATTTTACAATGTTACTGTTTTTCCATCACTTGGTGTTTGATTCGAACAGAAGTAAGTCTTGCTATATTGTGAGGACTGAGCATTTCAATAAGAGAATTAAAATGTTTTAACCTTATTAAGTTTTTACAGGTGCATATTGGGGTTGCAGTATAGAAAGTGTGTATTATTTATTTAGTTATATATTGACTTGCATAATGTATATAAATTATTGTGAATTGTGTCATAAATGCAGTAAATCTGTTGGTGAAAGTAGGGAAGAAACTAGTTCAAATGGGTGTGGAAGCTGATCTTACTTTATGTTGTAAATTTGAAAATTTTTCACCGATCTTTTTCGTGGGTGCTGATCGTGTTTTTCTTCCCTTCACCTTGGTGAGTCTCAGCTCTTGTGTTTATTTTTATGAGTGTGAGAACTCTAATCAATATTTTCTGTCGGCAGTCAGAATGTCTTAATGTAGTCAGCTTGAATGCCAGAAGCATAATACCAAAGTTTGATGAATTATGTGATATTTTTGTAGGTTCTGATGTTCATGTAATTTTAGTGTGCGAGACATGGCTACAACCCCATATACCTTCTACTCTAGTTTAATTTCCTGGTTATAAAATTTTTAGAAATGACAGGATGGGTCGAATTGGTTGTGGCGTGGCTATTTATGTCAGAGATTGCTATGACTCCCGTATTGTTTACTCTTCTGAAAGTACCCCCTTGGAGTTTTTGTATGTAGAAGTAATCTTAGGCACTAATAAATGTTTGCTATCTTCCGTCTATTGTCCGCCAAATTGTTTTTCCATTGAAAATGGAACAGAATTCCGTGCTGTTTTCTCTGATCTAACACAAAGATATGCAAATGTTGTCTTGGGAGGAGATTTTAATGTCAATTTGTTGAGATATGGTAGTGCGACAGTTTCTTTCTTATTTTTCTACAATCATTTCATCTTTGTGTCATAAACGATCTCCCAACTTATCTCAATACGGATAACCCATCCTTGCTAGACATGCTTGTTACTGCTGATTATGATTCTGTTAGCTTTCAAAACCAGATTGGTTTTCCTTCTGTCTGCGATCATGATTTCCTTTTTATGACATATGGGATTGATATTGGTAACTGCAGAAAGTACAAGGATATATCATATAGGAAATATAATATATTAATCTATATATATCAGTTGGGAGATGAGTGTGCCTCGCTGCCCTGGAATGACATCACCCTGTATACATCTGTGGATGAGAAAATTAATGGGTTTTACGAGCTTCTACATAAATATGCTCCAACTCACTCACGCAGAATAATAGAAAATAGTTGTCCATGGTTTTCTGCAGCGATCCAGTCACTTATTGCAGATAGCTTAGATTAAAGCCGTACGTATTACAAATTGATTAGAAATCTGGTTAACTTTAAAGTTCACGCGGCCAAGCGACGATACTTTAAGCAAAAGTTTGAACCCCAACTATCATCCAAAATCTTGTGGAACAACTTACGTAAGGCTTCTGTGTACGGCAGAGATAAATCCCAGTGTAACTTGGATCCTAACATACTTAATAACCATTTAACTTCTCTCCCTATCCTTTCCGCACGTAGTTCTGGACAGCTGGGTTTAAATCGCCTCATGTTTCCCTTAATTAATGATAAGCCTTGTTTTAGGACTGGTAGAGGATTGCATATATAGGCTAAATTCCGACTTGTGCAACATTTGATTTTACCGTACTTTTCCTATGGCAGTCTCCGTTTCCCTCACTTGTGTTCATCCTGTTCCACTAATCTAAATGTGGCTTTCAACGACTGCACAAGATTCGTTTTCTGCTTAAGGAGATTCGATCATATTTCGCAACATCGTAATCATCAACTTGGTTGCTCCTTAAATCTATATCTTTTACGTAGGCTTCTGGCATCTCTTCATAAGCTAATCCAAGCTATTTATTTAATAATTTTGCATTCTTAAACTCCTCAAGGCGTTTCGAGTCGCTGATATCAAATTTTCAATATTCAGTAATGGAAAATTCTCACTTTATTCGTGCTGTTCGAGCTTGGAATAATTTGGGTTTTTGGAAAGAATAACTCGCTGCAGCACCGTCATGGGATGACTTCTGGATGTGTTTTAGGTGGTCTTGGCTCTGTGTTTTCTAGTTATTAGTTGTTATCTTTTTTTATTTGTAATCTAATGTTTTGGGTAATATTTTAGTATTTTATTTTACGTTGCTAGTAGCATATTTTTTTCGGATTTATTTTTAATTTTTAAATTTATAATTTATTTAACCTTTCTGTTTTTTTATATTTTAATTACATTTCTCATACTATTATATTAATATTTACTTGTTTTTATTTACTCTTTTGCCGCTTTGTTTTTGTACTAAAAAAAGGAATTTGTATTCTTATATAGTACTCTATTATGAATAAATTATTCTATTCTATTGTGGACATCTTTCAAAATTCAAATTCAGGCGAATACAAGAATTTTTACTGTTACTTCAATTATGCTGATCGAAAAAAGTATATTCTAGTTAGCATAAACGAATACTAGTTAAACCTTTCTTTGTGTGCTTTCTGCGATTTAAACAGATTCCTCCCCTTCTTCCGCTTACAAACTGCGTTGTAAGCTCATTTCATCATATGCATTAACACAGCAAAGGATTTTTAATAATAATTTGCATTTATGCATTTATCAAATAGATTGGTGTATATATAAATTGGTATTTAATTTTTGTTAGATATCTTACTGGTTTTTACTGGTAGTTTTTGGTGATTTACTAGCGTTCACCAGTACCAATTTATTTACTGGTACTGGTGATTTTCAAGTATCAGAAAAGTAACTTGAATTTTTACTGAATATTTATGACCAGTGTAAGAAACGATGTGATCTTTTTTGGGGATCTCCGATCAGTGAGAAAAACTACGAAACTTTGTTTTAGCAGTTTATTCACATTTATCCGACGTTTCGACTCTGGGTTTTAGAGTCCTTTTCAAGGGATCTGTCGAAATACAATTATTCAGAAGTCTAGCATATTGAAAAATGTTGGATATAAATATATTAAATGTTTAGAATTACCTCTACTACTATGTGAAATAAAACTACTTATAAAATTGACGAAAAACACTACATTTATGCAATAAATTAACCGACAAAAATAAATAAATTAACACAAAAAAAACAGATAAATACGTTTTAAAACTAACGACTAGAAAGGTACTGAGCTGCATCAGCTGTTTTTGAATGTTATGTTGGTTGTGGTGTCGTGTGTGCCGGTGTGTGTGCCCGTTGGTTTGTGTGATTGGTGTTATTGTGGATTTCTTGGTTTTGATGTGTGCTTCTTTGGTTGTTGTGTGTATGTCTGTTAATTTTATTTAGAATCGGGTAATAATCCTTGTGTATGAATTCTGTATCTTGTCTGATGTTGATTAAGTGTTTCCTATTGATGTAATCAACATCAGACAAGATACAGAATTCATACACAAGGATTATTATTATTATGCATTGCTGACATGCACAGAATTAGCTGCAATTAACAAATTATGAATTCGAATGACATTTTCTGGCGCCGCATTTCTTCTTTGTTGCAAGCTAATTTACGTGTTGTCAGCATAGAATATGCTTTCTAAAACAAGGCGAATGATCTATGAAATGCAAACTGATCTATATATGAAAACAATTTCGCAAAATTTTGTATCCTATAGTAGATGATTTAGTCGAAATATGTATACAGTAAGTACATATTAAATTTCGTTATTAGAAAATATATAAAAAATCGGTTCTTACAGCTACCCAACGGTAGACAAAAGTTAATCTAGCGAAAGCAATTATTTCTACGTTTAAACAACTTGGACAGTACACAAATCCAAATATTCCTGCCTATGTAGGTGTTTGTGTAAATCTAATCGTTCATGGTAATCAAATTATCCATAGGCACTGTGGTTTTATTCAAAGGGATCAAAATCAGGAGAAAAAGCTGCTGGGAAAATCGAATATCGGTTCGAGACTGTTAGACTGAAGATATCACAATAAAAAAAAAAAATAAAAAAAAACGAAACTTGCTGTCATCATCCAGAAGAAAAATATCGACTTTGATGGCTTTAAACACTACACCAGACAAAAAGGAGAATGTAAATAATAGTAAATTAGATAAAGTGAAACATTTTTGTTACATAATATTTGTTTACATCGACGAGCTTAGCAGTACTTTACCCAATTATGAATATTTCGAGAAAATTAAGGATATGTTAATAGCGCTAGAAAAGCAATGGCATTAAAAGGAAGGCCATTTACTAAGATTCATGAAAAATTCCCAAGGATAAGAGATTATGAAGGACTGCAGGCAAGCTTACTTGCAGTATGTTTTTTCTTGCATTTCTTGCTATTTCACCCCTTTATTAGATTGATGCTGATTTTATTATGTTAAAAAGTCACGAGGAAAACATACAAAACATACACGAATATGAATCTCATATTATACAAAATAATATATTTAAGGACTTCATCCTAAATGGTACGCCATAAGTACGTGTACAGGGTGTTTCGAAAAGATGTGCTCCAACATATACCAATCTACTTTGTGGGGTATTCTGATCACAGTCTGTTCTGACGCCTTGATATTCTTGAAAGGAATTATAAACATTTAAGTTTTAGCGTCAACGTTAAGACTTTAAAATGCAAATTAAGCTGCCTGGATTGGTTTGAGGGGAGAGGTAACGGGTGTCGGAACAAACGTTGATTCGGACACTCCACAGAGTCGATTGATATATGGACACACATTGTTCATGCATATCCATATATATATGCCTTCCTTTTTAGAGATTTCGGCTTGCTGCAATTATGATGGAGCTTCCAAACCTACATATAAAGAGAGCTTCATGCCAGTTAACTTCGAGCAGTAAAGAGTGGAAAACTAAAAGCTTGGAATCTAATTCAGTGGATAGACGTAAGTGAGATTTATTATACAGTTATTTTCGCTTACGATTTACAATTCTACAATTTCAATTTCCAATATCTTAGGTGTAAGAAGATATTGAAAACTACATTAAAAGAAAACAGGAAACACAGCCGTTTCTTATCTGCAGGTCGGAGGAAACGTTTACTATAGGAATGTTTTATGTAATAGTAGATGAAATTTATATGTTTGTAGGCGAAAGCCCTTTGTATGCCTTCGATATTTTATATAAAGTGCACTACGTCTATAATCTTAATTATGATAAAAATCTTACAAAATTTTATAGTTTTTTCGATTGCTTTATTTATAAGGCCAAAAATGTAAATCCGCTTGGGGTAGTATCAGCCTATCATAATAAGTTGGACAAAATATCAAAATGCTAGAATTAATTGTTTTAAACATCTTAAATTGGTATTTACCATCTATTCCCGAAAAGAAGGCCTTAATATATGTAACATGTATAGTTAGATAGTTTTTCAATTCATGTACACAATATCCAACGACATGTTAACATGGGCTGATTATTTGCTTCCTCCAAATGGTACACATTTTGAAGCTTTACCACCGAGTGAAAGAGAAAACGATGCAAATTTGAATATTATCCATTTATTCAGTATTAAAATCCAGGAACAAAGTGTGTGAAACTTTAAGCTTTACTAATAAAAGCTGGTGAAACTGAATACTGTAGCTCCGTCCAGAATCTAGGTTTGAACAGCCAACTAAACAACTAATTGATGAAAATTGAGTACTAGGCGTACCTTTCAGAATTTAGGTTTGAACAGTCAACTATTTGATGAAAATTGAGTATTAGTAGCTCCTTTCAGAATTTAGGTTTGAACAGTCAACCAGTTGATGAAAACTGAGTACTAGGCGCTCCTTCCAGAATCTAAGTTTGAGCACTGAACTAGACAACTAGTTGATGATAACTGAGTACTAGTAGCTCCTTTCAGAATCTAGGTTTGAACAGTCAAGTAGTTGATGAAAACTGAATACTAGTCGCTCCTTTCAGAATCTAGGTTTGAACAGGCAACTAGGCATATAGTTGATGAAAATTGAATATTAGTAGCTCCTCTCAGAATTTAGGTTTGAACAGTTAACCAGTAGATGAAAACTGAGTACTAGGCGCTCCTTCCAGAATCTAGGTTTGACAGTCAACTAGGCAACTAATTGATGAAAACTGAATACTAGGCATTCCTTTCAGAATCTAGGTTTGAACAGCAGAGGTGGGCAATACTTAAGTAAAAAAAAAGACTACTTAAAGTACATTTTCGTTACTTAAATGTTTTAATAAAATCACTTTCCGAGCTACGTGCTCACTTTTTCAACTTCCCACCAATGATTTTTTTCAATATTGGCACCGCCGTAAGAATTCAGTGGACGTAATCAAGGGTAAGTAAGCAATGCTTCGCTCCAATATAAAATCAATGATGCCTTGACCTGATGTAGTAAAGGCCTCAGTTTTTTCTTTGAAATTTACTGGAAACTTTTTCCTTAGAATTGTTATGCATTATTGGAGGCGATAATGGGTTCTTGAACGGACCGCTACCTACAAAGTACCTACAAAGTACTAGGCGCTCCTTTCAGAATATCGTTGTAAGCACTCAACTAGAGAACTAGTTGATGAAAATTAAGTACTAGTAGCTCCTTCCAGGATCTAGGTTTAAACAGTCAACTAGTTGATGAAAACTGAGTACTAGGCACTCATTTCAGAATCTAGGTTTGAACGGTCAACTAGGCAACTAGTTAATGAAATCTAAGTACTAGGCGCTCCTTTCAGAATCTAGATTTGAACAGTCAACTAGGCATATAGTTGATGAAAATTGAGTACTAGTAGCTCCTTCCAGGATCTTGGTTTGAACAGTCAACTAATTGATGAAAACTGAGTACTAGGCGCTCATTTCAGATTCTAGGTTTGAGCACTCAACTAGACAACTAGTTGATGAAAACTGAGTACTAGACGCTCCTTCCAGAATCTAGTTATAAGCACTCAATTAGACAACTAGTTAAGAGATTATAACTAAATTTTTAACTAGAAACTCCAGCCCTTCCCCTCTAGTTGCAGTTACCATACTTTTCAGTTGAAAAATATTTATAGTGTAGATTTTAACCGTTATGTCAAGATCCAATCGATAACCTTCTTTTTTCGAAAATGGAAATGTAGCATTTTGGACTGGACGTATAAGGATACATATGTGATATGTTGCAATTGAAATAATTGAGCGGAATATTCTGACAATCGCTCCTACCTGGAAAATTGAATTCTATAATTTATTTTTCCTTCGACTAACCATTTAATGAGCAATTTTTTTGTTTAAAAATATCGTAGGTGATTTTAAGGGGAATCAAAATGCTCCAGGACTACTTTTTCATTACATGATTGCAAGATATTCTATTCTAGCAGAATTGCTATACTTCTCGCTTTCCTACGATATAAAAGTCAAAACTTCCTTTGAAGTTTGTTATAATTATGTAATCTTGAGTGAACTCTTGGCATTTGTCTCCTTCTGTTGGAAGATTCTCAATTTGAATTGTGTCCTTATGCCTTCTTTAGCGGCACTCTCATAATAGCGTATCAGATTCCTACATGCCAACATAAAACTCTATCTAATATTGGTTCATTATTTTCAGCTTACTACATCAGAAAAATCAACATAATTTTCCCTTTCATCCACCATGTAAATTTTTCAGATGTTTTCTGAATGCCTGACTAATTCCCATGAAACATTGAGACATCATAATGCGCGATGTAGAGCCTATTAATATATATATGTATATACTTATACATACCGAAAAGCATATAATAACAGAAAAATATGCTAATACTATACTTACTAGTGGACAAGACATAGCCCTACGAAAGTTAAACCTATTTTAAAATCTGTAATAAACTTTTTTTACTACAAAAACTGTGCACGTTATTGGAATAGATATGTATGTACAAAGAGTTAAACAACGCAATTCTGACGAATAAAATGAAGAAGGCAGAAGGTAGAAACACATCACAATGCCTTCTGTTATATTATAAGCAATTTTCCTGAAAGTAGCGGATAGGTTATAAACCGTATTTAAGGATTAACATTATCTACCGTTATAACTACGATCGAATTGAAAATGTTCAAGTTTCAATATAAAGTAATTTTCGATTATTTCGATTTAAACCGACAGACTTTTTCATGCATAAATTTCACTATGTTGGAAAAAAAATCCATTCAATGAAAATTGAACTCCCCCTGGTAGAAATGAATAGCCAAGGAGCGAGGAGGCCGGATTTGAATAAAATTGCACGGAGCACAGTTGCATAATATTTCCAACATAATGAGGCAAACAGTTTAAGTTTTGGGATCTGCGTACAATTTCACTCTATTATAAAATCTATACGGAGGCATACTTCACCAGAGAACCTACCCATGGAGTCATAAGCACTCCAATTCGGCATTTTCAATAAGAATGTGCACGTGCTCGTGAAAATCTATAATATTGAAAATTGTATTTTCCTGTAGCAACGAATTGAAAGAGTGGCCACACACTTCGATTTTTTCAAGAGAATGATAGTGAATCTCCTGAGAAATTAATAGAATGAAGTGGAATGTATCCTGGTGCAGAAGGACCTTAGAATATATAACTAAAGGAAGCGAAATATCGTGTAAAAACTATATCGGTGTGAGTGAATCTAGGTCCTTAGGCGAAGGAATGTAAAGGCAAGAAGAATTTAACTTAGCTTAGCTTGCCAATGTCAATTAGTTCTTTAATATTTCAGTGGCAGTTCACAATTTTTTTTTATTTTAAATAATTATGGCAAACCACACCTTAAAAATATTTCAGATTAGTATTTCCATCACCACAACGAATACATAAACACAATTCTATCACATAGTGGGAAATGCAGCAAATTTTCGGGCTTTTTGCGCTTCCTTTAGTTATACAGGATGTTTCCCCTTGGGAGGTCAATAGCGCAGGAGGTGATAGTACTCACCTAGACTAATGAAAAATTGTATAGAAGGGAGAGGGGAATATCAATCGTTTAGAAGTTATAGGGTGATTAACAAAAAAAGGTAGTTTTTCACAAAACACCCTGTATTTTAAAAACTACAGTCCGTATGGTCACAGTTAAGAGCTCATTGGATGCAGAAGTTCATGGCTTGCTCAACTAGCCTCGTATCTCTTTCCGCTCAAGAGTTATGCTTAGCTAAATTAAAAACTTCGGATTTTCTTACCTTTTTTTTTATAATTTGACATCTATTTTTTTTGCAAAACGGTCATTAACATAACATTTTTTTATAAAAAAAAAAATAGACTGTAGACCCTCCTCTTTAAGTTGACATATTATACCCAATCTGCAGCCGTTAAAAAGTTATTAGCTGAAAATCTATTCTGAAAGCTATTCTCAAACCTAAATTTGTATCCTTAGTGAGTGAAAACACATCATTTAAAAAAAATATCGACTAATTTCGGTATGACATGAATAGGTTTAAGTCTTTAACAGCTGCAGATAGCCCATAGGTCAAATTAGAAAGGAGAGTCTACAGTTTATAGTTTTTATGTTAACGTCCGTTTTGCAAAAAACAAAAAAAAAATAGTGGTCAAATTAAAAATAACCGACCAAGTGCGTGTCGGACTCGCGCATGAATGGTTCCGTACTATCGTACAAAATTTAACACTATATACTTTTTATTTATTTTTTCAAATGAGAATAGGCGTCATGGGAAAAAATAGTGTTGTCATGTGACAAAAAAATGCCTAATTATAATAATAATAATGGATGAGAATAAAACGAAGAAAAAAAACGCTGAAAAAATCACGTTTCTTGTATGGGGCCCCTTTAATTTTTAATTTTATTTTTATTATTTGTTGTTATACCGGCAATAGAAATACACTCTGTGAAAATTTCAACTGTCTACCTATTACGGTTCATTAGATATAATCTGCTGACGGACGGACGGCGAAGTCTTAGTAATAGGGTTCCCGTTGTTACCCTTTCGGTACGGAACCCTTAAAATAGTAAAAAAATCCGTAATATTTTGTTTAGACCCCCGTTACTCCTGAGAGAAGATGGTATGGCGCCGGTTGACCAGTCGTTGGATAGGCTATGAAGCTCTGCATACAATGAGCTCTTAACTGTGACCGTGCCTTCAGTATTTTTTAAAATACAGAGTGTTCTTTGAAAAAACGAGATTTTTTTCTAAATCGCCCTGTAACTTTGTTGGTCTAGGTGATTACTATCACCTCCTGCTCTGTTGACCTCCTAAGGGGAAACACTCTCAGAGTAAGACAGAGTATTACAATATGCCTATCTAAAGTTTTGAATTTAACTTGATATTTAGCTATTACATTACTGCCGTCACTTTCATGTCCAAGAAACATAAGCGCCACTAACAACTGTAAAAAAATGGTTGGGTGCTCATGCATGTTACGAATCGAAATTGGGTCAATAACGAGAAATGTGAAGTTTTGCTGCCGTAAGTTAAACAATGTGATGAGCAGGGAGGACTAGACCACTAGGATCCTGTGAACACATATAGGCTGTGCTCAACTGTTGGCTAGAGCCGGCTATAGCTCGCTGTAGTCAGAATGGCTGTAGCTAGGGCTCTTATTTTTGTGAGTAAATGCCAAACTTGCGTCATTCCATAAATTGTTTCAATTTCATTGTAAGAATTATGTCGAGTAAAAAAAGTAAATTAGTTGCAATAGCAACTATAATAAAAGAATGAATTAAATTAAGAAATCGAACGGCACAAGAAATATTCAAAATCGAACCACGATGCACCACTGCAGCCTTGATTTTTATTGTCTTGTTTTTAAATATACTTCGCACACAGTAATAAAATTCAGAACTTTTTTTGGTTACTTGACATTAAAAACTAAACAAACAAACGTTAAGCTACTTTGGCTTCACCTCCAGAGCACTAACCAATTTGGCTATAGCCGGCTACAGCCAAGAGTTGAACAATAAATTCTGACAATTGAGCGAACATATACAGATATGATTTTTTCGTCATTTATAGCTTTTAGTTTTGGCTCAAAATTGGCTATAGCCAACAACTGAACGACCTCATTCTGCTTATAGCCAGCTAAGCCTGCTCTAGCCAAAAGTTGAACACAGCCCTAATATGCGTGTGTGTCTGCCGTTATCCGGGAGAGAGCACACAGCTTTTACAGTAGAAAGAAAAAATTCTTTTTTCGAATTTATTTTTAAAACAAACATGTTTTATTCAATCTATTATTTAATTTGTTATTTATTTTTAGAACAAAAATCTTTATTTAATAAATTTTAGTTTTCAAAAAGAAGCATTTGTTACCGAACGACTCCCCGAAACTTGGGCTCGTTTATTCCAGGTACCCAAACTACTTTTTAAGAAACTTTTTTATTATTTTCTCACGAAGTTAAAATGCACAACTAAATTAAAATTTGATATGCATGTTGTTGTCGTCTTAACATATTAATTTTAAGACGACAAAAATAATTGTATGTTTAAATGGAATTGAATTGGAGGTATTAAGGCAACATTTGTATGTACTGTGTACATACGAAGACGAAAAAGCCATTGCATGTAGATAAGTATGTATACCTTGAGAGTGGAATGTGTGTGTTAATAATAAAATGCAATTATGCTGAGTTTTAAATGAAATCGAAATTAAAATGAATTATGATACATTAACCAATTGCATAGGACAATATTTATATTGGTACTTAATCTAAAAGATCTTGTATATTTCACTCAAGAAATACTAAATAATGTTCCATGGAAAATCTTGTAGGTAGTTCAAATGGTACCATTCTCTATTATGCCGTCTCAAATATGCACACTAAGCCTTCTCTGAAAATGAGTACTTCTTGATGCACACATATTAGAATATGACCAATGATGAACACTGTGGAAATTTGGCGCTTCATCCCTTATATACATAAATGTGTCCATAAAATTGTGACTACTGAAGCCGTGCTGTGATAACTACCCTAAAAACTTCATCGAGGCTCAAATTCTCCCAGACGTAGAGCTAATAATAAGGATTAATGCGTTCTTATCGAGGTTGTTAATGAATGAAATTAATGAATAAGGCAAGTAACAAGACCCAGGACTATTGCAGATTTACAAAATTATTTATGCAAGTATGGAGGACTCTGGTGTAGATATTTTTATGAGCTGGCTCATATTTCATGATATGAAGTACTTCTGATTGAGTATGAATGATCTTTCCATTGAACCTTGAAAACTTTCTGTTTCGGAAAAATTCGTGTGAAAATTAAAAAACAAAATATTCTATGCGATGCTCCGCCAAGGATACCTACTACGGTATTTTATAGGAGTTTAGGAAGCATTACCGTTAAAAACTCCATACGAGAAGTACATTTACGCTAACGTATTGAGCTTACATCAGAAAGAATATTAATACCAGAGAAATTAAATACATGTACCGAGGTTTGTTACTTATTGGCTTTAAGGATGAATGGCAGATTCCGGGCTTCCAAAATTTTGACTATGAAGCAGTAGCGTGAGCTTTGGTTCTAATCACATCAGCAATGCCTACCAACAATGCTTATAAAGTACTATTCAAAATTATACACATAAATACAAAACCAAGTATTTGCACGGACTACTGGATCCTGTCGTCACCACGAGAGGCTTTTAAGAATTAAAATGAATAAATTATTCACATCTTATCAAGATAGAGACTACAAATTGATTTTTATAAAATAAAATCCTTACGGGATTTATCCGGTCATTATTGTATTAAAGTAAATGTGTAGAAATAAATTCTATTTAAGTTACAGAAGTCTCAATTTTAATATTATAAAACTAATTATTTACAAATATATTTGCAAAACCTATGTACAAAAAAATAATAAAAATTGATGCGTAGGTGTGTACGTGAAAAAGTTTTTAGGGGTAAAAGAAAGATAACACGATTTTTTTGAGGGGATGTTTCCACATAGGTGGACCATAGAGCAGTATGGTGAGTAGTCGTTAGAAAGGTCATGAAGTTCTAGGTGGATTATTTATCGTCTACAGCAGACTGAAATTCAATGAAAATAATTTCAACGAATTTCTAAAATGCATTGAGAATGCAGAAAATATCGAACTTTTCGACCCAGCGATCAGAGAGATATCATCAGTATGGCTATCTCTGATCGCCTACCATGAAGTTCTCCATGCCATAAGCTCTTAACGGTAACCGAACACCTGTTTTTTTTTTGTGATAAACTAACTTTTTTTCTTAAATACCCTGTAACTCCGAAGTGGTTGATATGAACCCTCCCCCCCCTCCCCCCCTCCCCCCTCCCCCCTCCCCAATCCCCCCCCCCCCCCTCCCCCTCCCCCCCCCCCCCCCCCCCCCCCCCCGATACCTTCCCTTCCATACAATTTTTGTTTGGCTAGTTGCGTACTATTAGCTTTTGATAGGTGGAAACACTGCATACGGGTCCAAGGGCACTTTCAGCCCACTGTATATGAACAGAGAAATTACAGATATGTACTGAGCAGTTTCATGAAATTTCATGTATATTCAGTAACGCCAATAACTGAAAGTATCTCGGTGTATGTTTTCAATTTCTCTGATTATAGGGGGTAGGCTGAAATTGCCTTTGAACTCGTATATTATACGGGTCTCAAAGTAAAATTTTCCGCGTTTGATTTTAATACCTTTTCTCCACATTTCATCATGCTGTCAATATGTTGTGTTCCTCCACCATTTAGAATAAAAAGTTGTATTGTAGTGCAAACAGAACTTTAAATTCTACTCTGTTCTTGTCTTTTTCAGAAAGTTATCGAGTCTCAGCAATAAATTTTTTTATTGCAATTTAAGATGTAATCGATTATTTGGCTTAAATGCATTGTTTGTTCCATCTTTAAACGTTTTCTTGCAATTCGTGATTTCATTTATTTAAATATAATAAAATAAAGAGAGAGAAAAAAGTACAGTAGGAGCTTACAAAAAAAAAAAAAAAAAAAATAATAGAAAAAGAAAATGTAAGCACAATTACAAGAAATTAATTTAATTCGTAAAGCAGACTTTTCAACTTTGTCGAATTTAATTCAACATCAATTCGGTCTGAAGGCTCTTAACATAAAGCAAATAGGTTCACTGTAACCATAATTTGTGCGTTGATGAAGTACATGTAACAGGGTAAACGAGTCATTTCTCAAAGTTGGTGGGCGAATATTGAAGTTTATTTTAGATAAGAGCTTAGGAGTATCTACGGCACCTGTAATTATTTGAAACATGATGAACATGAGTCGTACCTCACTAGCTTAAGAAGATTTAATCTTTGCTCATAACGAGGAAAGATGAGAGGAAAGATGAGAGGAATAACCTATGGAAGTCGTCTAAGTGCGAAGTGAATAAATTTCCTCTGTTTAGATTGCAAACGCCTTATATGAATATCGTAAAAAGGACACACAACGGGGATAGCATACTCAAGCAGAGGTATCACGAAAGCTATATGCAAAGTCCTTAAAATAATGTGATCATTAAAAGCAAAAGTCCATCTTCTTACAAAGCCTAATGCGCCATTAGCTTTATTGATTGCCTTGTCAATATATGGTAAAAAGCTAAATTTGGTGTCTAAAAAACACCAAGACTTTTGACTGCATTGATTTTGTCAAAAGCAATACCATTGATATGGTTTGTAGTCAGAAGTTTAGAATTTTTACGGGTAAAGCTAATGGATTTACACTTATCAATATTAAAATACTTCCATACCATTTTTACTACACCAAATGAAGAAACTGTCAATATCTGATTGCAAAGCACAGAGCATCAGATAGATCAATAATTTTTGGTAAAATGCTAATATATAAGCTGAATAGCAGCGGACTATGATGGCTGCCTTGAGGAACACCGGAAGCTATAAGTATTTCACCAGAAACAGCCAACCTAAACAGTAATTGCTAGATTCTATTTGATAAATATGATTCTAGCCATTTAATCAAAAATATAGAAAAGCCAAGAACACCAAGCTTAAAGAGCAAAGCTTGTAAGAAATGTTATCGACGACCTTACTGAAGTCAGTAAGTATGCAGTCAACTTGGTTTCATTTTCCATAGAGTTGAAGCAAACTGATATATATAATATATATATTTGCAGTGAATGAATACATACAATCGCTTCAAATACATAGGTTAGGAATGATAGCAAGCTGAGCAATATTTCTGTAAATAGATATGTCATCTTTTCTATCTTTTTTGTATACAGGAGTAAGATAGGATAACTTCCATGGTAATGGAAACATACCAATCCGCAGAGATCAATTAAATATATGTGATAAGAGTTTTACAAGATCTTGCACGCAATGTTTTAAAACAACAGAAGCAACCCCATTAAGGGCAGCATTGAACTTAGAATCGAGTTTAGGAATATGCTCAAGCAAACATCTTGAGATATCGAAAGATTCCTAAGGCCAAGCATTGTTAGTCTTTCAGTTATATGTGAACACACCGAATAAGCTCTCATTATTTATAGGAATAAAACATTCAAAATTTCCAAAAAATCGAAAATTGTGAATAGATTCGAAAATAGCGCGAAATTAAAAAAAATGTTTTATAACATTTTCGATCAAAAATGGACTATGCTTTCGATTTCTAACGGTTTTTATCATCTCGACTTATATATAAGTATATACTGGAATGTGAGCATAACAAAAAACAAAAGTTAGTTGGTGTTCCTTAGTAAAAACAAAAAAACATTTCCTTCTAACTGTCACCTCCAACTTATGAATATTAGGAGTTGTCGCAACAAATCTACGTCTAAAACTAATTGAAAAACCCTTTATGTTACCAATTATATATATATTTGCAGCTTGCCATTAATGTTCTATCGGACGAAACATACTGAGCCTAAGGTTTCCTTACTTTTGCTTCAATTTACCTACATTCATATACAGGGTGGTCCATTTATAATGCGAATTGCTAAAATATCCCAAAATATACATGAAGTCATGTTGTTCTACATAAAAGTATGTTATTTGTGAGAGACTTTTTCATATACATAGGTAACCTATTTAAAATTTTAATCACCCTTTATTTTTTAGTGTTGATTAAAAAAAAAAACTTTTAGAATTCTTACAAAATTATACCAGAAACAGATACAAATTTCCTAAGAAACCAAAGTTTATAGATAAAGCTTCCTAGAAGTTTCAAATAATACAAGATTATTCTTAATTCGAAAATTCATTTAATCCAAATCAAATCCTTTTTTGCATTAACACATATGAAATCCAACAAGGGCGGATTCCTCCCCGCGTATCATCTTGCTTGTTGGGAAATGGTCAATAAAGTACTGTTCAAGTCACAGAGCAATACCAGGATCTGCTCCAGTTGTGTAAAAAGTGTGGTATACATGTGGTATACATAGAATTAGAAAATATTTTATTTAACAATGCTAATTTCATAATTACCGATTATTGGTTATGAAAGATAATTTTTATTTTTTGTTTTATTTTATTTTAACCCAGAAAATTTGTTACATTAATTATATTGCAATATCTTCAAAAAATAAATTATTAATAAAATATTTTTTATCAATTATTTTCACAGTTATTTGCATTCAAAAGTAACCGTTTAGTCGAAAGAAGTATACACAAAACCATGATAGAAACACTGTTAAGAGTTACCCAAAGGCAAAAATCTCATGATGTCAGGTTTGACATTAGACCTTCAAAAATAAAAATCGTCAAAATAAAAGTTAATTTATATTTAATAAAAATTCAAAAATGCATAAAATTGGGCTTCTAATGTTTTAAAATCTAAAGTTACCCCGCCCCACCCTTTAGGTGGTTCAAGTATTTAATTTTTTCAAATACATAAAAAATTATAAGAAAATACCTAGCTCAAAAAATTTCACAATTGAAGGAAATGGGAATGTTATCTACAAAATATAAAAAGGATTCTCTCCACATGGTCTGCTTTTACTATTATATAAAAAAAAAAACCAAACGATAATTTTCTGGTGTTTTCTTGGTATTTTTAATATAATATATTATTTCTATCTATAGGTAGGTATGTATGTATTTACATAATATCGCCTACAGTTTTTAATCTTTTTCATTTTCATGTAAAGGGAAAAATACTCATGAAAAAAACTCATGGACATTCTTAACTTTCTGGAATTTCTATTACATGTTTGCAAATTCCACAAGAGAAAGCTAAACGGTCATTTTTCGATAAAATACACAAAAGTATTCACATGTGACCTGTAATATATGGTAGGCCAGAATACATACATATATGTAGTAGACCCATTCTGGCATGCTATAAATTGAATTTATAACTTTGCTTTAAAGTTGCCTCTCCATTCAGTCCATTTATGTACTTTATAGCCAAATCATTTACGAATCTTCGTAGCAGGACAAAATAATCTGAATGCCACAGGATCAACACGTGAGACCCATACAAGCACAAAACTTATCATAAAATATATATTATATCTGTTAACGGATACATCTACAGAAAAAACATGTTTACGTAAAATCTTTTTTAATAACAACTTCATGCCTTAGGGATCCGAGAATAATTTGTTGCGTGTCAATTAATAAATCCTGCTCCACGACACGATTAGTTATATTTACGAGCCTATATATTTGTATATAAGCTCATACTGCTATAGGCTAGCTATTTACTCGTGAATAACTTTCTTAATTTCGTATAAATATACATCCGTAAATACATATAAACTCATTTCAGCCACAATCATCTTCCCATTTCAAGGAAGAAAAACTTTTCTTTACCTTAAAAAGATAATCTAAAAAAAAAAAGTCACATCCCCACTTAGTTAAATTGATTTTCCATGCCACAGAAAACGTTGAGACTTTCTTTGAATGTCTCGTCATCGACAAGCTTCTTCTTTTGACTTTATGTGGGGCTTTTACACGATTTCTTTCAGTTCAGTGGAAATAAGTTTTAAATGTGAAATGTATGCAAGGCTCGACAAGTGAAACAAGAATTATTACGGCAATATCATTTTTCCATGTGTTACATTTGAAACGAAGTTAATAGAGAAGACACAGGATTTAATAGGATGCTAAAACAGAAGAAATTTAATCAAGTGAGCTTCATATATCAAGTCAACTGCAATATATACGGTTTTCTCTTGGCCACATCGAAAACTCCTTTTAAAATAGGAAAAGTTCATAATTTGAATATGGACAAATGAAGAAATACTTAATTTACACATGATATACATTATTTAATTTGTGATTTGACTTAAGAAAGTTCCGCGCACGTACAAATAGCGTGCAAATATTGTGTTACTTCTTGCCGATATTGAAAATAAGAACGAAATAGACACTTCAACTTGACAAGTGTAAAATATTAAATGTCAGAAAAAGTTGCAGCCAACATTGCAGTATAAAATTCAGTTCTTTAAAGGTTCATGTATTAAATGATTTTGAATATTATACGATAAATCCTGGTGGTTTTAAAGTTATAAGGGGATGAAGAACCTGGGTATTACGACCTAAAGAAACGTTTTTAAGGTCGTAATACCCAGGTTCTTCATCCCCTTTTAAATGATTATGGTTTATATGTAAGTAGAGTCAGATGCAATAAACTCTCTATACCGCGAAATTTGTTCGCAATTTTAGTATTGAGTTCCAATGTTCTATATGCTGAGTGTACACCGAGCTCTTTCTCAGTATATATATAGACAGACTTGCGGTTTAGCGCAAATTACAGTATTGAAATTGGCGAGTCTGTCCCCGGTATTAGTCCAATTATAACTTTTTCTCTTGTTTCTTGTATATATATTACTAAAGGGAGCCTGTCGGCGCTTTGCCCGGCGATAATATAGATACCCAGATGGGTGGGGGTGGGGTTGGGTTTGTTAAAGATAAGTAGTATCTAAACTATTATCTGACTCGATTGCGCAATTCCGTACTCTAGAGTTTCACCCTGTGTCTGTGTGAGTATATGTGTGTGGCTGTGTGAGTACATGTGTGTGCCTGTGTGGATGTGTGTGTGTTTGTGTATGAGTGCGCATGCATACATTCATTTGTGTGGGAGAGTATAGCTCTCTACGTTGACCTGTTCTCATGCAGTGCCCAAATATATTGTAAAGCACGAAATTTTGGTATGGCAATCCTACGAAGGAGTTGCCCGATTGATAACATTGTCGAAATTTTTTTGAAATTTTTATGCAAACTCCGTATACAAAATATAAGCTCTCCACCTCGAAGCCTTCTCAGGCAGCTACCAAGTACATAGTGAAAAAAAAGTTGTGTATGGCATCACTAAAAAGGGTAACCCAATTTAGCTCATTTTTGAAATTTTATTTATCATTTCTACGAAAACACCACGCAGCAAATTTTTTGCATGGCAACCCTACGAAGGAGTTGCCGGATTGGTCCCCATTTCTGAACTTAATTTAAATTGTGCTTTAAGAAAATCCCGTGTACAAAATGTCAGCTCCCTGCATGAACGCGTGAGGCAGTGTCCAAATATATAGTGAAAACTTAAATTTTTGTATGGCAACACCAAAAAGGGGTGGCCCGATTTGGTCCATTTTTGAACTTGTATTTGCAATTTTTTATGAAAACACCGTGAACAAAATTTCACCACTTCACGTCGACGTGTTCTCAGGAAGTTTTTCAGATCTCGACAACAGCGCTATCTATCGTGTCCAATATTTCAAGCTGAAACCAACCAAACACATTCACAAAATTTCATTGGAATCGGTTGGGCGGCTTCGGAGATTAGCGTGTAAAAACATCGTGACACTGGATTTTTTATACCCTAGATGAAATCTATAGGGTATACTAAGTTTGCCATTCCGTTTGTTACGCACAGAAATAATGATGGTAGAGCAAAATGGGATTGGACATACCCGCATAAAATGAAAAGTTATTTTGATTTTTGCATGTCCGTCTGTCCGTCCGTCCGTCCGTCCGTCCGTCCGTGCGCAAGATAACTCGAGAACGCGTTCACTTAGAAAGCTGAAATTTTATACACTGACATTAAAAAAAAAAAGTAAAATTAAGTTCGAAAATGAGACACATCGGGCAACTCCTTCGTGGGGTTGCCATACAAAAAGTTCGTTTTCCACTATATATTTGGAGACTGAAATTTGATATAACTGTGTTTTCATAGTAATAGCAAATAAAATTTTAAAAATGGACTAAATCGGGCAACCCTTTCTTGGTGTTGCCATATAAAATTTTTGTTTTTTTACATATACTTTGAAAACGATCAGTCCTAGACATGTTTATTGTATTAAAAGGTTCTTCAGAATAAGAAATCCTATAAAATTGGTTATAATCAGTTTATCTGTCCGACGAGCCGTTCTAGAAATATATGCTAGAAACTAATGCAAAAAATCAAAATTGTTCAAATGGGGTGACCATAACGAAATTTCATACGGACATTCATCTAGGGTATCATAAGAATTGGTGTTAGACCAATTCTAGCTTTTTCACTTGTTATAAATTAAGATTACACCATGCAATAGGGGTCTTGGCCAGAATATATAGCAGCATTGAACATCGGCAGTGTGCGCGGAAGAGTAAACACAAACCAAACTACTCAACACCAAGTAATACGGGGATCAGTAGCAGAGCAATGGGTTGACCGAAGAGAAGTAAACGTTAATGTGGGATGTACACACATAATATTAAACATATACAAACATACACAGCACCACAAATAAATAAAGACCCTCCAACAATAACAAACACGTAAGCCTACAACAAACTACAAAAACAGACGCCCGTACCCAAAACCCTCGAGAATACTTCCCAAGCCATGAAACAGAGATCTATATGTGTGCGTTCGGCGTCCGTTCTCTAAAATGTTCTATATTGATGCTTATGGAAAAGCGCCAAACATTGACTTTATACATATATGCCATAGAGCCTAAACTACTATCCATACAGGAAAATAGTCTTCTAGTAATTTAAAGCTTGGTTCCTTACCTTTCCAAAGGCTACACTTCCTATATACCTTACTTAACAAAATAATAAAATAGTTTTGATTACAAAGTAACCTTACCATTTTACGCTCTAAGCTGAGTAATAAATGCATGTGTGTGTGCAGCCGTAGTCCGAATCTGTAGGCACCTACATTCGATATCATCAACCCACGGCATCCCATGACGGCACAGCGACATTGCAATGCTGAGAAGTTTTGTATGAGGAATCGTAGTCATTTGGTTAAGATAAATTTTTTTAAATAATTTTGTTAGGAAAGGTATGAAAATTTTATTACGGTTCGGAAGAAAAGAAAGCAAGCATAAGATTATCGGAACATCATTTTTTTGAATGAATAGTAGTTTAGAGCGGGGGAGATATTCAAATCAAACTTTTGTCAGTTTTACATAAGAGCACTGCAAATATTTTAGAATGTAAGGACTACGTTGGGCCTCGCATGTGGTAGGGAGGTGGTCTGTTTCATGGCTTGTGAAGTATTCTCGAGGGTTTTGCCGTACCAGTTAACGCTCGCGCCGTTCAAAACATTGAACGACTCAGTCATAAACATTGAACGGTCCCGATGTATAGTGACACTACATGGATGTAGTAGTTGGACCCACGCTTAAGGCTGATCTCCGACGAGAGCAGCTCTTGAGAAGAGTGGACCAACACATACACGCAATCAGTACTTCATAAAAAATGGAGGTACGTGGACATAACAGAATAAGAGACAAATCACATACCACAGAAGATAGGATAAATAGAAGAGACCTTTGACAAAAACCAACAGTCGTGAATCGCGCGCCGAACAAGGAAACAGTAATGTTCCAAAATGAGATACGATATTGTGAGTTCCAGTTTAAATGTAAATTTAAATAAATAGTGTAAAGTAAAGTACTGGACATAGGAAAAAAGACGAAAAATTAAAAATAGGAATTAAAACTGAAAACAAGGGGGATAGGGTTAAGTAATAAGATTAATTAGAAAGACATGGTTTTGCGTAGAATATATCTATTTTTAGATTTTTTATATATTTATACTTTACTTTATTAATTTTATCTTTTTATTTTATTCATTTATTATTTATTTATATTTATTTTGATACTTAGCTGTTAGTATTTTATAATAAATTTTACGAATGACCCCTTGAGTAAGAAATAGTTTAGATGAATCCTTGGCGAACGACAAAACGCGGAAGAGAGTCGCGCCAAGAGTATAAAGTAACCACATATGTGCGTGCTCTAATGATATTGCACAGGGAAACCTGAAAATATATTTGATGTAGGGTGTATCTAGTAAAATAAAAATCTGAGAAAGTGTAACATAATAATATAAATATTGTACACGGAAGATGTTCATAGTGAAGCGGACTGAACTTTTGCTAGATTTCGAAAACTTCTGAAGAGCCATGTGGCTATGGCGAAACTGGTAAAGTAAAGCCAAATAGGGCCTACACGGCTTTTCCCCTTAATAAACCTCTACAATATATTTTTTTTATTTTTGTTTAACCAGCAACCCTGATTAGCTAAACAGGATGAAAATTGCATGAAAACACAACACATAAAGGCACGAAACACAGCATCTACACAGCTTAACGAAGAAACTCTTTAGTATCGTACTAATGTACCACGGTGGCTAAACTAGTCGACTTACAACGATGGATAATGGTGTACTGCTTGTTGTACAACGCTTTGTCATTCTCCTCGAAAGAATGTTTCTTGGATACAGATGGCACGTATCTGCAGGTGCCATAGCACTCCAACTTTTTTTTATTTTTATTTATTTATTAAGAAAAGTTATTTTTATAATAAAAGTTATCATAAGGTACAACAAGATGGGAAGGAAATAGGTAGAAGATACGGGTATGTATATGAGGAAAAGGTGCTGATGTGTCGTACTCTTGAACTTTTTAGATTGTAAGTGCGAGGAAAGACACTACTTACTACTTTTCACTACCAATAAACTGTCACACTTAATCGTAGAAATTCAAAATATGTTGTTTTATTAGGATGACATTATACACAGGTCATCAGTTCAGAGTATTCAAACATAATAGGATACATAAAAGATACAGCTGACAGAGAATTGCAATATAATATGTTCAGCAATGTGATAAACAATATATAGAGAAAGAGCAGAAATAAGGCACTCTCCGATCTAATACTTGGCGCTTGATAAATTGGCTTTTAGCAAATGTTAATATTCCTAAGTTCTAATCGTTACTTAGAACAGTTCTTAATTGCGTTCGAGACCAGAAACAGAATGTTAATGTTAGTAAATATTATCTCAGTCGATACCCGAGAAAATATACTTTAAGTCAGTCGAGAAATGGCTTAAAGTCTTTTGTTAATAAAATTCTATATCAGTCGAGTCCCCAACTAGCCAACACCTACCTCAAGTACAGGTATCACTGCCCCAGAAGGATCCGCATACTCGAAAAATGACATCCAGATGCGAAAAGCTTTAGTAGGTAGTAAGTGCAAAAAGATACCGACACAAGCCAACTTGTTGTTAATAAAGCAAGCAAATAAATATACGACACCAATGCTCGAGTTATAGAGCCGCGTGGTAATAAGAATGGGATAGCAACAGTGCTATTTCGGTACTAGCATTTTAATTGGTTATCGGATAACCATTATTTCACAGTTTTTCTATTTTACTAATTAAATAAAAATCTATAACCATTTTAATTCTTATTAATAGTAAAAGGACAATTTAAATTACGCATTCGTTTTTAAAATGCAAATATTTTTAAGAATCGTTTAACAGAATTTATGTGATAGAAATCGCGTCGACAAGGGTAATTATTGTGGATCAACCGAAAAATAAATTCAAATTGAGGTAATGAATAACCAATAAAATAAAAATCGAAGAATAACCCTTATTATATTGACAAGAATTATAAAAGTTGATTGATACCTGTAACGTAGTCACATGCCTGTAGCATACACTACCATCCCATTTTTCCCATTGTTAAAATATATAGTGAAAAACGAAATTTTTGTATGGTACCCGATTTGTTCCATTTTCGAACTTAAATTTACCTTTTTTTAAAATAACCCATCCGCAAAATTTCAGCTCTCTACGTGAACGCATTCTCGAGTTATCGTGATGACGGACATGAAAAAATCAAAATAAATGTTAATATTATCCGTGGGTGTCAAACCCATTTTGTCTCTATTAACATTACTTCTGGGTGTTACAAATGGTTTGAGAAACGAAGGGTACCCTTTAGATTTCAAAAATACAAAAAATGTGAGAGAAATGGTAAATTAAAATATTAAAAGTACAAAAAAAAACTCATAAGCAAAAAAAATTAAAAAATTAAAAAAAAAACAAAGAAAGTCAAAGGAAGGGACAAATATGATTGGAAAAAAACACTAAAAATGTTATAGAAATTGATTGATCTTCGTTAAAACCGATGTTTTAAATGTCAGAAGCTCAAAACTGAAGACATCAATATTACTAAACTTACAATTAAAAGTTTTCTGCATTCTGACCAAAAGTGACTGCATTTAGAGGTGGGTTCTACAGAAGGGGATACTAAACGAACATGGAGTTTTTGCTATCTTATTTGAATATTTATGCAGATTTTGAAAAGCAAATCAGGACCATGGACATTGCGCACCGAGAGGGGGGACGAACGGGACCGGTCCCCCTCCAGAATGTCAGTTTTCTGAACATAATTTACAAATTACGTATAAAATGTGGTCTGTATTATTATTAAAAAGTCTGATAAAATAAAATAAAGCCTTTTTATCTACAATAGCAGTTCTTAAGTGCTCAGATGGGTGCAAGACGCGACTTTAGAGCCCTATTTTTCTGACTCGTTAGGACTTGGTACACCTATGCCCCCCCCCCCCTCCCGACAAATCCGGGGTACGTTACTATGCGACGGTGTTCTAAAAATGACAGGTTAAAAGAGAATAATCTCTGAGTATATTCCATCACATTGATATCTAATATAAATAATTGAATTCTGGTAAACTTTCTCTAGACAGACTCAGCTTGATTATTGTAACATGAATAAAAATGGCGTCAAATTGGACGAACATATCCAAGAATGCTTCTCATCACTGAGGAAAAATGTAAATTCAGGTATCACTGCCCCTGAAGGATCCGCATACTCGAAAAATGACATCCAGCATGCGAAAAGCTTTAGTAGGTAGTAAATGACAATTACATGGGAAGCAAATAGTAGCTTGTTACCAAAGGTTACCCTCAAATCCTTAATTTCATTTACACGTGTAATCGAAATATTATCAATTTTGTATTTAGTTGAAGAAGATTGTATCACGATTTCTAGAAAATTTTATAGTCTTACATGCATTAATATTGAGGTCAAGATAATTTTCCTTTAAATAAGGAAGATGAAAGGACCAAGTATGGCATATCTGAGGTTTTTTCGAAGGTGTTTGATTGGGAGCCAATTAAAAACCACGACACTATTTATTTTCTCGAGATTGAACAGAAACTAAAAACTAAAATTTTCAACATCTTTTTTAAAGATATTGCTATTGCTGGTGACGAATCCTATCAAATGGCTTCGAAAAGAGCCGAGGCGATGATGTCAGTAAACAGAAATATGTTAGTAGCTTTAGATCGTCTAGGCAGCACACCATCTTGCTGATCACATATACATAATCTAAATCAAATAAGGTTTTTTGTTTTTATTTTAGAGGCAGGGAACGAAAGATCCCAAGCATGGAGGGCAAGGCGGCCCATTGTGCTAATCTGCTAAAGGTAAGAAAAGAACACTAAAAGCTTTCTGTCCTCTTAATGAAGCTCATCACATCTAGGTAAGGTTTTCAGCTCATCGAAAGATAGAAGGGCGGAACCAAACACATCCAACCTCCAGGAAAATATTCCGTTGTCTCAGGTTCTCCTTCCAACCAGGACAGACACTCAGGGCTGTCAACAACTCTGTTAGAAGAGAAACACATATTAAGCCCATTACGAAAAAGTTGTGTATGCCTGCAAGTACTCGGGGAAGCCCATCGCTGATGATACTTGATACTAATATCCACCTTAAATAGAGATCTGGTCACCAAGGTGGCAATGCTTACAACGGTTCCCGGTCCATAGAAAGGAGAACTAGAGCCGGACCTGCATAGCATAGGAGGTCAGCCTTCTCATTCCCCATGATCCCCATGTGCTTGGGTACCAACTGTAGGAACACCTTTTTGTGGATACTTGGCTTATGATGTTATCCAAGGACCACTCCACAAGTCTGCCCGATTATCCAAGAGGATAGCAATGCTCTTCCCCTTGATTTCCGTATCAGCCTGGACAACAGTAGTGCGCCTTCTAAGTGAGTACTCCAACCCAATGTGAGGATCAATAAAAAAAACACCGGCACCGCAGCTTCCTCATCAAAGGCTCGATAAGCCTCTGCCTTTAGTTCGCAACTGTCATTCAGCAAACACGCTTTCTAAAACGAAGTTCCGGTACCATCGCACTAAATGGCATACATTCCAGGGGGTTTTCCCGTTACAGCCCACATGTCAATGAGCAATGGCGAGAGCTATTCCAGTCGTCCTCCCAACATCCATCTCCATGAGCACAACCTACACCTAGCCCTTTTATCATCTGCTTGAAAGAAACAATTTAAGGGTGGAAGGTTAAGTAAGGCATTAGGGGTAGCAGTAGCCGTAGATCGCATGAAGCCTGTAATTTACAAGCAAGTCACCCTTGGCAGCCCCACAAGCTTCCGGATCGCCACTTACGTCCTCGGCAAAAAAAATTAAACAGCTTACTTGCAGCTGCAATTGCTTTAGCACAGACGAACCAATAACTTATGGAGACTATTTAAGAAGAGCAAAAACCAGTAACACTTCGATGATTACGTAGCAAAAACGTAAATCAGGACTTTGGTTGCTTGTTTGCGAAACATAGAAAATTTCACAATTCATGGTATATGGTTAGCAGATAACCGTAGTAAATGGATGTTTGCGTAGTTCCCTAAAAATTCGCTGGCAAAATCGAGGCTCAAACGAACAGATATGGAGACGTTTCGATCAAAAAAGTATCGAGCAAGAGCTTAATTGAAGAACGTGGAATTAGATTGGTCACACGTCGTATGTCCTCCGACGGATTCGAGGAGTGTGGTGATGGTGATAATATGCTTTCCATACAAATTTCAATAAATAATTTGTTTTATAGTTTTTGGACTTAATGATTATTGAAATTAAATTCCTCAAGCAAAATTAATTAGTTATTTAAGGCAAAGAAAGAAAATCCACCAAAAGCGGGATTACCGGGAGCTCAGTTTTGAAAGTCTAACCAGATAGAGAACTGTAAATGGGGCAAGTTCAATAATATATAAAATATGTTCAATGTATTCAATACGATAAATATCAATAAACTGTGCCAGCACCTACACGTGTCAAATTCGTTCACAAAATATTTAATAGAGAGCTAAACTGACTTAATACAGAACAAAAATAAATCTGAATTTTGAGAGTATAACTGAGTGTTTCGATCAGCAGTATGAAGCGATCTCATCAGGACAGTAATAAAACTCTGAACTGGTTGGCTTTAAGCCAACAAACGGACAGAACCTCGGTACTTGCATTTTATTTCTCTGCTAATTACAGTAGGTTGAAATATTACCTGTAGACTCTTCAAGGAGTAAAAACTCAATCCCATTTTAAAAATAAATCTTCTTTGGATGCAGAGCATATTTTAGGTAATACTTAAATAAGGCAAAGCTTTTGTGACCTCAATCAAAGGATTTCTTTAGCCGCAGTATTGCTGGGAAAAGCTTAACAACCAGCGAGGTGTAATTTAATTATAAACGACAAATTAAATCGCAATTTAAACGGATCATAGACTAGCAAAAGTTGTCATGGGAAGCTTTGTTATTTGAATCACGACATACTTACCACACTCTTCATCTTAACCCAAAAGCAACTTACTTCAATAAATATTTTTAATTTAGTCCCTGTAGGCAAGGTCGAATTATTTCAATTTTATTGTATTTTTCAAGTCGCAATTATTTGCCCCAGTAAACAACAATCCTAAAATGCTCACCTATGCTATCGATATTCCGTAATTTTCTGATTTGAAAGAAGAAAAGTAAGAAGAAAGCCTTAACAAAAGGCGTCAGAGTCACCCTTTTGCCATTAACCATAAGACCCTGGAAAATACATGTATAAGCTTTAGTACAGTTTATGGAGTATCGAAAATACATTTTTTTCTCTCTTTTCTGTGACAAACGTGGTAATTTTTCGAATACTGAAACAAAACAGATCAAAGGTACTGTATCACCTTTTCCTGGGTAACTGACAGTTTCTATTATTTCCGTTGGCTTTGAGATTACCACTTCTCTCTACCCTCCAGCAAGGATAGAGTCCCAAGTTCATGACATGACAATTGTTCCCTGCGGAGTGTTTACTTTAGCTCCACCTTTAGGTTAGATACTCTATACACATTCCTAATAGAAATCGATTTTCTTCCGTTCTCGTAAGGAATAAAGTTTCGTTCTGAAAGTTGATATAACCTTAAACCGACATACAGAACCTTGCCCTTTTTACTTGTTAATAATATCGGAATTTCCTTAGATTTGGTACGTCTCTCTAATGAAAATCTTTAGTTTTATGATCATATTATTTTCTTGACGCTTTAATATTAAGCAAATTTACGAGTGATTTTTAACAAATGATATCTCCAATCCCATAAGCTAAAATCGGGAGAGTTCGTTTTATGTATACAAAGATTGAAAACGCATATAATTTTTAACTCTTGTATAGACCTTAAGCAGAAGCTGTACATATTGGACTACTTCATTTGAAAGTTCATTTCTATCCAAATTAATCGTTTTTTTATTTTTTTATTTATTATGAAAGTAAGTGACGTGAGAAATTAAGGAAGCTTACTAATAAAGTTTTTATATATTAAAGCAGTTAAGCACTGTCAGAATTTTCTTTCGAGATTATTATTGAAGTTACATATATGACAAAAAAAATTTACAGAGCTCAGTTTGAATTCAATTGAGAGTCATTTAGGTGTTCATTTAACAGAAGGTATTCAGTCCGAAATTTAACCCCGTGACAGAAGCGCAACAACTACTTTTGTGCCCTGCGAACTTTTACAATGCTTTCCTTAGATTTTCGAAAACTTTCTGTATTTGTAACGTTTCGGCTAAATTTGCAGCACTATAAAGGTAGTAGTAAGTATTATTTAAAATATGTAGCAAAGTTTTAGGATTACAAGGAAAAACGGTAGAAGCACGTCCATGTGAAATTTCATGCAGAAACGTTTTTCTTATATTTTTATTTTAAAAGTCAGCTCTAAGCCTTACCTACATATATACTAGACTAAGTAACATTTTATGGGAGCATTCCACTGATGTAAATATTCATCCTCGTTTCTTCTGAAATTTTATAAATTTATATAGAAATCCTCCTACCTAGCTATAGGATATGTTATATAACTTCTCCCTCTTTCAGAGTTACATTTGTGTGCATTGCATTAAGACGTCATTTTGGTTTTGGGTTGCTTTTCTATTTGAGAATTCCCTAAGTTTTGAAGGTTGAAGTAATAATAAATGGAGCATTATAATGTTCTGCTTTAATTGCTGCAGGTTTAATTGTATACACGTAAAGGTGCTAGTACTTGGATTTTGGGTTTGTGTGGATTAGTAGCGCACCCAGGATTTAATTTACCTGCTCAACCTTAAAATTAATCTTAATTTCATAAACAATAAGACTAATTTAATTATTTATTTAGAACCCACACAATTTTTGCTGCTTTTACAAAAGGGGAATGGCCATTTTAGGCGTGATAGCTCCAGCCATAGACATGCATGAGAGATGCATTATGATACTCTGAACATATTTTATTAAGAATGTTTATTTAAATTAAATGGTGGTAGCCTGGAGGGGGGGGGGGGGGTGTCAAAGTTTGATCTAGTGCATTTTGGAAAACCTATTACAGAATAGAATTCCTCAGGTCCTGAGAAGAAGTTTGAGTACGCGCATTCCTATACTTATGGCCATTCCCGTACTCACTTTTTTAGTATTTCCCTCTTTTTTATTCGAACAGAGGTACTAGATTTTTGCACCTTAGATCGACTCTAATTCGGCGGTAGGGATCTGTCCGATCGGAAAATGAGGTTTCACTGTTCACCTCAGCTCATTACCAGCTACATTGTATGGAATAAATGTTTTTTTCTACATACTTTTAAGGATAGGGGGAATCCCCGGCGTAGGTGTTCCAAAACCGTCAGTTGCATATCTAATTAGAGGTCTCGCCGAGTAGTATCGGGCGGTGTTCTGTTTCCAATTCAATTCTCACGCACTTGAGTCACATACACCCCAGCTACACCATTTCGTATATATTTTTTCAGTTAATTCATGCATGGCCATTAGCGCTCTGGGGCCGGATTCACTAACTCGGAGAGTTGTGGAGATGAGAGTTCTTTTGACTCTTAACTCTTCACTCGGCTAATTATCGGTTTTACATGGTCACATCAAGTCATTCTACAATTCAAGAATAAGCCCACATTTTTTACCTGACAAACAAAGTAAATTGGAGAGCCTTCCAGAAGAATAGGGGGTCGGTGTGAGGGGTCGATAGTGTGTCTGTATAAGGGTAAAGCCACCGACTTAGTGGGGTTGAATGAGAGGCCATTGATGACATACCGCTCGTGAATTCGTTCCATATCCTCATTCACACTGCTAATGCAATCTTTAACCAAACTAATGGGACGACTAAGATATAGTTGGACATTATCAGCATACACATGAACTTTGCAATGTAAAACAACAGTTAGTAAATCGTTGATGAACAAACTAAACATGAGAGGACCCAAGATAGATCCCTGAGGCACGCTATATGTCACACTAATTCTCAGGGGAGTTGAGATTAGCGACCTTGACCCGCTGGCAACGGTTAGTTAAGAACCTATTAATAAGTTTGGAATCAAGAGAACTAAAATCAAGAAGTTCAATAAGTTTAGCAAGAAGTTTGGAATGGTCCACGGTGTCGAAGGCTTTGGAGAAATCTAAAAGAACTAAGAACACGAGATGATCATTGTCAAGGGTAGTTCTAATATATTTTTATAGAGCTGTTTCACAGCTATGACCAGCACGGAAGCCAGACTGCTATTGACTGAGTAGGTTATTTTGGAATAGATACTGTTGTATTTGTTTAGACATGATTTTTTCCAGCACCTTAGCTAGGAAGCATAATCTGCTAATTGGTCTGAAATCCCCTGGCTCCCTTGCAGAAGAGTTTCTATCAATGGGAACCCCTACAGCTTCCTTCCAAAGTGAGGGAAATTCACTGTAAGTTAAGCACGCATTAAAAATTTGTAATGTAGGTGTAATTATAAAGGGTTGCAGCTTAACAAAGCGGGGTGGTAAGTTATCCGGACCTATTGCCTCTGAGCGAATAGTGTCAATGGTGTCAATTGCTTCATTTGCATCAATATAACGGAAGCTAAGAAGAGATGGTATTAAGGTTACTACTATGCGATACAAGGTATTTATTAAGGTCATCAGGATTTTGCTCACAGTTCAAATTTTTATTGCTGGTTACTCTAAGACTACGAAGTGTATGCCAGAGTTTCTTCGAAGGGATAGTAGTGTCCAATTTGTCACCATAGAACGCTCGCTTAGTATCTCGAACTTTCCTATTAACCAGATTTCGAATCCGTTTGAATGCCAGTAAGCTGATCTGTGTTTAAGTCATTTTGTACCAGTGATGCAGGAAATCGAGCTCTTCCAAAAAAAAAATTATACATATAGTACCATTTATACAGGGTGTTTCGTTTATGGTGGTTCATAGTACAGGAGGTGATAGTAGTCGCCTAGTCAAACAAAAAATTGCATGGCAAGGCGGTGCCGGCATCTTAACCATTTCGGAGTTACGGGGTGATTAAGAAAATTCCCTAGTCTTTCACCAAATACCCTCTATCTTAAAAAGTATAAGATGTATGCTCACTGACATTGTATGCTGAACTTCATGGTCTTTCCAGCGACTTTTCGACTATATGTATGCATTTTTTTTTAAGAATGTTCACGTTGTAGGAAATTTAGTCTTCTTCAAATTTATGTTTTTAAATTTTTGTCATAGGATCAACCGTTGAGGAATAATTTTGAAAAAATCAATTTTTGGTATCTTTAATCCAAGATGAGGGACCACGCGGAGCCCCTCCCCCCTCATACAACGGTCTAAACTTGGATTTTTCATCGGGGTCCGTAACTGAATAACACATATAAAAATCACAACTACCCCGCCTTTTGTATAACAAAGGCCTTATTTAGTCCCTATTGACTGGACTACAACATGAAAGTGATCATATGCCAGTAAATGCGGTAACTACCAACCTCTCGCCGATTTCTTCCGCATCGTACTCAATAGTTCCTTTGTGGAGGAAATTATGAGGTTTTTTTTCCTAAGTTAATTTTTGAGATTAAATTTTCAGTATGTAGTTTAGTCTAATCTATGCTACTGTATTAAATATACTATGCAGTAGTTCTATGTCTTGCCTTTGTCGCCAGCTCATGCTTTTGGTGATCTCCACGAACGCCGCTATACCGAAGAATCATGTTTTGCAAATATTCGAGCGTTCTCTAAATATAACTCCCCAATATCAATCAATATTGTTTTCTCAATAATAGCACAAGACACATACTTAGGGACTGTCCGAATCCAAGTCTTCGCCTTCGTCTTGTTATTACAGCTAGTGACGTAACATCGAATCAAGCTCTATCCGAATCCATGTATATGCCACCGAGCTTTGCTACTTTGTATAACAGTTTTGACATCTGGTTAGCTTCATCACCTAGTCAAGGTTGAGTTGACTTATTTAAATAAACAACGTATTATGAGGTTATGTTTATTCGCTGAGGTTATGTTTGATTGCTGTCTGTGATATCAAGCTTAGCTTCGTTTTCGTCGAACTATTATAATAGCTGAACTTGTTGTGTTACGTCACTAGCTGTAATAGCAAAACGAAGACGAAGACTTGGATCCGGACAGGCCCTTTAATAGACAACATATTTCGAGGTTATGTTTATTCGCTGACTGTCGAGATCAAGTTAAGCAAACGAATTCAGACAGGTTAGCTTCGTTTTGAGCTTGATGGAAAAATAACGAACGCTGATAAAATGACGCGTAAATATGGCACAGACTTTTGACTATTTTATTTCCTTTAAAAACATAATTCAAATGTAGTCATAATTTGTGACTAATAAAATTATTCGTTGTTATTTGCATTATTGTTTATCGTAGTAAGTACGATATAATTCATATCGCCAAAAATTTATAATTTTTTGTTGAATTTGACTAGATTTATGATGGCAAAAAAATATATGATTGTCTTGTAAATACAACCCTAACTAATTTAGCATTTCAAAGACAAGTTGATTAATATACGGCAGGAGGTATAGGTACAAACATCAAGTAAAATAGCACAAGCTTTTAACAAAACGTCAAATATCGAGCTAAGCACATGAACTCGGACGGGTTAGCTTCGTCTTCGTCTAATTATTATTTGAAGTCAGCAGAATCACGTTTAAGTGTCTCTTTATTCCCAATCAAGACCGGTGTGCAAGATTCAAGTGCGTGTTGAATCAAGATTTGCTTCTAAGGTGCAAAATTCAACGGTTTGTTGAATCGAGCTAAGCTGGTGAGCTATTGAGGTCTACTTCAAGGTCTATAAGATTCAACACTGTATTGATTCAAGACGGGCTTGAACGGCGTGATCAATGGAATTTAGGGATATGTTTCAACAGTGTGTCGAATCCCTGATATACTAAATCAAGCAACTCTTTAATTCAGACTGCGATTTATTTAATAAGATAAATTAATTTATACAAAAAATATTTAGTACAATAAGCAAACAAAAACGATTATTTAGCAAATAAGCAGGTGCATTGAGTCATGGCATAGCATTAATATTGTTTAGTCATTGTTGTCAGCGAATTTATTGACCTGACCGATAGATAGAGGTGCAAAACAAACAAGTGGGTCGATTAAAATAATATAAAATGAAAAATATGTTAACTAGCGCGTAAAGTAATTGAATTATGCTGCCATGAGTCAGTGAACTCCGATGAACATAATTTGCATTGAATTTAATTTTAATGATTATGCTAATATGATATTGTTCAGGCTTGAGCAACCGGACTAATCTCTTAACGCGTATACTATAGAAATTAACATACTTATTCGTTTAATGCATCCTTCAGTATTTATAAATACATCCCACTATTTTCCCACGGGGTTATTTCACATCATGAATGAATGGTAATCAGCGACTGTATGGGTAGCAGGAATAATAATTTCATATTCATATTTTATATTTAAAGGTTTTTTTTTATTTTGTCGGACAGTAATTTATGTAATAATATGCAGATGACATTTTATTCGTAAATTACGAAAAAAAAAACTGACGATGGTCCCGACGCGACGGTGCTCTCCTGTTTCGGATTGAGTAATTGAACAGTAATTTATTTATTTTACTCAAACGAGTAATGTCAATCCAAAGTGTGAAGTAAATAAATAAAGCGATCTATGTACACTTTAAAATACCGCCACGATTACTTTTGATTTTGTTGGTCTTTTATAAATAAGTGGAATTTAGTGCAGTCATAAAAATAGCACCGTTGAAAGTTGTCATTGAAAAAACAAATGATTAATCAAACATATGTCAAAATATTGTTGTGAAAGGTTAAATTGATATATTTACATCGTAATTATATTAAATTTATAACAATTTTAGTGGAAGTGAAGTGAATATGGGACGTGCAAAACATTGCACACCGAAAAAACGAAAAATTATTAAACAGATGATATCAGAAGGCAAAACGTACACCGAGATTAGAAAAACCCTGAATTGTTCAAATAAAATGATTAGAAATGCAAAATTATTTGAACAAAAAACCCGAAACGCGTGGTCGAAAGAGGGCAATGTCGACTTTGTTGGTCCACCGACTTATATGGATAAGCAAAAAGAACCCCTCATAGCAGCCACGCAGCTTAAAAATGAGCTCAATGTCACAACTAGTGTAGAAACAGTTCGTCGACGATTAAAACAAAATAATCTTAAAGCCCGTAGTCCAAGAAAAGTTCCTCTCTTAACTGCTAAGAACGTTGCACGGCGCATACGTTTTGCTAAAACGTATTTGGACTGGAAAGTGGAGAAGTGGAGAAATATACTTTGGTCTGACGAAAGTAAAATTGTGCTATACGGTGGTAAAGGGTCTCGTAGTTATGTTAGAAGACCCCCTCATGCAAAATACGACCCCAGGTTCACTACAAAAACCATAAAACATGGAGGTACTAGCATCATGGTATGGGGATGCTTCTCTAATTACGTTGCTGGCCCAATATAGTGGATCAAAACCATCATGGATCAAACCGTTTATGTTGATATACTCCAGAATGTCATGCTGCCGTATTCTTCGAAAGATATGCCGCTCAGATGGGTCTTCCAACAGGACAATGATCCGAAGTATACCAGCAGAAAAGCGAAAAAATGGTTTGAGGACAACTGCATACCTTTATTGAAGTGGCCTGCACAGTCACCTGACCTCAACCCAATTGTAAATCTTTGGGGGCGGATATTAAGAAAAGTATTTCAATTCGCAACCTAACAAATAAAAATGATCTCTGGAGTGCAATTGAAGATTCCTGGAATGCAATATCTGTTGAGAGGTGCCAGCGAATAGTTGATTCCATGCAAAGGCGCTGTACAGTAGTTATTGCTAACAAAGGACATGCAACCAAATATTAATTTTAATTAAATTTGGTTCTATAATTATAATATCTATCATTTACCACAGTAATTCCAAAGAGGTTGTGAAATTTTTAAGTTTTTATATCGATTTGTGTTTATGGTGCTATTATATTGAACGCCCAAATCCTGATGTTTCTTTAAAAAATATATTTTAATTTTTAAAGGATTGAATTAAAAAAAATTTAATTTGCATATTTTCGTAGAAGTGTACTTTAACTTTAAAAATCTGGAGTGGTTATGTGAATTATTATATTATGAATTACATTTTTTCAATCACGAACATTTCCAGGAGTTTCAGTGCTATTTTTTGACCGCAGCGTATATATATTTAATTTAAAGTAACAAAAACAAGCGGTTTATCGTGAGGTATTCTGATTGAAAAAAACCTAAATATTAAAGAAATTGTAGTGCTAAAAACAGTGTATTAACAAAAGGAACAATGAAGTGGAAGAATAGTGCTTGAGATCAATACAAAAAAATATACAGTGATTCATTTCGGATCGTTAATTGAAATTAAAAAAATTTGTTTTATGTGCATCGAAAAACTATGACAAAAAAAAGCAATTTATGATCCTACAAAGCAAGCGAATTCTTCAAGAAGTTGTATGGCCGCAAACCGTGGAGTCTTTGAGCTTATTTGCTTGCTTTGCTCATAAAATCTAGACGCGATTAGAAAGTCCACCAAAAATAGCGAAAAATTTGTTCAACTTGACTTAAAATCACTTCACAGAACTTTCGTTTTAGTTTACGGTGACTTTAAAAATTCATATCTCCGCATAATTAGAACCGTCAAAATTGTAATACGTTCCATTTCATCGTAATCCTCAAAGTTTCACCCTTACTCAAACGCGTGGTTGGAAAATTTTTTTGAGTGATGAGTTTTAGGCAGGTTTTAGTCATATGGGTCACAGAAGTACTTTGCAGTAAAAAATTGTTACCTATCTGTAAAGGTGTCGTCGGTGAGAGATGTACACTTGAGTGTACATGGGTAGTCATGATAGTAAAACTCCGACCCCTAAATGTAAGAAAATGAGGGACTATCCGAGAACTAATGAAAGGTGTTTTGATTGAAAAAGAGTGTGTTTTATGTTTTATGGAATACTGATTTATTTTAATTGTAGTTTATTTAAATGTAATTTAATTGGTAATACACTACCCTTGAATACAAAAGTATAAGCATTTTTATAAAATGGAATTACAAATAACTCATTTTCGTTGATACTCGAAGAAACATTCCGAATTTTGGCGAATGTATAGATTTGCTTTGCATTTCAAACAATAGAAATATTTTCTTTGCTTGCATTCTTGTAATTTGCATCGAACTACTGCAAAGTGAGCGACTTAGTTGTAACGAACGAGTATCAATTGGCAGTGAATAAAAGTAACTTTCTCGCTTCGGTCAATGTATATTTTCGTCCTCTTCTGGAGAAGAAATTCCGACTAAGTTCGAGGGTCGCCCCCGTTTATTACCAGCGAACTGTAGCGGGATTGGCGAAAAGCTAACGAGGGGATAACCCAGCCCTTTTCTGAACGCAAGCTAGTCCATTTAGTCTTTGTGCAGTATTCCTTCTGAGAGCAACTGCTCTGTACTCAATTTCAACTAGCCGTGATCTCTATGTCGGAGAAATGCAGAATTGCACGCAAAGTCCATTCTTTACGTTTAATAAAACTGCGATAATAATGTAACATTTGATCAAGGAGATCTACGCGTCCCATTCCTCTATTGTATAGCTGAACAAACTCAGGTCTATCGACTTCAATGTATCGCTTTTCGCTTTTTTCATACCGCTGTACTTTATCCGGCGCGCATATTTCAACAAAGTTTGAAGCCAAGTAAACACCTTTGTTATGATACCATTTCGTAACAATCACTTTTCTGTCACGCCTGATCAACTCTTCCGCACAGCCGCGACCTTTGTTTCACATTTTTGCATCAGTCGATAGAGGTGGGTTCTGAAAACGATTGATACGAACTGTCCCAGCAGCAAGTATTTTTCTTTTCTAAAGAATTTCCAACAGTGACTCTCATGCTACTCGCTTCAATAACTCAAGACCAATAGCCGTACTGCAACCAAGTTTTTCCAAGAAGGCCGGCTCGATTTCAGTGGTCGAGTCTTGGTAGGCAATGAAGTCGTACAACATTTCACTGTTACTGCATAGCAGATGGAACTTTATTTCCTATGGACATGGCTTTCCTTGCATATATTTTTTATCTGCAGACGTCCTTCGAACCGGTATTATCTGCTCATTGACACAAAGTGTTTCTTCCAATTACTGCTCCAACAAACATTTTGGAACTGCATCCATGATCGGCCGCACACGATAATATTTATCATTATTATTATGTATCAACTGTGTGTCTACTACATGCAAATGTGTACGAAGTGCATAAAATTGATTGTGTGACATATTCTCCTTGAATATTTGCAATGCAGTCTCCTTTTCCCATAACATTGTTATCCGCGTAGTAGGTAATTATGTGGTTTTTTACAGGGGTAAGTACTAAATTTTTGTACTAAGAAACGAACCGAGCGTTCACTGGCTGTAAGGTAGGTCAGGCACGGTCCAGTGCAGGCACGTGGCCACAATCGGTCTCGCGTTAAGTAATTTGTATTGCATTAAAAATTAAAAGTTGAATCACTACACTTACACCCCATGTACACTCAAATCTACATCTGTGTTGCAACGACTGGAACACTTACCCGAACACCAATTCCAAAAATTATTGTTTCAACGTGTTTATAAGATGTGCATGAATAAGACTGAATTAACCTATATAGGTACGAACAATTTTAGGGACTTTGTTTTATGTCTAAAATTTGAAAACGCAAAAATTAACTTCTTCGTTCGACCTTCCTTAAAAATTGTCTGAAAACGACTTAAAGTTTTAAAGAATCTCTCTGTAACTAGGTACCTACGCGTTGAGAGGAAAACCCGTTTATTGCGTTTTAGGAGAAATTACACCAAAAAGTTTTTATAGTTAGATTTAAATGAATCCCAAATTCATGTACACTAGATTGTTCATCGGTAGTGAACGGGTTAATTAAATAAAAAAGAAATGCGATATTATCGAACGTATAACAAAGAACAGACAATACAAGCATTGAAATATATATTTATGAATTATTATTATAGAAATGAAGCCCTAATCTGGTACAACGATGGTTCTAAAACGGAGAAAGGAGTAGAAGCAGGAATATATGGTATAAAGCGAAGAGCTCATATTTATAAGAAAAAAATAGCTTAACATTACAGGCAGAGGTATATACTATCAATAGATCTGCATACGAAAACCTTAGTCGATCCTATACTAATAAAAAATTATATATCTATACAGTTAGTCAAGGGGTATTGAAAGTCATCTCATCAATTGAGGCCAAAACGAAGTGTATTCAAGCATAAACAAATCTTGGCACACAGATCCACTATTGAATTAATGGGTGACGGGACACTCGGAAATTGATGGGAATGACAATGCAGATTTAGTGGCCAAAGAATCATGGACCTCATACGATCGGAACCATTTTGCGGTATCTCTTACAACAACATGAAGTAAAACTTGATCCAGAAACAAATGGACCAAAGATTAACTTCTCCAGATAAGCCAAAAGATTCATTAAAAGACCGTCCCCAAAGAAGATCCTGGATTTTTAAGGTTATCTAGGAATCAACTCACAGTCATTACAGGAGTCCTCACCGGGCACTGCAAACCTAACAAACACATGCATCGAATAGGTGTCACCCACTCATGTATGTAGGTTGTGTTTCGAAACGGATGAAACATTGGAGCAAGTCTTATGTGGATGCGAGGACATTGCACAATGGAAATTTCATGCCTTGGGCAAATACTTCCTAAGGCCTGCCGACGACGAATCTTCATCAAAAATAATACTGTGCTTTTTAGGAAGAGTGGGATTCTTGGATGAACTGTAAAGAAAGCGGTGAAAAATAAACCAATTAATGGCTGCAATGCAAGCGCCACTCGCCCCGCTTACATCTAATCTAATCTAATCAATGAATTATTATTATTAAATTAGCAAATAGCATAAAAGTGATTATCAATTAGACATACTAAAAACATGCCCTAACTAAATGTTACCGATTTTTTGTCATTAGAAATCTACTTCAAAAATCATGCACCCGCTTCAGGTGGGTGTGCGAAAAGAATGGTAGCGGGAAGAAGCTTCGAGTAAAATTATTGAAATATGTCATATGTTCAGACGTTTTCTCTTTAAAAGTAATAATATATGATATTGATTTATTAATTGCATGAAATAGCTAAGTCAACGGAAAACAGTTCTTAACACTAAATTCATAATCATGTGATTACGTCACATATGACTCATTTACATTACATAGTACATATCTATGGCGACGGCTTTCATTTGAAGATTTCCAGGACACAAATGTAATGTCAAATAAAATGTAATCTTATAAATTGCCTCATATAGATTGTTGAAAAGCGAATAAAGAAAATAAAACAAAATTATTCTTAACATTCAATATATAGTTGACCACGGTGATTTTTGAATTGGGCTCAGTTGAACCTCAGCATTCGTCATCATTTGAAATCGCAAAAGCAGAAAATTTTTATTTGTTACCCTTTGGCCACCAAAGATTCAATAGTCGGCGTTTACTCCAAAACTCCTGCGAGAAGCGTTAAAGCCTGTATGTATGATTAAATCCCATCTACATTTTGTCCTCTGATTAGGTACATAGTTTTTGAGTTCGGTAAATGGTATTGGAGATAGCTGCAATAGAATGCAATAAGATGAAAAAATGGCCGTTTTTGGTACAAAAATTATCATATTTTCAACTCATCCTTATCAAGAACTGGTAAGTCGCGGAAATTCTTTTTCCATGAGATAAATGTTCACAGCAGCGTACTAACGGATGTGAAACAAAGAACGGAAAAAATATATGCAAAATATAGAAACTGGGGTGCATATAAATAAAATGCGAAAAATCCATCTTTCGGTGATAAAAACTCAGTTATAACGTTAAAATGATCAAAAAACAAATAAACCACTCGATTACTCGATCATCTCTCTATAATTTGATACCAAACATGACGTATTTTTAACAACCCGGTATGACCCCCCATCCCCAAAAACCCCTCGCCGAGAAATTTTTCACATATATTTCTGCACTCTAGACCCTAAATCCATAGGAAAAAACCTAATGTTTTACGATCTTCTCACACAGAGTTAGCCGTCCTTCAATATTGCAACACTTCTCACGTTGTACCAAACTCCCGAAGTATGTTAGAGAATCGCGAATTGAGGCATTAGGAAGTTTCAATCGGGGAAGACGAAAATTCTTATCTCCCAAACTCTTCAACTCTCTGTGGTACAGAATTCGGCCCCAGGTCGAGGCATCGTTAATTTTATATTGGAGGGAGGCACTGACTTAACCTTTGGTTACGTCTGCAGTAGTAGCGCCTCTACAATACAACAAGTATTAAGTCAAACATCGTTTCGCAATCACTATATAGTTCTATAAACAGGGATAGAACTCCATATCTCTACAACGACAGACAGATCACCGGTGATGGCGTAACACACGATTGATATCGTAACATTATAGGAAGGTACACCACAAATACCGTCCATGTATATATTTTTCGCGGAATGTAAGACGAATGGTTATGAATGGTTAAGGATTGACAAGAAGCAGAGCTTCTTGTAATGCAATGAAAAATTCCCATTAACCACGAAATCGGCTGATTAATTCAGATAAAAAAAAATTTTCTTTGTCATCATCCACTCACAATATGAGCAGAAATTTTAAATATTACATTTTTTTTACTGGAAAACATTACCAGGAGTTAATGAGCAATTGATGATGCCACACCAAAAATCAGCCTTTATGAAATCACGTTTTTCATCCGATTTTTTTCAAGTCTTCGCGGCAGTTCCATAGCGCACTCCGCTACTGAAAGCGAGTATGATAAGCTCTTAGTCTACTATTTTTTTTTACAACACTCACTTCTAATGCACCCATTCCCGTACATTTCTACGCTTTAAGTAAACCTAGTATGCGCCTCGAGCAAAACGAAAATTCCCACAGTAAGCCGAACGAAATCCATACCAAAGAATTCCTCTTCTTGTCGTTTCCAACTTTGTTTACGGGTTAGCAACACACTTCAAATGAAAAATACACTTTGAAGGACAGGTGTGGGATGCCTCTACTTAAACTATCAGAGCTCAGAGCTTTTATATCTCATACAAAGTTGTTATTTTATAGCAAATAACCATGGTGGTGTGTCGCATATCATGAGAAATTTTATAATGCCTGAATGGAGGCGGAGTATCCTGAGCACCAAAATTAAGTTAAGAATAAGTGAATATTATGAAAAAATAAATTAAATTAAATAAATTTAAATTAAAAATTTAATGGAGAAATAAGAATTTTAAGAACTTTTATTTTTAATGATTCTAAATCAAATTTATAAATACAAGAAGAAAAAACAACCGCCTCGTCCGGGATTTGAAACCGGGATTTAGATTCATTAAAAATAAAAGTTCTTAAAATTCTTATTTCTCCATCATTGACCGATTCTAACAAGTGTAGGTTCGATTCCCGTCCGCGGGAAAAATTAATAAAATTGAATTTACAATTTATTTGTGCGCTTTCATCGTTACTGGTTAATACCAGCTGAAAGCAAAAACGTGGCTTAGTAGGCTAGTTACAAATTTGATAAATGCAAGAAGGAAAATCATCTGTCTCGTTAGCTCAGTGGTAAGAGCAGTCGCCCGGCAAGCGGAAGGTCCCGGTTTCAAATCCCGGACGAGGCGGTTGTTTTTTCTTCTTGTATTTATAAATTTGATTTAGAATCATTAAAAATAAAAGTTCTTAAAATTCTTATTTCTCCATCATTGACCGATTCTAACAAGTGTAGGTTCGATTCCCGTCCGCGGGAAAAATTAATAAAATTGAATTTACAATTTATTTGTGCGCTTTCATCGTTACTGGTTAATACCAGCTGAAAGCAAAAACGTGGCTTAGTAGGCTAGTTACAAATTTGATAAATGCAAGAAGGAAAATCATCTGTCTCGTTAGCTCAGTGGTAAGAGCAGTCGCCCGGCAAGCGGAAGGTCCCGGTTTCAAATCCCGGACGAGGCGGTTGTTTTTTCTTCTTGTATTTATAAATTTGATTTAGAATCATTAAAAATAAAAGTTCTTAAAATTCTTATTTCTCCATCATTGACCGATTCTAACAAGTGTAGGTTCGATTCCCGTCCGCGGGAAAAATTAATAAAATTGAATTTACAATTTATTTGTGCGCTTTCATCGTTACTGGTTAATACCAGCTGAAAGCAAAAACGTGGCTTAGTAGGCTAGTTACAAATTTGATAAATGCAAGAAGGAAAATCATCTGTCTCGTTAGCTCAGTGGTAAGAGCAGTCGCCCGGCAAGCGGAAGGTCCCGGTTTCAAATCCCGGACGAGGCGGTTGTTTTTTCTTCTTGTATTTATAAATTTGATTTAGAATCATTAAAAATAAAAGTTCTTAAAATTCTTATTTCTCCATCATTGACCGATTCTAACAAGTGTAGGTTCGATTCCCGTCCGCGGGAAAAATTAATAAAAATTTAAAATTTTCAAAGAACTTTCTTTCTGAGAAATAGAAATTGATAATGCCCAAAAACTGTAAGCTCTCGTAAGTGAAGAAAATAAGACATAATTAAGAAAAGGCATAAATCAGTTTCAATAATGAGGAGAAAATTAATTTCGCAAATGCATATTAAGTCGAAGGACGCAATTTGGAATTTGAACTTCATTTGTAATGTACTACCACCATCTCATCGTATAAACAAAGCAATAAAACTATTTGACTGTAAGCCATTTCATCAAGAAAAAATTTACACATAAATGAATAAAAAATTGTAATTATTTCGCAAAAGTGCTGACAATAGCAATCAATGCATTCTCTTCGTCGATTCATATTTATTGTGATGATTGATTTGGATGACGAATGATTTTAATTGCAGAGGAATTTATCAGTTCATTGGAAATGCACTTTTTGCATTTTTTGATAAATCGATTAGGAATTCACTTGTTGTCAGTGCCTACATATTTTTAAAAATGTATGTAATACTTAAGTAGAATCATTTTGTTACTTTTAATTTAGTTTTTGATAAAACTCTCGACGAAGAACTTCAGTCTTTCTGTTGAGTCGTTAGGTTTTTGCTTAACATTTCAATTTTCAGATCTTTATCAACAAACAGTCGATAGACTATAACTGTACTATAACTTAACAAAACATTTATTAGGGGCGATAGTATACAACATTATAATCTTTTATTAGACCCAAAACAATTGATCTAATTGTAAGACGTGGAGGAAGTCCTTAAAAGAATATCTAAAAAGTAGTAAATAAAAAGTACTTATAATAATAAATAAATATGGCGCTATAAATTACAAATAAAATGTGAGTACATATGAAACGTAAAAGCCTAATAAAAACAAGTTATATAGAACTACAAAACAGAACTGATACAAAAACAAGTTACTAACGCAGTAGAAAAAAGAGAAAAGAGAACAACGTGAGTTATAATAATCCGTGTTAGTACTCCGCTGTGAGAAGTGACCCTAATCAAGTAAATTACGGGCGTCTAATTAAGAAATGGGCTTCAACGAGGATCTTAAAGGAATTGATAATATGTGCAAGCTGGATACTAGATGGGAGAGCATACCAAAAGCGCGCAGTCTGGACAAGATAAGAATCTTCCATGACTAGCCTAGTAAACCGAGGAAAGATAACGTTTCTGTTTCGCTGTAAGTTAGTGAAATTAAGCATTTCTCTAAGGTAATGTGGTTTATTATTTTTTTGCAGCTTAAACAAGAACACTAAGGCTCTCTTCTTGAGATATGTAGCAAGCGAGTACTCCACCAGCTTATCACGGTAAGGCGAGATATGGTCATATCTGTGAAGTCCGAAGATGAAGCGTGTAAGCAGTCGTTAAACGCGACCACCATTTTACGAGAAAAAACGCTATCAAGTCTAGGAAAAATTAAACTTCCGCATGTGAAGTACGGCAGGATTAGTCTCTTAACCAAATTTAAACGAGTGCTTATAGCAAAATACTGGCTGACAGCCAGATGTGGAAAACTATAATGATATTATGTTTAAATCTAATAAAGTTATTAATTTACCTATTTGTTGTACTTATGACGAGAAAACAATTTAAACTAAACTTATAAATTTGTCAAGGATTGCTGAGATAATTTAAAATATTTTCAATTTCGTTTGGTATGTAACTTAGCAACCAACACCATATCAAGTAGATTTTATATTGCTGGTGCTGCTAAAAGGAAAAATTACTAACCGACAATCCGGAAAAAATACTTGTGCATTCTTGGTTACGGTTTTGTGGCCGAAAACCCGCGGCTTCGGTTTCGGTTTAAACCGTTTCAGAAACCCTAATTTAGATGTATTTGAAACAAAAGTTGAACCAACGACAAAGGTTGAGAATGAAACTTCTTTGTTTCTGAGATTATCTAGCATCACAATCGCAAGATTGTCACGTTCACATAATTCATGGAGGTCTTTTCACGATGTATTCCTTGAACATACAAATTCTGTGCTATCTCCGGTGCAGATAAATCACATGTGTCCGGAGAGGCGGAGCACTTCTTGCCTCAACTTCCTATGACTAACTAGAGTTACAACAACCCGATGGAAGATTATGTTTAACCGGTATGAGAACAAGCTAGTATTAATTAATACTCAACCAAAAATTCAGTTCAATTTACCTAAGGCGACACAAGAGTCATCCAAGCCAATAAAAACTGCTAGGCAAGTCTTCCGAAAGAATTTACGAACTTCAATCATTGGAAGCTCCCACTCAATACTGGGATACAATCCTTATTTACATACTAGTTCAATGCTTGCCAGCACAGACGCATCGCTTATGAGATAATGAAAGTGAATAGTATAAAAGAACTTGCTGCCCTAGAATCTTTAAAAATATTTCTAGATACGAGATTCCGAAATCTAGAAGCAATCTCAGACGCAAAACCATATTTAGTATATAAAACAGCTCAAATTCCAAGAGCATCAACTCACTTTACATCATCTAGTGATAAATGCGTAATGTGCAAGACCAATATGGATTACTCAATTGCTCCAAATTTATTAAACTGGGCGCAGATTCAAGACTCAAAATTGTCACGTCAAATCGGTTGTCCATTAACTGCCTCTAAAAACGCCACAGCACAAGACATTGCTCCAATAAGTCTACGTGCCAGCGATGTGAAAGGAAACATCATTTTATTACCCAACAGGAATAATACAAGTCCGTAGGATTTGCACAAATCATTAGATAATTCACACGTACAAGTTCAGTCTCCTCACTTTCCATATCCAATGGATCTATGCAAATCCTTCACAGGAATCAATTATTACGAACTATACAAGCCTTGCTTGCCACAGCATTGCTTACAGTACTTTAAAAAAAGGCACTATGTTTACATTATGAGCCTTGATTGACTCAGTCTCTCAAGTTACATTCATAACACAAACCGCCGCACACAAGCTGCAATAAGCAACTATAAATACGTCGATCCAAATCACTGGCTTAGGAAAGTCAGAAACTATGAATGTCAAAAACAAACAACATTGCAAATATATCCTTATTCAACCTCGAATAAGGTAACCACGATCAATGCCGTGAATATCATTACGAATATATTGGCTCTGTTCACCATTCCAAACAGGAAATGGAGTCATATACATGATCTGCAACTCGCTGAGCTATTGTTTTTATTGTTTTTTAAGTCAGGGAAAAACGTCATGCAGTTAGGAGCGGATGTATATGGAGAAATTTTCTTTGAAGGATTACGAAAAGGCCCTCCAGGAACACCAATCGCACAAAGTAGTACCGTCGGTTGGATGCTTTTCGGAAATCTATACAATACTTCTGCAATCTCTGCAGCGTATGCCTTAACAGCAAACGTTCATTACGAGGAAGAATCTTCACTAGATAAACCTCTATAACGGATTTGGGAAACAGACGAACATATTCCTGGAAGACAATTATCCAAAAGCAGACCATGATTGTGAAGATTTTCATCAAAAATTTTTTTATCGAAGTTCCAACGACCAATATGAAGCTCGTTTGCCCTTTCTAATGAAAATCCCAGCCTAGACGACTCTCACGACATGACTTTACGTCGATTCTACAATCAAAAGAAGCCAATAATCTTCCCAAAAGAAAGTAAGATAACAAACCATTGCAAACCATTGCATGCACGTTTGCAATTGGTTCTGTCCACATAAAAAATTAATTTGCATACCACAAGGGCGGAAAAAAGGTAAACTGTGCTTCGCATAAATACACAATGCGATTTAAACAATCCATTTCAAACAAAAACCAACAATGAAGTTATAAAAACGCCAACAGAAATAACAAGAGGAAACTTAAGTGAGTGATGAATGAATGGCAACGTATAGAAATGTCGATAGATTTGCACTCGTAGAATAAATCGACTGCTCCTTCTGCTAGCTGCTTATACCTGTAGGCTACAATGCGCTTTTACGCTAGCAAATTTAAGCACAACACAAATATTGGTCTGGTCTTACTTGATTAAGCTTATGCCCATAATGGAACGTACAGATCCGCATCGCCTTTATCATTCCATTTATCAATTGTTTAAAACCAAGTCGGAAAATTCCGCCGACTGGCTTTGTGTGTGTGTTTTTTTTTTTGAAAATGACGCGCGTTGGCTTTACGTTTAATTTCTGTTACAATTGGTAAAAAAGAAGCTTTGTATAACAGGAACTTGGGTCATACGTGAAAGGTTGTTCCGAAGCGTGTCCATAAGTACTCGTATTTACTGATAAAAGGAATCGACAATATTATTGGCTTATGTTTTTAATTGGAAGCTTGTTCTTAATTCCATAATAAACCAGTTTCAGTAATGAGGAGAGAATTAATTTCGCAAATGCACATTAAGTCCAAGGACGCAATATGGAATTTGAACTTCATTTGTAATGTACTACCACCATCGCATCGTATAAAACAAAACAACAAAACTATTCGACTGTAAGCCCTTTCATCAAGAAAAAATTTACACATAAATGAATAAAAAATTGTAATTACATATTTCACAAAAGTGCTGACAATAGCAATCAATGCACTTTCGTCGTCGATTCATATTTATTGTGATGATTGATTTGGATGACGAATGATTTTAATTGCAGAGGAATTTATCAGTTCAATGGAAATGCATTTTTTACATTTTTTGATAAATCGATGGGAAATCACTGTTGTCAGTACATATTTTTAAAAATTTATGTTATACAAAAGTAGAATCATTTTGTTACTTTAAGTTTTATAAAACTCTCAACGAAGAACTTCAGTGTTTCTGTTAAGTTATCAGAATTTTGCTTAACCCCTTATTACTACCCAGGGTTGTAAACAACCTCAAAAATAATTCATTTATGTTTTTCTCTAAAAAGTATTGAAAATTATCTTCGCTCATTATTTTAAAAGAATACTAAGGATAACTGAAATTCATTCAGCAACAATATAAAAAACATCTGTGACTTTTTCTCAGAAGAGATCCGTCATTCAATATCAAATAGGCGACAATGTCACCATCTCCTATTTTTTTGAAAGTTTACATACTTGAAGGGTCTGTGAAAGCAAAAAGTCGAATTAAAAATGTTGCCTATTTATTGCGTATCTATTTCGCAAGTTATAGCATTTTAAAATTTTGGAAAATGTACAAATAACATATTTTGCTATTCATGCTATAGAATAAAGAAATGTGGTTTATTTGAAAGTTACGATTTAAAGCTATCTAAAAAACATGCCATCTCAAAAACATACGCGAAAAAGGATATCCAGGATAAGGTTTATATTTGTTAACCTTGAATATTCTCGAAGATCTACTTTTAATGTTATTCATTTCTTTCTATTTTCTACCTTATACATATTATCCACTAAAACATATCAAAATTTGAACTTAAGATCTCAACATTTCAGATCTTTATTAACGAACAGTCGATCTACCGAATCTAAGTATATACTGTACTCAAATCTAATCCAAATTATCCTGTGATAATTGAAAAATTCTTCACATTTACAAATATTTATTTTTTATTATTTATTTGTAAATTGTTTAATCTCTACAAAAATAGTTACCTCTATTATTTCTTATAAGAGTTGGTTTTGTTGCTTAAATTAACAGAAGCAACAATTATCCTGTTGTCTATGACTCAATACGTACTCCCGTACCCTGATGAATAAATTTTAGGTTTACAAACCTAGAAGATCAGGGGAACGGTGATTTTTCGCTGATTTTTGGGTTATATCTTTAAAACCAATTCACCAACAATTAAAAAACAAAACACTTGAAATACTTGAAGGTAGGCCTTACAAACCATTACCCCATATACAAAAAAAAAGTTTTTTTGACACAACCCCCCCCCCCCCCCCCCCCACCAACCACCAATTTAAAAAAACAAAAATTTGTTGTGTTTTTTTAAGGTGCGGAACTCAAAAATAACATTACAATAAACATATTTTCAAATTTCAATTGTAAGCCGAATTATATGATTGAAGACATTACGCTCGTTTTAATTCTAATCTTTGTTGCCAAAGAGCGTATGTATTGAAGTAGCTCAATATGCTGGAAATTTCTTTGTTTTCCCATTCAGTAGGAAATCGGAATTAATTAACAATTTTTAACCGAAAACTGAACACCACAATTCACAACAAATTTCACAAAGTCTATGTAAAAAAACTCAATAACAAATAATATTGGCAAGTCCATGCCTTCTTAATCTTTATACGGTATCAATAATCTAATAATCTAATAGCTTTAAATGAACAGGCTTCATTACATTTTCGTAGCAATTAGTTTTTTTTAAACAAATTTTTAGTGTGCCAAATAGCCTGTAGAGTGCTAGTATTTAACCTATTCCTAATCTTCGTTTGTTGAGATTTATGACAGAAAGAACTCTTTTAACTGTTGCAGAACTATGAGGTCGGTAGAATAAATATGAAAGAAGTTTCTTCATATAAGGAAATATTAAAGATATCTCTCCTTTCTTCATATTATGACAAATCCACCCCCAAAACTCGATTATTGGCAAATTATTATCAATTCCTCGTAATTTCCTAACAAGGCTTTATTCAGAATCTAATACTAGGCTGACGGACAAAAACAATAATCATTCATTCTTAATTGATTTATTTAAAAATCAAGTTACCCAAGATTTTGTGAATTAAAACGAAAGTCCTGTCAATTTTTATATGTTATTGGCTTAGATCATAAAACGAACGGATAGGCTACCTTGTATAAAATTCGTGTACGTGCAATTTTTTTTGTGGACACGGGAGGGAAATGACAAGTGGGTTGGGGTTTTAGTTTTTGTCAGTTCGATATTTCTGACATTTCTCATTTGTCATTTCTTAGGTCGGGTGTTTTTTTTAGTGATTTGTGAGTTTTAAAACATTAATAAAAGTGTTTTATAATTTTGTGATATTGAAAAACTGGTAGAAATAATTTTTCTGTGCAAGAGATTTGTTATAATCGAGACTCCGGTCTCCGGAGTCTATAATTATGGTGGTGAAGTGCGCTGTGTTGTGCTGCAGAAACAAGCGGCGTTATTGTCGTGGAAAAGCATTCTTCAAGTAAGCTTAATAGCTTTACTAATTAATTATTGTGTTTAAAATAAAATAAAAGTGAAATATTAATAAAAATAAACAGCCGTGGTAAAAAAATTAACGTTTTCCAATGCCGGTTTGTTTGGTTACAATTGAATTATCATTGGGGCTCTTGTTTGATGTCAGTCAAGCAAAGGCAACGACAAGAAATATTATCAGCAAATAAATGGGGCACTAGGAAAACTCTTAAAAATGTAATAAGTTATAAAAGAATTATAAAATTATAAAATAAAAAAATGATACGAATCGCGCTGACAGGAAATTATAAAACTTGTTCAATATTTGATTAACTTTCAACCACTAAATTATGTACCCGCTCAGAAAATATCGTAGTTTACGACTTCCATGACTAAACAAATACATCGATGCGATTCTACTACATCAAGACAAATGCTTAAGTTTTTCTTCCTAATAGCCTATCCTTTCGTTTTATGATCTAAGGTTATTGGCAGCATATTTTTAATACCTAACTCAAATTCAAAGGTAAAGCAATTTTTGACAAATTCAATTATGAACGATTGATCATTGATTTTGTTCGTCTGCCCAGGATCTAGGATATAAGGCATTAAAAATACTATACATAGTCACATAATATATTGCGAAATTTATTTGCCAAATGAATAATTGATGCATTTTTTTTTAAATTACTAGGATCTAAAATTCGGAAGTTTTTAAGACAATATAAAATTTTAAGCAATTGTTTCTGAATTCTAAAATATCTTTAGTACTTAAATTGTTATCTTCTAAAAAACAATCTGAGACCTTTCTACCTAAGTATATCTCTCGAAGATGAAAAAATTCTGAAAAGCACTAACGAAAATGGTGTGGGTAAATTTTTGTTAAAAAGTTACTAAGTATCGTGTACTAATTTTTTGTCGTAATTATTTAAAAACTTCTTTAATCAATTAATTTCACATGGCGTAGTAATCCTACAATTACATTAAACAATCATACATTTTTTGTCTGTCAACACACGCACTGTTTGCAATGCGTTAAAAATTTGTTATCTAACGTCGGCATTGGGCTGTGTTTAGTCTGGAGCGGTTTGAAGCGGAGCGGTTGCGAGCGTGCTGCTTTCTGTTCAAATCGACGTTATTTCGAGCGGTTGATATTTCAGCGTTAAACATGTCCAAATTAATGTTCAATGCGGGTTTTTCTATATCTTAAAATGGAACATGTTCTAAAAAGATACTTGTTGGACACAGACGAACGGTTCCAAGTCGGTAAACTTCATTCAATTTTGGTAAGAGTATTCCACTGGATTTGATTCGTTCCTGCTTCGGTACAGCAGCGTTCGGATTTGTGTATGATCGGACATAAAAATTGTACGTTTTCGATACCTTATTTTATATCAAATTTTCGTTTCGAAATGCAATCTCGGTTAGTGTTCTCAGTCAGTTTGTAATGTCTAATTTGTGGTGGTTTCTAGTGCGTAATTTTGGTAGCTTATGCTTTTTTTCAATTTTCTATTCATTTGAAAACGTCCCGAATATGGGTTTCACCCATATCTATTTAATATGGCTTTGAATACGTTTTGAATATGTGTCTGTGGATGTTAATTTATATCAATTTGATATCCTTTAAAATACGTTCTGAATATGTTCACTCGGATATGCACTATTCGTGTAGTCAGAGAACATGTTATCATATGCTCTGGAGCATATCGAGAAGATATTCAGAGCATGTTCTGTGTTATCTGGGATGAAAATTCATATTTTAAATTAAAAGTTTTCAAAAAGAAAATTGCAGTGCCATCCATCTCGCATCTCGCTTAGAATAACTATTATTTTTCATTATCCCACACAGCCAGGCGGTTACGTAAACCCTAAATCAACTTACCAGTTTCCATATCGTCGAATATTTCCACAAATGAGGATTCACAAATTGTCACTCACACAATATACAACCGGTTTCATGCGACTGAAGTCAAAAATTTTGATTTCTCATTTAACTGCCTCTAAAAGCTCTGGAACGAGTCGTAACGCAGCACCGCCCTTAACCGCGTCAGTATGAGCACTCGCATTGTACGCCATGTTTGTGAATTTTTCAGCCAGTTGTTGTTAGGTTTTAAAAAATATATGTAATTTCAGCAATTAGATGAAAAATTACTGTATATTGAATGGAATTACTATTTTACTGTACCGGACTCGAAATTACTGTCAAAAACAGTAATTACTGTACGGTTAACATCACTGACTGGGGCCCTATTCTTGAATAACGAATGGTTCTTACGAATTCGGTAAATAACGCATCGAATACCCCGTACGTATTCTTCAAGCTCATCGTTATAAAGTCGATGTGGTGAATAAGTTTTCCAATATAACGAGTGTGGTAAGATTAAATTTGTCAATTTACGAAACAGATACAGTCAACTATTAATTAAAAAAAGTTTTTCTTGTCTTATTAAATTTATATGATATTGCTTTAATATATAATTTTTATATTATTTTGCTTTTATATAGAAATAAAGAAAAAGACGATGTCTGTTGTTAGCTCCAGTGGCTCAGTTGTTAGAATATAAGAAGCCCAAATGATCGTGTTACTTGCATATAATTGCTTTTTCCTTCTTCAGCCAATTTTTTGTTTCTTTTATTTTCGAAATGATTAAAGAGAAATTATACAAGTAGGCATATTTTATCTTTTCTGTGCTGCTAATATAAAACCAGCCAGATAACTGTCAAACTCATTCAATTGAAACAACCTCAACTCATATGAGATTAGTCCCTGAATTTAAGCATATTAAAAAGAACCCAATATTGAAACTTAAAGCCCATGTAAATGCAGATGAAGTCCTTTCTATTATTATGAATATGGATTTTTGAATTTTTCTTACATATTTCGTATAGGCTAAATGGTAGGTTAGGGGTCAGGAAGAGAAAGAACAATTCGCCGAAAAAAAAATAGTTCAAACTCAATTTAGAGAAAAGTTCGGTTTAATATTTAGTTGATTAACGTTGATAAAGCGGAGGCAGTGGACCATCTAATGTTGGCAATACCGCTAGAAAATTGTTTGGAAATTCTGATATTGCTGCTAAAATTACAGGAATTGATCAAAAACTTGAAATGCGTCTTGATATTTTGAAGACCTTAGCTTCAGACAAAATAAATTCAGATTTATTTTTGGTATTATCTATCAGTTCACAAAATGTTAGTGCACGGATCTGAAATTATAAACCATTCATTAGGTACTGCCTATCGCCGAACTTTTGGAAGAAACTGTAGAAGCAAGAAATAAGGATATTGAAATGTTTGGCATTCGCCAAACCCGAAAAAAGTTTCGAACTGTAACAAATATGGACTTCTTAAACAGGCTTCTCTTAAGTTCTCATCCAATAATCATGGAGCTGAAGAAATTGTATCGAAAATGGAAGTACATTTGATCAAAAGCTGCCCTGGAACTAATAAGTTTTGAAATTAATTATTATATTTTTAAGTAATTTCAAGCATATAAGTAATTGAACTCTTTTATCATTTTTTTTAATTTCATTATTGAAATAAAAAACAATAATAGATAATTTAATAGCGAATAGCCAATTTTTCCAAATTATTTTTATATTTAGGTCAAGTCTATCATGCCAAATTGCTTTTGTTTTACTCATAAAAACATACCTATCGTGGACTTTATATTTTTGTCACACCTAACTATAGACGAGGAACCACTGTGCAATGGTACGAAATCCCATGGTAGAGTATACCATATCTACCTACACAAATTACACTGATATTTTTGTCACTGTGCGTACCTATGTACATCATTTCTTCTCCCTTTTCAAACGTAGAATACCAGCCCTAAACCGTTTAACGGCTACAGTTAACATATAGGGTGTAATAGGTCAACTTAAACAGGAGAGTCTACAGTTTACAGTTTTTATAAAAAAAATTTATTTTATAACGACCTTTTTGCAAAAATAATAGAGGTTAAATTAACAAAAAAAGGTAAGAAATTTTTAGTTTAGATAACCATAATTCTTGATTCGAGAGGGGGTATGGGGCTGGTTGAGCAGTCGTTCAAAAGGCCATGAAGTTCTGCATATAATGTAGTAAGATAAGGGTGTTTTGTGAAAAACTAGCTTTTTTTCTTAATCACCCGGTTGATAAGCCCCTCCCCCCCTCCTTGCCTTACAATTTTTTGTTCGTCTAGGTGAGTGCTACCACCTCCCGCTCTATTAACCTCCTAGTGGGAAACACCCTGTATAACGAATTCGGATTTCAAGAATACCACATATGTCAATTCCGAATGGGTTGTAACAGCTGTGCTTCGTTTCGCCCGGAGCAGACTGGATACTCTAGGTTCAGGCCTTCTATCTGTAGATGAGCTGAACCAAGACCTGACGCGCTTCATTAACCCATTTCTGCCTGATGGGATGAAATTTCACTCCATGCAGAGGTATTTTTGAAAAATTCTCTGGCTAACTACGTGCAGGTTTTTGGCTGTAATTTGGCAAAGTGGTAGAGGATGGGCGCGGGATGGGGCGACGTTCCGTTCTTGATCTCCCGTTTAATTGTCCACATCCGCGTTCAAAGTTCGATATTTTTTTTATTTTGGAATTTTCTCAATTAGAAAATCAGCAAAAATAGTAACCATGCGAAAATTTGGAAGTTTTGTTCCAGAACACATGGTTCTCAGGGTTCTCTAAACTCTGTGCAAATTTGGTCTCGATCACAATTTTTACCTATACACTATGAATGATATACCTGACGGGGGTGAAATTTTACCCGTTCGGCACCAGGTGTTGTGAAAATATTTGAAATTTGAAACATCGAAAAACAAATTACTTCAATTCAGAAAACAAAGGGCTTTATTGACAAATCGAAATGAATTGAATTAACGGTTTTTAAAATCAATAAACGGCCTTTTTGGTGGGAACCTCACCATTGTGATAGCTTTGGAAGCAATTCTTGAGATGAAGACAAACAATACACTTCGTTTATACATTCATAACAAGTTTTTCCTCCGCATTGCCTACATCGACGATAATTATCACCATGTTGTACAATACGACCAATTCCATACTCGGAAATTCATTTTTGCTGCCGTGTCATGGTACCGAATGACCTGTTGTGCTGTATGACCTGGCGTTCAATCGGTGGCAACTTGGTTTCAACAAAGTTCCATCGAAATGCAATCTGGCCTATTGGCTTGCTCTTTTCGATCTTGCACAACATCGCGTGCAGTTTCTAGGCGTTTACCAAAGCTGCATCTAACACGTTCGTTATCAGTCGCCAGTACCATTCCGTTCCACGCACTCAAATTCTGTAATTCTGTAACGGTGACTGTCAATAACCAAAACTGTCGATATGTTCTGGCGCCATTTTTTACTCACACGTTCGTGTTGACCTGTAGACTCCTGGAATTTTTTTAATTTCTATTTTATGCATTCAGCAACAACATTTATGAATTTCCACCGGGGAGAAGTATATGCCGGCTGCAATGGAAGGACAGAAAGGTTTTGATGAAAGCGCTTCTAGCAGGACAGCACAAGGGGCCCCTCTAGCCACCGTGTTTGGGATGGGATCTCTCTACAATAAAATATAATAATTTTATTATTTAAAAAGAACTCCGATAATTTATTATTTGTAAAAAGTACCTACCTACTTTAATACTCTAACAAAAAGAACTCTAATAACTTTATTACTTGAAAAGGAGTACTTTAATAAAAAAAATAACTTTAATAACTTTATTATTAAAAAAAAAATACTTTGGCAAACTTTTCCTATTCACCGCCGGTTGATGATCGACTGCCCCGACGGTTCCTGATCCGATTTAACAGTTGAAAAACGTTCAGAGGAAATATTCTCTATCAAAAAATATTAGATTTGTTATCGCTGGCGGGCAGCAATGTTCAGCGTCAGCAATTCTGTTCGCGAGGATAACAAAGTGTATAATTTGTACATTTTGTATGGCAGGAAATGAAATATTTTCCTTGTAGGGCATGCATATTTGCACGGAAATGCTTATGCCCGTAATGAATGCAGGTAAGTTGGGCGTTATGAGGGCGAACTCATACATAACACACCAATTTTACTTTCTACAAGCATTACGACTTTATTGAGTCTAAGCAAAGATGGCACAAGAACTAGATATCGCATGCAGTACGAAAATAGTATACAAAATTCATATGGCTCGGTAGTCCATTCCGGAATGGAGCACAACATTGTAAATGATGTATACGTTGAGTGATTTATTTTTTTTCGTATCTGAAGAGTTGAGGAAGTCGATCAAATGTATACACAACTACTAATATAAAACATTTGCTTTCGGCATGCTTTAAAACATGTTATACTCCATTTCAGAATGCACTACCCGTTTCACAATCTGTATACTCTGCTCTAGTAAGCCATGCGACATCTAGTTCTTGTGCCATCTATGGTCTAAGTCTTATAAAATACGCCGGAATTAGAAGAATTTTGTAGACCCATATATGTATAAGATACTTTTCGTTTCAGTAGTGGTTTCTATTTTAGAATGAAGTTTTCCGCTTTAGAAATCCAATATTAGATACTACTGTACTCGATTAGAAGTTAGAAATTTACTGTTTTAAAATAATTTCAACTGAATTCCAACTTCGATACATGTGAAGACTGTGAAGAGGATGACGGAAATATAGCCCCATTCAGACTCGGCAAGTTACTTGCACAAGTTGAGACTCTCTTCATTTCCCTGCACCTTTCGTAGCTTACTAGCGACAAGTTGGAAATTTTGTTACACTCTCTTCTACTTTTTAGAGCAAGTCCACACTTTTAACTTCAATATGTATGTGAATTTTAAACATGGCGGATGGTGTAAATTGTTAGATGAAATAGATTGTGTTCCACTTTAAACAAATTCCTGCAAAAGTAGTTCTACTTCAAGCAAATTCCCGCAAAATTACTTGTCGAATGTGAACATGAAATTGCACATATGTACCAATCTAATTGTGCAAGTAACTTGCCGAGTCTGAATGGGCCTTAAGACTGAAAGAACTGAACTTGCAAGAACTTGCATATGTATTTAGATAAACTAAAAAGTAGGAGGGGCATTTTGTCCCCACCGTTGTGACACTTCATCTGATACCTTAAATAAAAGACTTTTTGAAGCATATTATTTTAATTTATGACGTTCATTCCGAAATAGATTGAAGAAAAAAATAACAAGCAGTTAGATATGTTAGATCTGTCGTAATCACGAATCGCATTTCTACTGTTATTTTTTTGAAATTTAATAATCATGTGCAGTTTATGTGGAACAAATGCATGTTGGAAATATGTTGCTGATCACAACTGTAATTCTTCACTTGTAGAAGTTATTGGGGATAGCTTACAAATACAATAAGACATTAAGACTCGGAATTTTAGCTAGGACTGGCTCTGATTCTCCGTTCTTTGGACCGGAACGCGCAATAGGCGATGCCACCCCGAGTATCTGGTCTCTCAATAAAGTGGATGTTCATAGGAACCATCAACAGAGATGGTAGGACCTACAAGTGTGCACAAAACTGTATTTTGATGGGCCCAATAGGAATATCTCCGATTTTCTTATGGGGCTCGGAAGGAAACAATGTAGAACTTTGGTTGGCATCATCATCGGCCACAGATCACTTCGCACTCATCCAAAAAGGACGGAAGTTGTTGACAGCCCTGAATATCTGTCCTGCCTGAAATTAGATCCTAAGACAACCGTGTCCGGTCTTCACCCGAAGCAGGCTGAATACTCTAGGGTCTGCCCTCCTATCTATATATGAGCTGAAAAACCTTCCTTACCAAGACCTGATGCGCCTCATTAAGAGGAGAGGAAAATTTTTGTGAAAGGGATGCTAGCAGGATAGCCACTCTGGCCTCCGTGTTTGGGATGGGATCTCCTGTCCCACTGTATTAAAAAAAAAGACTCAGATAGTTATATTTCAAATATAGTATCCAAATTCTCACTTGAACGTAAAATTCCTACATAATTTAAACATTGGTTGTAACATTGAAGCAAAAATGAAGCTTTTAATACCGAACACATAGTTTTATTTATTTGTTTTATTTATTCATACTAATATTCATACTAGAGTGAAATTTAAAATGTTTGACTTCAAAATTCAGACTACTTTGACTTGAAAATTCAGACTACTTTCAGTTGATTAGCTTAAGTTAAATATTTGGACTAGTGTGATATGAAAATGTGGACCTGCTTGAAATAAAGCCCTTAAAAGTGATATCATTCACTTCATTCACTACACTTCAGGGCCAATATGATTTGAAAATGGTCTACCTTGATCTTAAAATTAACATATCAAAACTAACTCTTAAGCCCATCTATAACTAACACCAAAGTTAGTGCGGTGATCATTGCTTTTCTAAAGCTTTCTTTCAGTTTTTTTTTAACCATTTTTTTATTATTATTATTTCAAACATACTATTTTGCATTTCTCAAAAGCTTATTCAATAAAGCAATGTAAAGCCATCTTGCATTTGTTAATAATAAGTAATCAGTTCATCAAAACTGACATCGTATAAATAGGTCACGTCACTCACTACACCTTGGATTTTTATTATCCATGTAACTTTACCCTTTACCACGTAGATGTTCGGACTGACTTTGACGACAAACATAAGGCGGCTTACTTTGCTTCTTTCTGGCGTTTCTAATTGCTTGTGGTAATGCACTGCTCTCTTCTATAGACTAATAATCATTCAGGGAATGGTGCAGGTATCAATTTTAATTACTTTATTTATGATAGATAGCTTTATGATCGGCATAAAATCTTATATTACGATTCTTTTTCACCACAAGTACTACATACATATTGGTTCAATAACAGAAGTAAGTAGCCTTTTCAATTATATTCTATTTCATCAAACGATTTAATTTCTATTTTCTGCTTTGAAGCATAGAAAAGATGTCTTCAGAAATATTGGTTTAAAATTAGTTTCCTCTACGCACATTTAGCATGATAAAGTGTTCAATAGCTTCAGGCACAAGCAATTAATAAAATTCTTTTAATTTACATTTTTAATATTTTGGATAGCAAAATAATACCTTAGCCTTTGTAAATATAATTCCTTAGCTATATTTGTGGTGTCACCGGTGGGATTGAAATTCAAATCCATAGAACCATCAGTGATTCCCATTACGCCACCATCAACTTTATATTACACAAGTCTGATTAATCGAAAAGAATTAAATTTTCTTATAATAAATCATTCTCAAACGTGTTCTAATATATCAACTCTTCTGCCGTATTTTAATCCATTCAAATAACTGACTCTATTCAAATTTGACATGTTATAAAAGGAAGTGATGAAGTTATTCGCATATAGGCAAACAACCCCTGAAATGTAACAATGTAACAAAATGAGCTATTGTTGATAGATTGAAAAGATTGATTCAAACATAGATTTTTATCAAAAAAAAAAATTCTATTATTTGGCACGGTCAATAGTGACCCTAGAGAAGAAAATCCAATTGAAATTTCTCAACTTTTCCGTCGAACTTCACGTCAAAAATGTTTTTTTTTTAACTTTTTATGATACTCAATCTTTGAATAAGGATAATAAATGTCTCTGGATAATTTATATGAAATGAAAGGTTCATTTCGGGACATACATAAATATATAAAGGTTTTTTTCGTTCATATACATAAATGGGAAAAACGCAGAGGAGAATCAAAATATAATTAAAATATAATACGTAAGATTGGGCAAGAGTTGACAGTTTTTTTTATTGGACAATAAATTTATTATTGTGAAAAAAAATCTGATTTTCTGCAGGAATAATAAAATATCCGCCCTAAACAGAGCGTTATGCAACAAAGATGATTGAAATGGGATTAAAATGAAGTGATTTTTTTGTGTTGGAACGTGAAACTTGGCCTTGAGAACAACGTAGAAAGCGTAACGTCTCCGAGCCATTTTGGTCATTAGTCCAGTCTGTAAGGAATCTTTTGCTTTCGAACCTTACAAGATTTTTTCCTTTTTCTTCGTTTCGATCATTTACTTTTTTTCTTGTTAAATAGCAATAGAAAAAAATTTAGAACTCTGAGAAAGTGGCGCTGTACGCGCCCTACTAAATAAACGTGAATCCATGTAAGTATACAAATATATTCCACATATTTCAAGATAGAGATCTATCCACGTTTTTTTTTAAAGTCCATTGGTCCATTCATGGATCTTGATTTCTATCGTTGTACTAATGTTGCTCAAGATTTTTATATCCTGTACTTCAGAAGCAACCAACATTAGACTTTCTTGGGCTTTAAAAAAAAATAGTATGTTTCAAATGCTTTTTAATGGTTCATGCACAAAGTTTGTATTTGTGAGTATTTAACACATTAATTTGCTCTGCAAAAATTGGCATTAAACGGAGTTATCAGATAAAAAATTGCATATTTGTTCCATGCGTTGTTCGGTAGTGCTAAATTTATGTAGCCTTTTTCTTTGATTCTTTTTCTTGGAACACGCAAACGGTTATTACAATTATACTTGAAACATTTTGTATATGTTGTCCAATATTTTTCGAGAATTTAAATTAAATTAATAATTCTTTTTGATTTTTTTATTTCTTTTAATTTTCAAGAAGACTGGTTGAAGTTCAATATAGCCAAATCATCATTTATTCAATAAGTACGAGTCTTTTTGGTCGTATAGGAAGAATGTTGTACCTACTACTCTCGTTAATAATGATCTCTCTTGAATAATTTATTAATGGTCGGTCCACAATAATCTATAAATAAATCCTAACTAATCATAATGTCTTGCTATTTAGAATTCATTATATGAAATATAATTAATAATTAATTCTACGATTCCCCTCTGTGTTTGCACATTTTGCTACCAACCTAGAGCTCTAACTAAATTGCCTACCTAAAATCTATATAGGAGTTTATGCAGACTATCATTATCTGCTAGTCTACTACTAAATAATATCCTTTGAAGACTTGTTAAAAGTGCTTTTATTACTGATATATATATATTTATGCATTCAACGGCCCATATAGAAGCCAAACGAACCATAGCTGCCCGGCAGTCCGCCGCTACTAGTCTATCTGGGTACCATCCTTACACTCGTAATCGAATTATTATCATGGAATAGTTTTAGTTAGTCAGTAATCAATCTCACATTATTAAATTACATGAAACACATTAGTTGTGTAGTAACGCCAATGTTTTAATTCAATACCTTTCCGTATACATTGCAATTACTCCATATTTTCACGTAATCTGTGGTATATTTTCAATTTACGAACGCTCAAGGTTGCCTTTAAAGAATGCATCATGTTTGATATTGAACGATGGTTATATATATTTTCCTTTACGGCTAGCTTGCAACTGTATCAACTTTCTGATCCGATAAACATTTTTTGAAATTTTTCAGGAGTACCAATCTGCTTGTTTACCATTTCCATTTATAGGCCTGTGACGCTTTTTATTTTGTTGAGGTAGCTCCAATTCCTCCAACATCCCTTATGTTTGTGTCCAGTGAGCTGATTCTCTCAATATGTTCATGTGCCCTACTTTTAACTTAAACTTGTAATAATCTATAAATATTGTGTACATAATATATTCCTTATCTTCTCTTTTATGATGTCACATAAAAGAAGGGTCGAAGCTATATTTGGCAATGCGACTTCTGATATGGGTCACCTCAGTCTTCAATATACTAGTCATGATGGCAAAAAATTGATTTGATTCTCATTTATTTGTGGACTTTGTTTAGCTTTTACCTTTACCTACCATGCACCTCGATTGAAACGGAAATTCCCTTGGTCCCCAAATTTAAAAATAGAGTGCCAATATAAGAATGATTCTCCAATAATGAGGAGGGAAACCAATTGAAGTGCTCATTTGACACATCTACATTGATATTACGGCCCACGAACCACGATCTGTATCAAAACCCGCGGGAAATACTTCCCAATCCATGACACAGAAATTCTCACTACTACATGAAAACCCTAATATAGTCCTAATATTCTAAAATATTTGCAGTGTTCTTATGTAAAACTGACAAAAGTATAATTTGAATGTCTTCTGATAATCTTAAGTTAACTTTCTTAGCTTCCCAACCGTAATCAAATTCTTATATCTTTCCTGACAAAATTATTTAAAATAGTTTATCTTAACTAAATTACTGCATTCCCCAAAACAAAAACTCTCAACTGAGTAATAATTGCATATGTGAATTTGCCGTGGTCCGATGAATTCGAACCAATCTGCTTGCAGTACAGATTCGGACTACAGCGTAAAATGGTAAGGTTAACTTTCAATCAAAATTCTTCTATTATTTTGTTAAGTAAAGTGTTTAGTAAGTGTAGCCTTTGGGAAGATAAGGAGCCAAGCTTTAAATGACTGGAACACTATTTTCCTGTGTGCATAGTAGTTTAGGATTTATGGATTTTTCATAAGAATCAATAAAAAACATTTTGAAGAATCGCACTAGCACGCACACATATAGATTTCTGTTTCGTGGCTTTTAGGAAGTATTTCTCGAGGGTTTTGGCTGTATGGTACCATGTTGGTATTTCTATGCTGCACCGTACTTTCTAAATTTAAAAAGGTGTCCTTCTGTTTTGAAAAATTAGATTCCTTCTCTTAAGTGTTGCACATTTTATATGCTTTCTTATTTAGTTGTAATTAAATTTAATATATGTTGAACATTGTTAATTAATATCAATTTCAAAATGAGGAAATTCCGTGTTCATTGGTTAGCATTATTGCTTGCTACAAAATGTCAACTTTTCGGATGAAAACATTTATAAGTGAAACAAAATTAGTGGAGTGTGTAAGCTTGCATGCAACGCATCTTTTTTCTTTGAAGTGCGTACTTTAAATAAAATTGAAAATGAGATGAATTTTATTCGTTGGAGATGTCGTTCGATGTATTTAGTATGGAATTTTTCATTTCATTTGTGGCCTGTACTTATAGGCTGTAACCAATAAATAACAAATAAATGAATACACAGCAAACAATTTGGCGAACGTCCGCAACAGCGAAACTTAATTGACTATCAGAGCCAGCTTAACACAAGCTCGCTGCATGGGCACGTTTAATAAATAAACGGTCAACACTACATGCGTTTCATCACTTAGTCGGTGTTAGTATTAGTATGTTACGCTAGACATAGAACAAAAATACAAATAGAGCTGCACAATCCGAAACATGAGAGTAATTGCGACAGAGCTAAAACTTATTTATGTTATCGTAGCGATATAAAAGCGAAACGAATATAAACTCTGTTCGCTTTTATTTATCTTACATAAAGTCGAAAAAACTCTTTATGCAAAGGAAAAATCTTTGAAAAAAGAAATTTCATGGCAAAAATATGGCGTTTCATACAAGCAGGAACCGTATAATCGTCAGTACGGCTCGGTTTTTGCCTGCCGTATACGCCAAAGCAAACAGCCAAGCTGACCTCATATATAGAGTTAAACTAAATTTTAAGTGTGAATTATATGAGGCGAAATACTACGTATTTACTTGAATGCCCTATGAAAAATCATAGCGAAATAAGCGAAATAGCGAATATATGAAACGTTTTATTTTTGCAATGAAATGTCTGTTTTTAAAGATTTTTCTTTTGCATAAAGAGTTTTCTCCACTCAATTCTCGAGCTGCAGACTTAGCAGCAAACTGAATCAATTTCAGATTGACTTATTTCGCTATGAATTTTCATAGCAAGACTCTCTATTACATAAAGTTGTGCATGTGCGCTATTTTCTTCCCGAACCTCTGAGAATTTTACAGTATCAAGATTTTCGGTTCTATTTTTTCATTTCAGCGTGAACAAATCAGAAAATTGTCGTGTTTGTATGATAAAATGAGAGGCTACATTTATAGAAGACTGGATTAGATAGATAGGTAGGTATGGGTACATACAAGCATAGGCTAATAAATTATATTCATAAATTGATGGTTCACGCTGATATCGCTTATGATTGAGAAATAATCTCATTTGCTCCCGTTCGGGGTTTCGCTTTCATATCTTATTTGAATACACTAGCGAAATTTATGTACGACTTTATGATATTTTTGCAATTCGATAAGTTTTTTAGATAAAATTAAAAAAAAAGTGCAGTCTTGCAGAGGACAACTCACTACTAATAATAAGTGATGGGCATTTTTTATTTGAATAAAAATAAAAGATAAAAAACCGAATAAAATGAAAAATCGAATAAAAATTTATTTGATTACAAATATTATTCGTTATTTGGTGAATTATTCGCAAATAATTATTTGTTATTTGGTGCAAATTATTTGAGTTTCAAATAATTATTTTTTATTCGATCGTGCGTTATTTGATAATCAAATAATTTCATTATTTGATGAATTATTTGTGATTTCTTATTATAGTGATGGTCATTATTTGAATTTCAAACAATTATTTGTCATTCAGTTATTTTACGCTTATATCCTAATGATCCTTGAGTAGACATAGATTTCAGTTCATATTTAGGAATTTTGAAAAAGAAACCTCTTCAGACGATGATTAGTTTTTTTTATTTTTGATTATAATACATTTTAACTAAATTTTGATACGTGAAAACTGGTTTTCCTGAAATATTGATAGAGTTTGGTCGCATGTTGTTGCTGTAATCCTATGATATTTGAACAGCACGTGCTTCTGTTTACATTTGTTTTGCTCTAAAGAGATTAAGTGGGAGAACTCATGCTGGATTCTCTAATATTTTCGGGAAAAATGAGAATTTTATTTGAAAGGAACTTTACATCTCCTTTCAGCACCAAAGCGAAATTTATCATTTTCTTAGAAAAAGTGAGGTAGTGTGTGACCCGATGTACATTATTATGAATAGTTTGAAAGCATTTTGGAGATGTTCAAGAAGGTTTTGTCGTTTGGGTAATCCTACGTTCTCTCGATTTTTGTTTTTAACTCGTTGTCTACACTACACTACAGTAATGCATAACTAAGTTCTTTTCCCCTACTCATGCAAAAGATGAAAGTATATGACATTATTTGCTTGTTTCTAAAAAACACACAAAATTTTCAATTTTGTTCGGCTGTGTCTTATCTTTTTATTAGGTTACTTTTAACCGAAGTCTAAATAACAAATAGTCCACTCTAGTTGCATTCTCCTCGTATTCTATGTACCATGGCTTGAAGTCACGGTATATAGACTCAAGGTATGACTAGTATCAAATCAAGCACGGTCGGTCATCTTGGGCGTCAAGGCATCAGACGAATGTTAAAGATATTTTATATTAATTTTCAGCGATCATGAACAAAATATTAACAATTCAAAATAAATTAGTTTCTATAATTGCTTACCTGATTGCTTGCAGAAAGTATTGCATTTCTGACATTTAGCTGCCAAATCATTATAAATTTTCAAAAATATTGATATTTTTTACTATAATGTTATCTATTGTAATTTGCCAACACTGTTACCAAATAATTTTTCTGAATTCTTCATATGGGTTGTGATGTCGTGACGTCACAACTCAAGTATTAAATAATTAGTAGGCATACTATCTTACTCTGGCTTGAAGTAAAGTTTTCACTTCAATCGTATTGTCTTAAGCACAAACTCACTTGTTTTTTATTTAATTGACTCTGATTATTCTGAGTAATGAAACCCAATTAATTTACTTCAAACGCTTCACAAATACTTAATTGAACAAAATTATTAAATTCCTCTTAAACCTTAAATTAAATTAAGTAACGAAACACCTTGCGAAAACAAATGCGTGTACCAAGACTTAATTATTTGAAATTGGAACTAATGGACACCAGAAAACATATATCCATAACCGATTGACAAATAATTGTTTGAAATTCAAATAATGATCATCAATGTAATAAGAAATCACAAATAATTCATCAAATAATGAAATTAATTGATTATCAAAAATAACGCACGATCGAATAAAAAATAATTATGCGAAACTCAAATAATTTGCACCAAATAACAAATAATTATTTGCGAATAATTCACCAAATAAATTATTTGATTTTCAAATAACACACGATCGAATAACGAATAATTATTTGAAATTCAAATAATTTGCACCAAATAACAAATAATTATTTGCGAATAACTTAAAATAAATTGATACTCAAATAAAATTTTTCCGAATAATTTTTTATTTGATTTTTTAAAAAAATCCTTATTTGATTGAAAATTTATTCGAATAATACCCAGCACTGACGGCATGCATATTAAAAATACGCGTGATCTATAACGATTGATTAAGCTTACGAAATGATTTACTGCATATATATATATGCAGAAAGAAGGCAAAAACAAATTTATGTTTATTTTAAAGATTGGAGAAAATAAAGCATTACATAAGATATCACATGTCAATGATTTACATTACAATGAATAATCCCACTATATAGTGTCATTACGTAAACAATGGAAAATCATTTTATTACAGCATTTTTATTTACCTCTATCTGGCTGCGATCCTTGAAGCAAGGCCCAATGCATGATACTAATATCTCAGGTATAATGTCGATCACTGTTCAGTTGATAATCGGTTGTAAAATATTGATAGAATAAGAGAGATAAGCATAGATTTTCATGTACATAGGTATAAATATAGTGCAATTTTACTGAATAAATAAGAGTTAAACCATAACTCTCGATGTTACCCTATCTGGACGATATCGGAAGTACATTGAGCTTTGTTAGCTCTGACACTTAAATTAAATATTGCAACAATTTTGTCATTTCTGACCAGAATCAACGAACAATAAGAGGCAAATATTACAGTATATGAAATGGTTAAATAGATAATGTTAAATATTATCATTAAACTTTTATTAATTTAAAAGATAAAGATAATTATGTAAATTATGAACGTATAAATGGAGTGAGTTTGAGACGGCCACCCCCCCCCCTCCCTCCCTCCTCCTTATCCCTCCTTAATCTGACGACCCCAATTTTTACCCACAATTCTTTATATGTAGCGGCTTACAGCAATTGACCCTATCATTTTATATCTTTCCCCAGTGGCCCTTTTATGTAAAGCAACTATATGAAAATTTTTCTAATTTGTTTTTAGTCGTTAAAACAACAACTTTTATTGTAACTAATTATAATATGGTAACTAATATTTCCTATGAGCGCCCCATGGTTTTATTTAACTAGCTTTAAAAAATTATTTGGTTTTAGGGTATTTTAGATTATTACATAGTTATATCTAAGATTATCTAAAAATAAAATGTTTTTGAAGTGAAAACTTCTTTAGCCGCGTTGGGCACTTTTTGGTAGGGGAAAATGTTGTGGGTTCGCGTCACCGACATGCTTATATGTAGCAGAATATCTGTAGCTATACAGCTGACGTATTGTGCAATATTAGTGCTGCGTATATATTATAAGTGAAATTCAATGGATTTAGTGTAAAGTTCAATGTGTATATACTGTGCATTGTTGAAATAGTGTTTTTGTTTAATTATTATCTGAATTGTTTAATTGTAGAATCATTATGCAGTACAATATTGAGTAATAAATAAATATACTAATATTTTTAAGATAAGAAATAAATAACAGAAAATTATTTTAAATCCTCGTATTTATTTTGGCGTTTGACAATTTTATATTATTTAAAATTATTTTAAATCTTAGTATAATTTTTGCGTTTGAAAATTTTGTAATATTTATTTTCTTATATTTAACCTCTACAATGCATCACGCAATTAGTATTTCACAGTGTCTTTGACGTTTTTTTACTACCGTGGTAAAACAGATTTCTAGTTGTTCTATCATATTTTTATCGTTGAATTTGAAATTGAAAATTTTATAAAATCTAATAATAATTTAAGATTAATGTGTTGATGTTTAAAATATGGTTATAATGCAAAATTATGGTTTATTACGTTATATCATTAAAATCTTTAGTTTAAAAGGATGAAAACAGCTCCGACTATCATTTCATTAAATATTTTATTTTATTTAAAAAATTAATATTTCGAAATCATTATTTATTAATTTAAATTGTCAAAACTAAAATATGTATGTGCTTTGCTATTTTTTGTAAAATGATTATCTGTAATTTTATATCATTCGATTTTATTATTAGAAATTTACGAAAAAATATTGTCATGAAATTAGGGTTATTCTAAATATCTGTTTTCCATATTTGTTTAGATCCTTGATCCTGAAGATGTGTTCAGACGGTGGTAAAAGAAAAAAAAGACAAGAAGATGAAGAAGAATTGGTAGAAGCGATTTCCACGGATAATGATAAAGATCAAGGGGAAAAATCTGATGAAATTGAAAGAAAGAGAAAACTCCAAAATAAAGTTAGGTGTCAGCGATATAGAGATAAGAGAAAAAGTTATATAACAATTAATTCGCGAATATCTCAACATCAAACAATGACAGTTGAAGGGGAGACAATAATTAAACGTCGTAAAGAACACGAAAAACAAAAAAGTAAACGGTATAGAGATAAGAAAAGAGCAGCTAATTTGCTTAATTGACAGATCAACCCTCAAAAACAATTGCAAAGCATGTTCCTGAACGTCAGAATTTCCATACTTCACAAATTCCAGGCCCGTCACCAAGAAATGTTCCACGTATTTCACCAACTCATACACCTAGCGCTGCTGGTCAATCAATACGAAATGAATTATACATACCAGAATCATATTCAGATTATAATGCCGACATTCAAAACGATATTCCTTAACAAGTAAATTATGTTCCACAATTAGATGAACCAATAATGGTAAATTATGCATCAAATCCTCAAAATATTCTTCCACGTGATGCTCAAAATAATATTCAAAACATGTGTTCTCAACATAACCTATCTGTACAAACATAGTCTTCTTTCCAAGAAAAGTCCACTGCCCATCGAGGATTTCAAAAAGATTTTCTTAAAAATGATTTTGGCCATGTTTGTGACATTTGCGATAGACTGTGGTTTAAAAAAGTTTTGAAAATTTTTGTCAATAACCATATGACTCCCAGTATTCAATTTATAAGAACAATGGTCGAAAACGCTGATTTAGCTGAGATAAAAATTTGCTCAACTTGCTTAACAACAATTAATAAGAATCGTGTTCCAACACTTTCGGTATATAATGGATTCAAATATTTTCCACTTCCGGAAAATCTAAGAAATTCTCCATTAGATTTGGGCTCAGAAAGACTTATATCTCCAAGAATCCCATTTATGCAAATTTGAGGACTTCGACATATGGTCAATGGTCAATTCGGAATCTATGGGCAGGTAATAAATGTCCCAATAGAATTAAATACAATGGTACATTCATGACCAAGAAATATAGATGATGATCATAGCATTACAGTTCATATTATGAAATTTCAAATTTTAATACTAAAAGTTCTAAGTTTTCACTTCTATCGGCAGTCCCTATGACTGCCAATGTTTTTTTTTTTTATTCATTTGCTTTTTTGGTCCTGGAAATAAAATCGTTCTACTTAGCGTTCATCGAAATGTTTAAATTGAAATGAATGAAGTACTTTTCCACTTCACGGGAAGAAGGAAATGGCGAAATTTATTCTTGTACTTTTTCGTTTCTTTTTATAAAAAGTGGACCTTTACAAATTTTTTTTTTGTTTTCTTGGAATGTAAATAAGGTTTATTTAAATAACATGTTTCCAAACATATCTTTTTACACTTCTGCAAACCCACGGACAGGCGCGAATCTAGCATTGAAATTCGGGGGGTCATCCTGCAATTAAATTTACAACAAATGGGGCACCACTTCTTCGTGAATCAATTTCTAGTCGGGGATATTCTTTATCAAACTGTGAAACGAGTGTAATGAAATTTATACAAAATAATTTCGAAGCAAAGAAAGCGGAGATGATTAAAATGGTTGAAAAACGTAAAATGGTTGGAAATAAATTCAGTATTACCACTGATGAATGGACAAGTTTAAGAAGACGTAGGTATTTAAATATAAATGTCCATGGAGCAAACGACGAATGCATAAATTTGGGGCTAGTTCCAATCCTAGGAACTTGTAATGGAGATGAAATAATGATTCATAAAGTCAAAAATCACATGTTTAAATTTAACATTAATTTACTACTAATGATGGTGCCCCAATGATGCGAAAGTACGGTAGAACTTGCCCAGCTGAACCAATTATATGTTTAAACTACAGTATACACTTAGGTGTTTGTGATTATTTTTATAAAAAGCATGAATCAGCTCATCAAACATTGAATGAAGAAGATATTGACGACTACGAAGATGATTTTGACGACTATAATTTTATAATTCTTGTTATCGAAAGCTATGAAGAAGAAAATTGTGTGCTTTTCTAGATATTCTCCTGTACGAAATAGTATTCTGCAAAATCATGTTAAAAATGAATTGCAATATAAAAGTGCGATGGAACTCAAGTTCCCCAAGATAGAAAGGTAGAAAAGTTGATTTGGAGCTAATGAAAAATATCAGGCTTTATCTACAGCCTATAAAACTAGCTATTGAAGCATTAAGTCGAAAAGACGCAAATCTTTTTAGTGCTGAAGGTGTTTTATCAATATTTTAAAAACAAAATGGAAGAACTCAATTCAGAAATAAGCCGGAATTTGTTGCAGTCAATCCAAAATCGCATTCAATCTCGGAAAAATTACAACATTACGGATTTAATAAAAGTCTTGTTGACCCCATCTTCAACAAATGGTCCAACAAAATCTATTGTTAGTTTTGCTACCGCTTTTATGAAGAGACTATGAAGAAGAACCAACAACTGTAGTTGAACCAGAAATAGAATTAATTGAAGAACTCAATTCATATATTTCAAATGTATCCAACATTAAATAGGTAGGAATATCAACAACTAATAGTACTTTAAAGCAAGAATTTAGCATTTTCAAAAAAAAACTCTTAAAAGAACTCAAATTAATGTACATGGCACTAAAAACAGCGAAGCCGACTTCAACAGACTCAGGGAGAACCTTTTCAGTTTCTGGAAATTTCTGTACCAAAATTAGATCTCGTCTTCCTTGTGCATCACTTAATGCATTAGTGTTCCTGAAATACTATTATTTAAATGAAAAAAATTCAAAAAATATAATTACGTTTGTATTTTAAATTTTATTTATAAAAAATTAAAGTATTCATATTGAGGTTCAATATTATTTGTTTGTTTTTATACGGTTATCCGGTATCCGACGGATAATTCCGAAATTACTATCCGATAACCTCGGTTACAGAAAACCCGGATATTTGGAAACCCTATTCGAGAGTTTAGATGTTTTTGTAGTGCTACAAAAGCACCGCGTCAGTATAGTTTTACGTGTCAGGTTTTTTTCGGTTTTATTAGATGAAATTAGCAGTATTAAGGTTTGAGGTTACTTGTTAATAGTCTAAGCAACTTATGTACATTAGTATTTTGTTAATATTTCACTACATGAACAAGGAAAGATAAAAAAGTCATCAGTTAAATATTGGAGTTCAAAATTAAACCCACATGGGGTATGTTGTTACGCTTGCCCCTGCTTAAGAAAAAATATCAAGCAATACTAAATGGATTTTTTGTTATTTTAGAATGAGGACGTATCAAAGAAAGACTAAAAAGGGAGCCAAGTCACTCGAAATTATGAAAAAGCTGGAAAATTTGTGATTGAAGAAGGACAACCAATACGGGGTGTTGGTAAACAATTTTAATTGTATCATATGACGCTCTCAAGGTTTGTAAAAAAAGCAAAAAGTGGATTACAAGTATCAGTAAGATATAAAAATAAGGTTTTAACGGAGAGCAAGAAAGATTATTGACCGCCTATCTTCTAAAATGGCATCGACTCCAAGGAACATTCAAAACGGATTCCGTTCAATCAGAACATTTTTAATTGTTACTGATCGACAACGAATACTTTGTGATACAGTGCACATTACCAACAATAACGAAGTCCTCAACGCAAAGAACTTGTATCAGGAATATCTCTAGTTGACAAAGCTGTTACAGGCCTTTCAAATAGCATGGATACTGTTAATATAACTAGTGATTCATTACCTAATCCCCCAGTAGCTTAATAGAAAAGCCGACATTTAGCCCAGAATCTGTCAGACCTTTTCCTAAAGCACCACCGAGAGATCCGTAGAGTAAGCGACAGTTGGTAAGTCCGCTATTTTAACCGACACACCCGAAAAACACGTCTTAACAGAAGAACAATCAAAAAGTGTCAAGAAATCTACTGGATCAGCTTATGCTAAAGCAAGGGAAAACAAAAAGTTACCGCAAGAGAAAGAAAAATTTATAAGAAGAGATGAGCGAAGAAAGTGAAGGTGATGCAGAATACTATTGTGTCGTATATCATGAACCTTTTTCAAAGAGTAAGGTCAGGTAAAGATTGGATACAATGTCTGCTGTGCAATAAATGGGCCCATGATCGCTGTATAAATGAAACCAACAAAGCTTCATTTATTTGCCAAAATTGCATTACTGATGAATCGTTAAAGTTTTAATTGCAACATAATTTTTTTTTTTATTTTTTATTTTTGCTTACTTTAATGAAGATTTATTTAATTTCCTTATAATGATAGCATTAGTTTTCTTTTATGTAATGCCATTTATTTTTGTCATTGCAATTGAATTACATATCAACGAGAAGAATTTTATTTTATGATTCTTTAGTTAATTGATAAGAATGAATATATTATTTTGTGTGATTCTATGCTAAATAAACTTTTAAGTTCCTCAAAGAATGGGTTTATTTTCTATGTAATAACTTGCCCCAGGTCTGATAATTTTAGCCCCAAGCCGGGGCAAAAAGTGACAGTCTGTGCTCCTACGAAGAAATGTAAATAACACAAAAACTATTTACTCAAAGCAATCAGAAGTTGCTTATAATAATCTCAGATATAATTTACAACAGAGTATTAAAAATTATAAAAATATTGATAATATATGTAGAACCTCGTCGGAAAATCTCGCCGACTGGATATACAAGAAAAGATTAATAAACAAGGGAATGCAAAGAAATAGTCTTCTCCTTTGCACGATTGATAATACTAAGAAGGTCTGTAGGACAAATTCTGAGGAATTAGAGTTGTTTATTATAAGCATATAGTTACTGAGTAGGAACAGATTTTGCATCCTGCCTGGAACCGAGAGTCAGATCACTCAGTACGTTTACATTTACATGAATACTTGAGTACTTGACTTGAAATCCACTTGAAACTCAAGTAGGGTTTTTGGTTAAATTAATTTCAATTACTTGACTTGAAATTTACGTGAAGTGACATTTTACCTTTGACAACTCTGCATTAAGTTCAATACAAAATTGTGGATTTTTAGATAAATATCTTGAAAAAAGTGCTAAAAATCACAGCCTGAATTATCAACAATAATCTTCCTCTTGTTGCTCTTTGCCGTTTTCATATATCGCACAAAGGAAAAATTTTGAACTTCTGAAGTTGTGTTTACATGAATTTTTTCGAACAAAATTTTGTGATTTACTTGACTCAAGTATACTTGAAGTCAATGCGGCTTTTACATGATATTTTGATTACTTAATCTCTACTTGAAGTATACTTCAAGTATTCATGTAAACGTACTGACTGTCGGGCGTGAAATGGAGTTGATTTGGAAAATTGTATGGGCGTAAACTAAGTGGCGTTGTGTTTCTTAAATTTAAACCGCGGAAAACTGAGTTGCGCGTTCGTTTCTTTTTTTTCTCTTCATTACGAAACTTAGCGTTACACATATCAGAAGTTATGAGATTTCTTTCTAAAATTGTAATATTTAGCCCCTTACTCCCCTACCTATGTATAGCTCATCCATCTTATTTTCGGCTACACATATCTTTTCTGAATTCTACCGTATATCAAAAAGTACTATTGCCATGTTTTTATGCACTTATCTTTTTATCTGGTTTCAATTATTGGACTATAGAGTTCCCTTCCTGTTTGTATCCAACAAGTGGGATCTGTGTGCATATTCAGAAGAGTTTTCTTCAAATATCTAGTGTAACCTCATAATAATTTTTCCCCTCATTATTATAATAGTAAATTATCTTTCATTTCCTATAACTTTTCATTATATGTACCTAGATAAAGTTAATTTACGTGCACACTAACTGACAAGCACATAGTTCTCTGCACTTTTTCGCAAATAATTCTAATTTTATTTTAATTAATATTATTTTTCAATGTTTAGTAATATTCTCGATATTCTTCTTTTCTTTTTATAATTTAGTTTTGCAGTTAGTCTAATACTAATTTTATCTCAAATTAGTTATAGTGTTAGTTTGATTGCTACACACTCTTCATTATTAAAATTTTTATTATTATTTTATTGGTATTTAATTTGTATTTTAAACTAACCCGAGTTCATAATTAATAAATTTTAAATTTTCATTCATAAAAACTGATGTATGTAAAAGTCATATGCAAATAATTTATTTTAATGAGAATATAATTAATGTTGTCCTCATGTGAGGACACGTTTTTATGCCATCCATGACATTCTTCAATAAAATAAGTAAATTGGAAAAAAAAACTGCATCTACTTAAATTTAATTTGAAACATAAAACTGTTATTGGAATCAGCTTAAAATACGCCGTCTACACATATATAAATAGGACTTAATATTTTCATAACTTGGTAGCTACGAACTGTTTTAATTTCTGATATCCTTTTGTCGATTTGCTCTAGCGCTATCGCAAAAATGCACCCATCTACATAATTCTCTTATACCATTTTAATCCGCTTTAATATTAAGCCTCCAAATATTAATTATTTCAAGTCGATAATATTTTCATAATTGGTTTCAGTGATAAATTGAACGCTTCTTCGACCTTTACTACTTTTGATTATTAATTATCTATTTCAAGGGAAAGGATTTAGTAATTATAAGGTTTCAGTATCTCATTGGCATCAAACAGATTTCACTTTGATAGGCCAAGATTTCATTCAGAAGGATTCAATTAACCCTTTTTAAAAAAAAACAAAAAAAACGTAGGTAATTTATTACGTATATAAGATTCAGCAAAGGAAAATATAAAATATGAAAAATAAATTCTCCTACCTTTTAACGTGGTAACCATAAAATTGATTTTCTTTAGAAATTAAAACTGCAGAGAGCCCTTTACATCACATATTAAATCTTAGTGTGCTCCTCTGACACCTACTCTACCCGCATTCATTCACGAACGATAGAACTTTCACATTTCCGGGATATTCACTGAATTTTCCGAGTGAAAATACTTTAAATGTTCTATTTTCCGTCGTTTTAAAGCGGCACCTAAGTTTTGAAATCAATTTTTAAAACGTTTTAAATTTATAATACTTTTCCGAATCACTTTCACTTTTTCTAATTTTCTTATACTTTAAAGAACAAACAGACTTTTTGAATTTACACTTCTTTAGCAATAGTATTAAAACAATCTAGTACAAAATATATATTTCTGCAGTTATAATATATGAATACGTGTAAATAATTATATATTTGTATATATGTAAGTATGTTTCCGTTGTTACATATAGTATACACAACTATACCAAAATTTATAGTAGACAGCGTAACACGTGGTGGCTACGTCTACGACAACCGCCTACGCACTGCAACGAGACTTACGTTGCTGATGATACATTTGCCTGGATAAGAAAATAAAGTCTCCCCGTTTTACTATAGCAGGAAAATTCACCACTGTGGTGGGGATACAACTACAAAAGCATCTAATCGTTTTCCTTGTTCCTATACATGAAGAGAAATGTTCATGGAAAACCTGGGGAATTTGGAAGGAAGTGAGAATTTTTTTTTTTTTTTGTTTGGGGCTGCTAGAGGCTGGTCAGGAATACACTGGGAGCTGAGTCCTCCTATAGAGAAGATGTTATAACCCTCGGAAAAATTTTCTTTGGTGAGCTGGTAGTTTACTTTTGCTGGGTGCAAAAGAATTTAGATAGACGAATAAGTAAGGTAGGTTGGTAGAATAGGATCCCCAGGAGTTAGTATATAGTTGATTTTGATCCTTTTGTGTGGTACAAGTAAGCGATGTATATCTAGGTACTATCGGTAGGTACTCACTGGCAGGAATGCCTTATAAGAGGAATATGAATACAAAATCTCTTACAGGAGTTTTTATAGATTTAGGAGTATTTGGTGTATAAATTTATATCGGACATTGGAGACGAAAAGATGTTTAGAAACTGAAGGCGCACTGAATAAAAATATATACCTACTATCTAGCTTATAGGCTGATGGGGAAATGGAGATGTTATGTCGTTTTTCTCCTACCATATTATACATGTATATATGGTTAGTTGTACATTTATACATATACTTCTACAAACAAAATAATTTGTTTCTGTCGTCATCATAAATTCTGTTTGTGGAAATAGCCGGAAAATTATGTTTTCAAGTAAGTAAATATGTTGTCAATTGCTATGTTTCAGATTGGAGCATATGAAAAATGATTGCGTATCTTATAAATGTGTGTGTCTGTGAATATATATATGTGTGTGTGTATGTGCGCTTATAAGTGCCATATGTTTTTTTCTTAATTCCTGTAAATTAAAATTATACAGTTCATATGTTTTTGGTGCCCATAATATTGAATTGGTAGGTTTTAAGAAGAATTTTCATGACAACATCAAATGTGTTGAAGATAATAGATCCTCTAAGAAATAAGATAACTATTTTTATATGGTATTATTTTTTAAGGATGTTAAAGATATTCAAATGTGCCTTCCCATAAAAATAGTTTTCATCATTGGTACAATGGTTTACAAAACTACATTTAGTAAATCTAACGCAAGGCAAACAAGTTTATTGACACCTTTGGCGCAAAAACAAAAGAACTCCTACTATTGATTGATTGATTGAAAACGAGGTTTGGGATCCCGAAGGATCCCCTGTACGTAGGCCAATTCAAGTCCCATTGTTCACCCTTCAGACGCGTGAGCTGTCGCTCATAAGTCGCAACCGGACTCTTATATAAATTTATCTATTGGCCTCCAATCCTCCTTGCCGGCATCGTGCAACTCGTCCAGGAGGTATGAGCCAAGAGTCTGTATCGTATTCCTGAGAGTGCCGGACAGTGACAAGCGAATTGAATCACCGTTTCGGTTTCTTCTCCGCAACGCCTGCATGTATGATCATCAACAAATCTCATCCTATAAAAGTGACCCCTGAGAGAAGAGTGCCGCCCAGTGAAAATAGACACTACAGCTCTCAAGGTTGACTTGTTAGTTTAATTTGAGTTGGGTTTACCCCACAGTACCTTTGTTGCTCTATCTGAGTGGTCCTTTAACCAAAACCGATTGTCTTGGCGATCAGCCCAACTTGAGATTATTGAGACAAGGTGTTTTGGTGCAATCCCGATGAGGTAAGTTCTGCCGAGGCTGCACCAAGGCGAGCAAGCTCGTCCTCTCTTTCCCGCTAATATTGCTGTGCCCTGGCATCCACTGCACAATTGTCCTATTATTCCGAGAAAAGGAGTTCAGGGTGGTTTTACACTCCATTACTAGTTTGGAGGTTGTAAAGGGTTTACACAAAGCCTTGACAGCCGCTTAGTTGTCTGAACAGATGGTTATCTCCTTATTCTCAGTATCTGAGTTAAGGAAATGCCTTCCCGCTTCAAAAATGGCCTTGACTTCTGCCTGGAAAACCGTGGCATGATTGTCGAGGTGCATGGTGATTTCCATCTGAAGCTCTTCACAGAAAGGCCTGGTCCGATGTTTAAGTTCCACACGTAGTTTGGTCTAGCCTTTATTAAAATTTTAAAGCTAGGAAGGGAGTAAATTGAACGGGGACTCACAATAGATCTTTCACGTCGTCGCAATGAATTCCAGGCCAATGCTTGCATACCACTCCACAAATCTAACAATCCTACAATTCAGAATTTAACTCAATTTGGGTTATAAATAGTTTACGTGCAGTATATCATAGGGATTGATGAATGGTCTGAGCGATTTGCTTTAAACTGATGACATCTTCTTGATTGCCTATCGACAACACAATCTCAGCATCATGATTCAAAAACTCACAATAGAAAGCACTCCACCCACTAATTAAAACAATGTTTATCTCCGAAATTCACATAAAGAACGAAAGGGTGAAGGTAGTGAAGAACTTCCGTTGCTATAGCAATATAATTATAAAATCTGACTGTAGTGAAACGATATTAATTCTCACATAAGAAAATCAAGGAATACTTCTTCCTGTATCCCAGTTATGTATGAGATTCTAGTGATATCTGATAGTACTTCGGCTGTTTTACTTTGACGTGATACCGCTTTTAAACTCTTGTAAATAGATATTTGCATCGCACACTTTGCGGTATGCGTAATAGATTCTCGAATAGAATCTGAAAGAGATAAGTCAAATAAAATAATCAAGTCAATTAAAGACCGAAAAATACTTAAAGAAGAATAATTTTAACAGAAGACGCATCAATTGGAATGGGGAGCTATTAACTCTTGCTATCTAATATTACATAAATTTCTCGAGATATTAGAGGATGTGAATGATATTTTTATATGGTTAAGATAAGATTATGGAGTGACGGAGGTGCTGATGTGTTTCATCACAAGAAGAGACACAAGATAGTAGAATGTTCCACATTCGCACAGTTTGAGTTAGAAACAAAAGATCACGGAATTGTATTGTAACGCCAATGGGCGATGGTAATCTTAGTTAGTTATCTTGTCTAAAAGTACCGTTGTTGTCCATCAAGCGTATTATGAGTCAAATTTCAGTTTGATACAAAACAAATTGGTTGCCAGCGCCATTATGTATTGATGTTATTAGAATTGCATCACTATAAATTAGGCATATGGGAAAAAACGAAAGAAAAATTCAGGTTCAAATCAATAAATGGTGAAAAAAATGCGATAATAATAAAACGATTATAACCAATTTAATCCGATTTTATATTCTGAAGAATTTTCGGTACAATAAAAACGTCTAGGACCGATATTTTTTTACAGTATACGTAAAAAATCTAAATTTTTGATTGGCAACACCAAGAACGGGTGATTTAGTCCATTTCTAAATAACATTTATCAACGTCTGAGCGCCTGATAGTGCAGTTCGTGACGAAAGAGTTTTAGCGTAGTAAACGTGGATGGATTGACATGGGATTTTTGATTTAGAATGATTTATTGGGAAGCTTTCCAGTGGGGTAAATTTTTTTACGTTTTGGGGAGTTTTGTGGTGGGTGTGGTAACTACCTACCAACCTTGGGATTGTCCAATTTGGGCCGTGTGTGATATGAGTGGAAATTCGAGATTCGACAGTCGCGATTTAGGAGTCGTTATTCTAGAGTCAAGATTCGAGCGTAGAAATTCAAGAATTGAGATTCGGGAGTGTATATTGGGAAATCGAGAGTCGCGATTTTAGATTCGAGCATGTAGATTCGAGGGTCATGATTCGCGCGTCAAGATTCGAGAGTCGAGGTGAGCCGAGAGTCGAGATTCGAGAGCCAAGAGTCGAGATGAGTCGAGATTCGGAGTCTACAGTCGAGATGAGTCGAGATTCGAGATTCGAGATTATAGAGTCGGGATTCGAGATTGCAGAGTCAAGAGTGGAGAGAGTGTATAGAATTTACGACTAAGAAGTAGAAAATAAAATCTCTTAAAAAAACTTTTAAAATAAATATTTTTCGTAAATAGATTGCTCTAAAAAGTAAAAAATATTTTTTTGTTTCTGAGTGATATACATACACAAGAAAAGTTTCGTTGTAAAATAAGATATGCTATATTAAATCTTAAAAGTTTGGGCTTGATTGCAGTTAGACAATTATGAGTATAGTTATGGATGCGAAAACTTTTAAAATTTTATCTAAGTTTCAGCATTTCTTATTTTACAACAAAACTTTTCTTGTGTATATCACTGAGAAAGAAAAATTACTTTTTACTTACAATTTATTTACGAAAGTTATTTCTTTTAAATGTTTTTTTAATATATTTTATTGAAACTGTAGATTATATTTTTATGAAAACGCCGTGAGTAAAATGTTAGCTATTTATTTTGACACGTTCTTAAGCTGTGTCCATCCAAATATTGGCAACCATACGAATTTACCATTATTACTTCTATGCATTACAAATGGAGTGGCATACTTAGTATACCCTATGATTTCATCATCTATGGTATAATAACAATTAATGTACAAATGTACTTACGTTATGTTTTATTTTTATTTAATGCGGAGGTCTTCCAGTGATGTGTCTATTTGACACATTACTGTACAAAAACGTAATGGGATGTTAAAGTTAAGGTTATAAATAATAGGGGTATAAAATTAGCATACCCACCTGTTATTTGCAACAAACACATGTATAATCTGCAAGCAAATGTTAAGATAGGAGATAAAGCGAGACTAGAAGGACGGGCGATCGGGTGCCAGCCCGATGGGCCAGTTTTCGTCAACGCCAGTGGACTCCGGATTAATCACGACCACACATATTTAACTTTAACTCTGATTGAATGCAGCGGCTTTGGTGGAAGGCGAGCAATGAATTAAAAATACTCAGAAATGTTCCACAACCTATAACCACACAGGAGGAGGAGCCAAGGTAGCTTGTTATTGTGAGTGTCGGCAAGATACAAAACACTCAAAGGCCGTGAAACAGACTCCCTCATAACCACATGAGAGCCCCAACTGAGTCCTAACATTCTAAAACATTCGCAGTGTTCTTATGGAAAATTGACAAAAGTTTGATTTGAGTAGCTCTTGCCTCTAAAACTACTATACATACAGAAAAATGATCTTCTGATAATCTTAAGCTTGCTTTCTTATATTCCAAACCGTAATAAAAATTTTATAGTTTTCCTAACAATATTATTTCAAAAAATTTATCTTAACCAAATGACTCAAACAAAAACTCTCAGCTGAGTAATAATTGTATATGCCGCTGTGCCGTGGTATGATGAAATCGAATCAGTCTGCCTACAGATTCGGACTCCGGCTGCACGTACACACATGTAAATATTACTCAGCTGAGAATTAACGAGCGTAAAATAGAAAGATTACTTTTAATCAAAACTATTTAATTATTTTGTTAAGTAAGGAACCAAGCTTTAGATTACTAGAAGACTGTATGGATAGTAGTTTAGGCTTTATGGCATAGTCTAGTCACTTTTCCATAAAAATCAATAGAAAACATTTTAGAGAACGGACTCGCACGCACACTTATTGATTTCTGTTTCATGCCTTGGGAATACTCTCGAGAATTTTGCAAGATAGCATTAAGGTGGGCCATTGACAACGACACCAAGAGACGAATCTTTTCAGTTGCAGTTTTGTCCAAACGTATATAGATACAGCAAATTTTGAGCTAGAGCAAAACCCTCGAAAATACCTCACAAGCCATAAAACAGGCTCCCTCACTAACACATGAGATCCCCAACGGAGTCCCAACATTCTAAAATATTAGCAGTGTTCTTACGTAAAACGGACAAAAGTTTGATTTGAGTAGCTCCTTCGACCTACACTGCTATTCATATAGAAAAATGGTGTTCTGATAATGTGAAGCTTACTTTCTTATCTTTCGAACCGAAATATTTTGTACGTTTCCTAACAAAATTATTTAAAAAAATTTATCTTAACCAAATGACTATGATTCCTCAAACAAAAACTCTCAGCTGAGTAATCATTGTATATGCCTCTGTGCTGTCATGGCATGCGGCTGATGATATCGAATGTAGCTGCCTACAGATTCGGACTCCATACACGCATGCAATTAATCAAAATTAGTTTATTATTTTGTTAAGTAAGGTATATATGTAGTAAGTGTTGCCTTTTGGAAGGTAAGGGACCAAGCTTTAAATTACTAGAAAACTATTGTCCTGTATGGATGTTTGGCACTTTTAATAATTATCATTTTGCGCGTTCACTGCCACTTTGGTAGCGTAGTCGTTGCCGTTGCGTAGTTCTGTCAAACTGACTAGGCTCGACTATCCTCCTGAGCGTAGTGGAATGTAGTCGACTATTTGGTACATTCAAAATGCGGATTGAACGATAGTCCTAGTCAAGCGTAGTCGTTTACTGTCAACATTTGGCGGAGTGAACGCTCGGTAGTCGACAAAAAGTCACTATTTTGGTGGCAGTGAACGATGTTTTTTCTTATTATTAAATTGGATACTTAAATTATGCAGCTTTCGATTGAGTTCATATTTAGTTGTGGATCGATTTCTTCAATAGCCGAAGGACGTTTCGTACAATTTTTAAAAACCTCTTGTGAAACATCCCAAAGCAAAGGAATATATTCCAAAATATGTATTAATTGTCGAATTCTCTCTTTTATCCACTCAAACTTTGATATTTCTTATTGTCTACAGTCAGAATAAATTTCCGGAAATTGGTTGCAACAATTAACTCGACCCAAATTCACGGAAATTGTAGCTAGATTGAAAAGACTGCAACTTTCTCTAGCTACATAAGCCTAGGACGCTGTACTTACGCTGGCATTAGTGTAAGCACTTCATCTAGGCACATGCATCTATCTCTTATGCATATTGGCAAATATTTTAATTCGTTTTGTTCGGTTCCATTTGGGCCACACGTATAATAAATGTAACAATGACTTACGAATAGAAAACTCTGTCTTGCTCTGCTTTTGTTCGATTCAGTAATTAATGAGTCCATCCATACTGGAAGCACATATAAAGTGAAACAAGTACAGACCCCGGAAGCAACTAAAATTTCGTTCTAGTTAGCTGAAACAGCTTTAATTTAAATAACTTTCTTGATCGTTATTATGGATGGGCATAGTGAAATATTAATAAAAAGTACCTAAAAATAAGAAAAAAGCTAGAATTGGTCGAAGACCAATTCTTACAATGCCCTAAGTGAATGCCACCATTTCGTATGGCCACCTTCGCATCTATTTTCAGAATGGGCGGACCGTAAAAATTCTTATAACCAATTTCATAGGAATTTATGTTCTGAAGAACTTTCCAGTATACAATAAAAAGATTGGGGACTGATCGTTTTCACAGTATACCTAAAAAAACCTTAATTTTTGTTTGATAAACACTACGAAGGCTTGCCTAATTTCATCCATTTTTGAACTAATATTTACAATTTTTTTTATAAATATCGTGTAAAAACTTTAACTCTCTACGTCGATGCATTTTCAGGCAGTAAAAACGAAATTTTTACAGCAACCCTAACGAAGGAGTTACCCGATTTATCCTATTATCGAATTAAAATCTACAATTTTTTTTAAAAAGGCCGTGTGTAACTTTTCAGCCTTCTAAGTGAATACGTTTTCGAGTTATCGTGAGGACGAACAGACAGACAGACAAACAGACGGGCACATAAACGGACGGACAGATGGACATACAAAAATCAACATAACTTTTATTATTATGATTACGTTTCAATCAATTTTACACTACCAGCATTATTTCTACGCACTACAAACGGAACGACAAAGTTATTAAAACCTATAGAGTTTATTTATGCTATAAAAACAGATTTTTTTAGATATCGAAGATAAAAATAATCGTGATTTTGATTGTATCTGGCCTAATTTTTTAAATAAAGTTTTTCCCGCCACAATTTACTTTTTTATATCTCATTGCCGTGATCTGTCCTATGCATTCGGCTTGTGACCTACACAAAAAACAAATTATGTAGTACCAAATTTATGAATTTTTCTGAACTCCTCACAAATTTACCACGTAGTATGACCTTCCATGTTATCATTGTTATCACCATCATCATCAATAAGATTATTTTCATCAATTTGCTACTCGTAAAAAGTTTCCTAGTTAAAACCAATTTACCTTCGATTTATATTTTTGAAGATTTTTCGTTAATCGAAATCTTGATTTTTTTTATTTATGTTCTTGTGCCATAATTTTTTTCCTTTTTCTTTTGAATTTCTGTGGCAACTGTATATGAAGGTAGGTAGCTCATTATTATAATATTTAAACCAAGAAAACGAAGACAATTTTTATTTATTGTAAATTTAGATAATGGGTCGGATTTAGTCTAATGGTTAACCTACAATTTATACAAAATTATTCGATTTAGTAGGTATCGTTAACAATGAAGTCTGTTAACCTAAAATGGACTTCATGAACACTCGTACATTGTATAATCTCCATTCTGTAGAAAATTGATCAAAATAATAATAAAGATAACAAATTTTACAGTTTACAAAACCATTTATATTTTCACCATATCATAAAGCAAAGGCATATTTTTAGAAAGGGCATAACGTAAGCATGTTTTCGAGGAAAATCACGCATTGGATTTTCTTAACTGATTCAGCAAAAATAAGAGAACAATTGTGTTTACGGAATTTTTTTCTATCCTATCTAAGGGAAATACTTTTAAATTATTCAAATTATATTATTATCTATATCGTTAATACTTTGAAAACTATTACCAAAAGTCGTTATGCATTAAAGTACTCAATCTTCCCAAAAACAAAAAATATGCTATATTTCAGAAAGCACGTCAAATGCGATAATTTGTTATTAGAGTTTTTCAATTGTAAATGTGGTCTACTATCAGCTACTTAAATTTTTTGGCATTAACTAATTCCTCTATTTTCTCTCTTTATGTGTTAGTACTTTAAATTTTCACAGAAATTCCATTCCATCCAGTTATTTGAGTTATCTATCTAATACATTCCTGACGTCAATATACTATGCATAGCTGTACTTTCCAGATATGTTTGTTGAGAATTCCTCACCAGAGGTTTTGGTACACAAATGTAGGAAATTATGATAATTTTCATACATAACTAGTAAGCTTGGATGTTTTGAGTGCCTATTTAGATAGGAGAAGCACAATATTACGGTGAAAAGGTGCATAACGGAATTTATTTTTAAGTGGCGGATTTATATTAATAAATAGCATTCAAAATTCCAAAACACCACTGCATTAGACAATTTATCTATTTGATGCATTGACATGTATATAAATGGACTGCTCGTTGAACCAAAATCTGTATGAAAGCAAATAGCATATCTTTCATCTTCCTGTCTCTTTCTGTGAGAGCATTACTTCCCACTGAACTGTAACGATTTGGAACGACACATTATTTGAGGTTCAGCGGTATTTCCAGAACTGGCAACATTGTAATCAAAACTTTTCTACCAAAAAAGCCTTGTAAAAAGCACTATCATCTGCTCGTAATTAAAATTTAATAATACAAATAGTCCCAAATACTTTTATGGTAAATTCGGTAAATCCCACTGACATGCATACCTATAAGTAAATTCCCAAATAATTTAAATATAGCATCAGTTTACGACAGTTGGTAGCATTGACAGTGAGAGCATACTTTCTGGAATCAAAACATTGTGACACATGAAACAAGAGATCAGTCAATCCATTTATATACATGTCAGTGATTTGATGAGAATCAGGGCAAATTAATAAAAAAACAAAAAATACTGAAGACTTCATTAATACACATTGTATACATTCCAATCTGAATATATGAATCAAAAGTTAACATTTCCATTTTTTTTTTTTTTTGTATAAAATTCAGCGTATGTGAAGGTTCATAATTCTTGCAGTTTCTTTAATTACTCTCTCTAAACTTAGTCCAGTAAAATAAGCGAAAAAAAGACAAAAATAGATGCATTTAGTTTGTTTCAGGGGACAGGTGTAGGATGGTCCTGAGAGTATTGTCGTAAAAGCAGCGTCCTAAATCCAAGACAAATTTGTAGATAATGTAAAAAGCAAAATTTCTCTTCAAAGTAATAGATAGTGCGGCTCTGAACATGCATAATAATTTATTTTTCGAATATTTATACGCTTCTAGTTTTAGTTAATTTTTAAAAGATGAAGTAAATTTTTGCAACAGCCGTCCGCTGATCAAAATTGCACCCTTCTCCAACTTCTCAAGTTTCCCCCTGTCGCGTTCAACCTATAAATTCATTCTTTCCTCCATTCTACTCAGCCATCCAAAACATCTAGCCACTTCATCTTTCCAGTAATCCCTAAGATCCTACAATCAACCACCCTATTCATCTAGATGTTCCAGCGAACATCACATGTATCCATCCCATCCATCTATCCTATCCATTATTCGTTCCTCTCCATTAATTCTATCAAAATCCACCCATTTCTTTCAGTTCATTCCATTCAATCCGCCTAAAAATCTCATCTATTCAATCATCCCCGATATCTATCTTCTCCAATACATAAATAGTCATGAAATATTACAGAAATTAAAAAAAAAATAAGAGTTGCAAAAATTACAATTGTCAGCAACAAATGTTCGCAGCATACCTCTCCTTGCTTTGCAGAGCCAAAACTTCTAAGTAACAAGTAAAAAAGCTAGAATTGGCCCGGACTATGATACCCTAGATGAATGCCCGTATAAAATTTCGTATGGTATTTCTAGAACGGTTCTTCGGATTGAAAAAATTATTATAACCAATTTTACAGGATTTGATTTGTTCATTTCTGAAGAAGTTTATAGTAAAATAAAAATTACTAGGACTGATAATTTTCACAAAACCTAAATTTTTATATGGCAACACCAAGGCTTGCCCGATATATTCCATTTTTGACATTTTATTTGTTATTACTATAAAAACAACGTGTATAAAATTTCAGCGCTCCACGTCGACGAGTTCTCAGGCAGTGTACAAATATATAGTGGAAACCGAAATTTTTGTATGGCAACCCCACGAAGGAGTTGCCCGATTTGTCTCATTTTCGAACTTAATTTTACCTTTTGTTTTAAGTCTGTGTACAGAATTTCAGCTTTCTAAGTGAACGTGTTCTCGAGTTATCGTGCGCATGGACAGACGGACGGACCGACGGACGGACATGCAGATATGAAAATTTTGCTCTACCATCATTATTTCTGTGCGTTACAAACGGAATGACAAACTTTGTATTGTATTGTATAATATGAGCGCAAATATTGTGAAATATTAGAGTCCCATAACTTTCTTCACTTCTACCGTTTTTATTAATCCATGCTCGAAGAACTCATGCTTCTTCTAGTTGCTAGCTTTTGCTCACACTTGTTGTTTGTGCACACTTGTTAGTAGATACAGTTCAGTTTCCACCCTTAATCTCTCTCGTTTCCCTTGTCGCGCTCTTACGAGAAAGGGATGGTCACAACTGACTATTTTGATTAATATACCAGTTTTGAAATTTTTACAACTTCCGCCACTTTTTTACAAAAATACTCGAAGGATCACTCTATTTTTTTTATGTATATATTATTAAGATCAGCTCAGGGGGTACCCTATGATGCAAAGCACAGCACGGCAGAGATAGGGAAACGATTAGGGGATATGAGGAGAGTGGCAGAGCTGCCGATGTATGCCGCTCTTAAACTTTCGCAGATTGTATGCCGGAGGAAAAACAGAAAATGGTAACCTATTCCACATTCGCACTGTTCAGGATAAAAAAGCATCACTGAATTTTACTGTACGGCCGAAAATAATTTGAAGGATAAAAGGATGTGCGCAGTTTGCAGCGCGAGTATTGCCCGCAGAAATCACTCTACAAGGGATTAGACTAGATATTTCATCAGAACATTGACCATGCATGTAGTGGTAAAGTAGCGAAAGGCATTTATCATTGCGACTGTGCTCAAGAGAGTCGATAAGACAAGCGCCAATGAGCTTGAAGGCTCTTTTTTGGACAATATCCAATAGATCTAAGGCTGTGCGGATGCAATTGTTGATATGGAATTTGCTTCAAAATAAACGCTTTGATTGCAAAATTTCAGGAAAACTACCGGACGATACTTCACAATCAAGTAAACAGACAATCTCACTAATATTCCATTAGACATCCAGAAAACTGAACTAAATGAGATAATAATCTTTATAAAAGGAGGAAGCTGGAATGCATAACACAGACTATTTTTTACGTCGCAGTACTTAGAGGTTAAATCTCCGACCTACATCAACTACTTATCCTAATAATAAAGCTCGCATCCCACAGCCTGTGATTTCACGCGCCGTACTGCGTGAGAACGAACCAACGCGCCCCGGGAAGGGCAAGACTCAATGTGGCGCGAGCTCGCCTTGGATGGCGCTTCCGATCGGTAACTTCATAGGCGCGGCGCGAGCGTGCGCGATGTGGCTCGTGGTGACTCGAGCCGGCGTGTCGTTTATCATTCAGAAGCGGCTGCAGAAATAGTCATAATCTCATCACGAGGCAAAAGTAGGCACCGTGCCACAAATTAGCTCGAGCCAACACGCACCGCGAGTTCGTCCGCACTAAATGGCTTGGCTCGTGTAATTTTGAGCTTGGCTCCTTAGCTTCCCAAAAGTAGGCTAATTTAGATATCATTCTTAATAAAATTATAACAACATTTTGGTTAAAATGAAACACCACAAATTTCCGAGCAAAATGTTTCTCACCTGATCAATAGCACCACACGTCACAATCATTTCGCTGTGTTTTTTTTTTAAGAACTTCTAAAAACAAGTTTCTTTAAATTTTCTCCTAAAATTTTAAACACTCACCATTTTTACACGACATAATAAAGTAGTCAAAATTTTTGTGTACTCTTCCACACTCTATAAAGGCTTCCACTTTATTACAACAAAACAATAAAACCACAAAAGTAAGTGACTCTAAATCTAAATACAAGGTTCATTGCCCTTCAAGCTGTAGTGATATTTTAATAGGAGTTAACAATAAATTTCAAGCTGCTTGACTCCATTTAGTAATTCACACCGTATAGTTTAGTAGAACTGCCTATCTTTCACAATTCCAATATGATTTAGAAGTACGAATAAAACTGGAACGCTTGCAACCACTATTCGTGATAAACTAACCACTTCAGGTGATACACACTTATAAATTTTACCCTTCTTGCAAGAACTTGCGAAATGTTAAGGTAACAGGATTTACCCGCGCGACTCTAATGGGAAAATCCAACTTATTACTTTGTTCGAATTAGGAAGAGTGTTTACATTTATACAAAACTTGGAAACTACTCCTACAGCGTTTATTTTAATGCAATAACGCTAGGGATATTCCGCAATCAATACAAAAAATGTTTCCAACGATTTTATCAATTATTTCGTTCGGCACAGGCTGCCGAATTACTGCTTCATATTCCATGTACAAAAGTACACCTATAATTACAGAGCTATAGAGCGTCCTTGTGGAAATTCCCAGACTCTGTGTATATTAAAATGTTATCAAAACTCCTCTGATTTTCAGCGACAATATCAATGGTGATGCGACCCTTTAAATTGAGCAATACTGAAAATATGGTCTGAAATTACGAAGCTCTTGCCTAATATTCGTTGTAACATGTGGTCGTAATGTGCAAGCGGACGAGACATAATTGTATATCCATTTTCTGTCCAAGAAATGAGATATTGATTTTTTCTTAACTCTTTTTGGTTCCCATAATTTGGATTAAAGAGGAATTATAAGCGTTGCTTATGACTACATAACATGTTGTAAGTTGTTTTATTTCCGGTGTAATTAAAGTAATATAAATCTACCGATTTGTTTGTGGGGAAAGTTTTTCTAAGACTATTCTCAGTCTTTTAATTTTTTCAAGAATTTGAATTGAGTAGGATTTACGGTCATAAATTTAGCACAAATTATACTTTCATATTATAGTAAATGCCATAATTTTGGTTTTTATGTATGGTTTACATTAATATGCCAATGTTTATAGTAATTTCATAATTAGCAAAGAATTAGTATAATGCAAATGCATGTAATAAATGCGATAGAGCTAACGGGATTAGTATTATTAGAAAAATATGTTGTCCTTCAATTTTTTGTGCTAATACAGTTTGATAATGTGAATTGCAAGATGCCGGGTAATAAAGAGTGAATATCTAAAATTCATTGCGTTGTATGAAAATATCAATAGTGCTTACAAAAATAGCGAAAAAACGACATATCGCTTAAAAAAACATTAAAGACAACATTAAGCTTTTAAACGTAAATATTGTAAAGAAAAAAAATAAAATTATTCAATATCGAAAAGCATAAAGTTGAAAATACCTAAAAACCAAATACACCATCAGAATGAAATTTACAAACCACAAATCTCTTGGTACGATGACATTAACAGATTTTTAATCAAATTTTCATCCAGAGAAATCTTTTGCTTAACCCTTTCATTCCCGAATTATTTCTAGCGTGCAGATTATTTCTATATTATAAAAATTGTTCTTTTGGGAGCTTAAATAAGCTGTGTATAAGGTTTCATCCAGTCACACTTGGGGTTTAAGTGGGGGAAGATGTTGCGGCAACATTGGGCAAGTTGGTGTATAAAAGAGATATTTTTTTTACAAAACGCTGTATTTAGTATAAATGAATTAAATTATTTATGATAGGATACAAAACAGTTTGTTTTCGTATTGCAGCATAAGTGTGCATTGCATTTAGTACACTTGGAGTTTGAAAAACCTGTCTTGCAAAGCCGGCAACGTCCTCTGGATCCCCATTCTACCCAATGATCATAATGGTCAAACCAATTTTCTTTAGATGGTGCTGGTACATATTTATGTTTTTTTGCTTTCTGTAATCTTGCGAAGTCTATGGACCCTGATGATGATGTAGGAGGGGTGCCTAATGGTGACTCACTGGAACACTGTGGTGATTTCGAAGGACGACCTCGTTTTCTTGCAACTTTGGAGTTATTGCATTTTGAAATTAGTCCATTTGCAATTTCTGTTTGAAATTGATTCAGTGGCAGGTGCTTTTTTTGGTGGCTAAGTAATTTCAAATCGCGGCGGTATAGCAGCCATCCATTTGTAATTATGCGATATAATTCGACGAACATGTCCGCAAGATCTACTCCTCCCATAAATTTATTATAATGAGCTACAATTACCGGTCGGTTTATCTCAATGTGCTCTTTCGTTTTTGCATTCCATCGTTGACATTTTCCCAATGGCTCGGCAGCAACATAATTTGAAATGAGTTGGACAGGTTTATTGTCATACCACCGAACAGCTGCTTGTGACTTTGTTCAACTCTGTAGTCATACGATTCTCGACCGAGCCTTGCAAGCTGTTTTTCGGTTCGTAACAAACAGTTTCCCAATCGATTACCCCGAATTGTACCCACTGAAAATATTCCAATCTCTTTGAGAGCTTTCATGAGACTGATGAAGCAAAACTAGTTGTCAAAAAATAATTTGAAATAGATGCCAAATATAAAACAATATCAGACGAAATACCAAGGCCATATTTAGGACACGTTCCTTAACCAACATATAAATGGAAATCATAAATGATTCCAGAGGATCCTGCTCGTGTGACCACCTTGAGGCCCCATTTATGCGATTTGATTCATAATGTTTCTTCCTAAAATCAATATTACACATTTATATTATTTATATATCTAGAAGATTTAAATATGTACCTTTAAATGGAATAACTTGTTCATCCACTGACTGAAATTCCTCCAGGGGAATCTCATTGAATCTTTCTCTCAGTTTGGCCAGTAAAGGACGAATTTTGTGGTGTTTGTCATACTGTGGATAGCTTTTCGGTAATTGCTTGTGGTTGTTGTTCACATGAATAAATCTTTTGATCTTTTCAAATCTGTTACGTGGCATAGCATCTACCACTAAGGTGAGGCGAAGTTCTTTAGACCATGCCATTCTTATTTGCGGTACTTTAAAAATTCCCATATACAGTAATATGCCAACGTAGCGCTCAATTTCTGAAGTTGTACACTTCAATTCCAGCCCCGTCTCCTCCAAACAGTATTTGTTTGTTTCTTGACAAATCTTTTCTATTATTTCGCAATCGATAAATGTGCAAAAATATTCCACAGGAGTTTTAATTTCAACATATCCCTCCTGAGGCATTTGACCTTTCCACGTGGTATCCACTGGCTCAATATCATATTTCTCCCACTTTAATTTTTTTATATTAAATTTATGAGATGTCTGCTCCCCACTCGGTCCTTTTTGGATTTCTTCAACTTCCACTGCTTCAGTAAGTGTAATAGGTTCATTAGATCCACTTTCTCCATCATCCTGATCGTACTTTTCAAATATCTCTATTTCTTCCCTTTTGTTGCTTTCTAAAACTTCTTCAAAACCTCAACAATGATCCGAGGTCATCTGTCGAGTTGGCAACAATATAAAAAATGTATAACAGAGCAATATACTATTAAAAACAAAACAAACCAAAACAAACAAAAATATTTAGCTTAGTCTAATTAGATTGATATTCGTTATTCCCTACACCAGACTAAAATCTAGTTGCAAAGTAAATTACTATTATAATTCCAATACGTAAGCCATATATAAATATATTTTTGGTAGTTATTGTACTCTTCTATCAGCATTTGTCGATATTTTCAGGCTAGTTTGACGTATTGGAAAAGACTCCCACATTATTTTCCACTCAGAATTGTAATTATATTTCGCATTCTGTAAGATATATTTTATAAAATGCCAGGATTCTGACTTCTTGCAGAATATGATAACCAGCCAGGTAGAGCAGTAAGCCTTCATCCTCCTGTAAATTGCAAAGTAAGCTTATTGAGATACCATCTGTGCTCTACGGACTGGCATTTAGTGATCACACATCATTCCAATGCATTAGAATTAGTCGTATTTTCATAATACAGAAACTATCCTTGAAGTAGCTCAGATCCCCTAAATTATATTCTAATTTATCATAAAGTCCGTAACGTACAGTCTGTCTAGCCCTATCATGAGCTTTTTCTTCCTTTTCCAAAATTTCACACACAACTGATGGGAGAGTTTATGTGTTCTGCAAGCGTGAGTTGAAATGCATTCCATGCTTTTTGGCAAAATTTATCCACTCTACATACACATTTGCTAGCTAAGAAATACGACAATCTACTTTCCTTGTAAAAGCTCAGTACTTTAAGCATGAATGCAAAATTGCATTTCTACCTATATATATACCTGTACAGGTTGGGTAAACCTGTTTCTAACGTAAGCACGTGGTTGGGAGACAAGATATATAGAAGACAAGGTATTCCCATTCAAATTTTGACACATTGCAGCTGATAGCCTGTGACGTAATTTTCTGACTAATGTATATACATTTTGATAGGAAAGACAGAGAGAGGAGAGAGAGTAACGTACTTTCCTATACATGTCACAATATTACATCACCTAATAGGGGAACATGGTTTGTAATGGGAATAACTTCTATTCTATATACCTTGGTTGGGAGATACTAATTTGGAGGCTGTTTTTACCTAGATATCAACCGTCTGCAAGATGAGTTCATGTATATGGTGACGCCACAACCTCCACATAGTTCTGTAAACCCATTTTTAAATAAAATTCACAAGTATGCAAATGTTCAACATTCAAATTGTCTTCAAATTCGCAGTTTATACTGAACACATTCACCTTACATACCTATTCATATCCAAATACCTGAAGATGACTGGTATATGAAAGTTCTTATGTCACAAGCTAGTATCCTGGTAAGTGAAATCATCTCACATACATATGTGCGTTGTGACTATTCGTACTGAATGTTACTTTATAGCATAAAAACTAATTTAAATGCAGTAAAAAAGAAAAAAACACAAAAAATTTAATTATGTATTAATTAAATATTTTACTGCTACAAAATCATTATTATGTTCCAGTAATTTGTTGCCAAATTTATTAAGATATCAAAGATTTCCTTTATTTCCTATATATTTTTCTATATATAGAGTACATTTTAAAAACAGAGGACGTCACCACAATTGTCTCTCCAGACAAAATGGTGGAACGTGGTTCGTACCGATAATACATTGTCTTCTATATAGATACGTTGGGACATAACGTAGAGTCCTACCCTTGCGAAAAATGTTAAAACCAGGCATATCAATCAACTAGACTAGCTGATCACTAAAATTTGACTTTAACCACGTCTCCCCAACACAAACTACCCAGCGGGAAAAGGAGCGCTATAACAGACATGTACAAGCGCTATTTTGGAAAATCGAAGCGATTCATCAGCCTATCCATCTCTGTGATGCTCTTTTCTAGCTTCTCAATAGCGCTCTTTTCTACTTTCTCAAGGACATTTTTTCCTAGCTTCTCAAGAACGCTCTTTTCTAGCTCTTGAGCTCTTTTCTAGCTTCTCTAGAGCGCTCTCATCGATATGATAAAAATTGATCAGAAGAGCACTTCGATAGTCACTATAAAGAATGGTCTTTATGTTTTACTTAAAAATCGCTTCTGAGCAGCGACTTTGAGGAAGATATTAAAATAAATAGAAGAAAATTTCGCTGGAAATGCATTTTATTAATTTCAATTTTCATTTTCATCCTTATAAAAACGATTGTTGGGACATTAAAACCCTATAGTCGCATCGATTTTTCAAAGACAATAAAACCAATGTTTACATTCTTTACAGCCCCTTTATTCAATTACCACCAGAAAATCTCACGATACTTCTTCCTTCACACTGCACTTTCAAATAATGAAGCACTAATGCGTTCTAACTCTATTTTGTATTTGTTCATGGAAGCAACATAAGTGGGGTTATCACTGAAATCTTAAAAAACACGAACAGTTAATACAACTTTGCGTCAAATTTGTGTGTATTATCATGATCAAAATTGTACATAGTTTGAGAAAATGCATAAACTTAAGTAATGACGTGTCAAAAATAAAGATTTCGGGGTTTTATATGTATTAAATTAGATTTGGAAAACTCTCGAATTCATGGAATTTGCAAAGTTTGGTACAAAACAACGTAATAATGATACATCAAGTAGATAAATTTGTACTTGAAGATGGAATACCTTGAAGGTGAAGAGAAAGTGACGGAGGGAAAACTAGTAAAAAAGCTTTGGTTACTAATATATATTAGTTTGAAAGTTGCTCTTTTCAGAGAGGAATAACTACCAAAAGTATGATATTATTGCAAAGAAAATTCAATTTGTGATAGATATCGAACCTTTTTCTGTTCATTTTGGAAAACTCAAATTGTGTAGTGCAATGATAAAAGAAATAAAGTCAATAATGTTAACCATGGTAGCGGCAAAAATTTCTTGTTTTTATATATTTTGCATAGAATTTGGCGTCTTTAATTCATTTCATCACCGTTAGATGGAATGATGAGCTTTCGGAAAGCATTCATTTATTTTGAAAGCTTTGCGGGCTGTAGTCTGCATGCTCGTAATATGTACGTGAATTTCGCGGAATATTTTAAGTTTTATCATTGCTAATTTCTTATTTTTGCTTGGGAGGCGAGACTTTTTTTGGAGTTCTATTTATAATCTATTTGTGCATAATTGTGAGGAACTATTATTTAATCATGGGACGTGTTAGTAAAATTCGGTCCAATAATATTATGAACTAAAGAGGAGAAAGCAGAACTTGCTAGGAATATGAAAAGGAAATAATCCTATAAGGCCGTTACACAGAAAATCGATCAATTTTGTGTAAATTTGTGAATCGACTATATTTCATTTTAATGGAATCTTGCAGGAAGTTTGGCAATATTGAAAATAGTATTATTTTGTTGCCATCCATTCATGACCAAGATACGGTCTTTTGAAATTTAAAAAATGTGGCAAATTTTGCTTAGTAGAAGTAACTTTAAAAATTCAAATCTTATGAAATAAACGTTACTTATTTTGGGAAGCTTTGCGAGAAAAATTAATCAAGGTAATTTTTCTGAAAATTTGGATATTTCGGTTATCCGTGAATATCTCAAAATGTGCAATACCATTCCACTTCCATTCAAGACTTATAAATTAAACGAACAGTACAAATAGTTCGCTTCAATCGACAGAACAATTTGTTCTCTCCAATATAGGGGAGTTCTAAAAGCATTTACACAAAAGAACACAGCTTTAACTCCGACTATGCTAATCTTGTTGAATTATATTCCTTGAAAATGAAAAATTGTATGCGAACAAAATTAAGGAATTAGATAGAGATAAAATTTTATATAGTCTTACACTAAAATTGAGTTGGAAATTTTACCAGACATAGCTCAACCTAGAATATCTGTTAGTCAATTCAAATTTATCTCTCGAATGTAGTTCTTTGGTTATCCAGTTAGTAAAATGGTAAAACTGACAAGTGTGAACATTGTCAATATTATATGGTAAGTCAGAATTCTCGGAAGAGTTTTATTTCATAACCGGCTTCAGTAAAATAAAATTTGCCCAAGCAATAAATGGCGCCAGACAAAGTACAAGGAAAAGTGTCTGGCCAACATCACAGAAGGCATACATTTCGTTCGCCACTTGCTTGCTCCTCACGCAGAAATATTTTATAAGTTCCAAAAAATTCGATGAAAACTTTTACAGACAAATCTAAAATCTCGCCAGCCCATGCGATCCTACTGCTGTGCGGATGCCCGAAATGTTCTGGAGTACAATACAGACGAATACTGCAGCTTCATATGGCTTTGCATGTACATATATTAACTTATGTTTCAATTTTCAAATTGCATACTTCTCTGCGTTTATGTCTGACTGTGCTTTTGAGAATAGAAATCGTGAGCTTTTTTTTTGGTAGTAACCAGTGCTGTCGTTTGTACTCCGATCGGAGTATTTGTACTCCGAAAACTAATAGTGTACTCCGACACTACTCCTTTTATAAAAGTACTCCGCTTTTCATTTCTTCATACTTAAAACTCCTATATATGTTGTTAGCAAATAATCTAAATGGTTTTATTCACCTTCATTTAAAACTATACATTCGTACTACATTTTAGTAATAAAATCTATTAATGTGATTTGTTTTAGCTAGTCTAGTTTATCTAGTCAGTCATTATAATTCGTTCGTTAAACACTGTGATTGATATTTATGAAGTGAATTATGAACGTTCTCTACTTGAAGAACTCCAAAAAAAATTCTTTCTAGTCCAGAAAACGTTTTTTTAATCGCTCTTTGCCTTTTCCTATGCCTTTCCTTTTTTCTTCACTTTCCTTCTCACAAAAGTTAAGTCCAATTAACAATAAATTTTTCATGGAAGGTTGGGTTTTTGTTTATGATTCGGCGAAGGAATTTACTGATTTAATTTAACTATATCATTTGTTTAATTTAATTCAAGCGTTGTAAAAATGTTGATTTTTTGTAATAAAACAATATAAAACTTATGAACTGTGACACAAAGGAAAAAACTTGAGAATAGTTCCCAATTTTCAAAATACGAAATTCAAGGATCATACAGCTAACAGCATCTTTTTTTAATTAATGCTCATAATGTTGTTAGTTAGAGGTTAAATTTTCAAGTTGGGATCTAAATGAAATTCGAGGCGAGATTATTCTTTTGTTTTTGTTTAGTGGACTGTTAATGGGTTACATTAGAAAATACAAAAAATATATCCTTGCTGGAAAACTCTTTCGGGATCATGGATAACAAAAATAATTTGTATGACGTTTTTTCCTAAAAAATCATGCCTCAAACCAAAACGAAATTCTCCAAACCCATTGAGATCCCAATTTAAAAATTTAACCATTTACTAACAACATTATGAGCATTAATTTAAAAATAAAGCAAGAAAAAATTAAGGAAATGCGTTTGAAGATATTCTTATTCTATTCTTATTATTATCCTTAATTTTTTCTTCTTCTAAAAGGCATATCTTTTTTATAACTTTCCCTCAAGTATTGTACTTTCGTTTTTAAAATAACCTAAAGAACATGTCTCTGTGATAATCAGAACCAAAGTTATGATTTTTTTTATATAATTCAGCAGACCAAAAATCGGCGAAATTTAAGGATTTCAAAGTCCTTTAATTCAACCAGCATGCGGCGCAGCACAAAAATAAATAGCTGTATTCTTATCTCTTAATTTCTTAACTTTCAGCAAAAGAAAAACGAAATTGGTGATGGTCGGCTTAGGAAAGTGCGAATTTTAATCGATTTCTTTTGGAATGACCCTAATGAGTATCGACCATTATTTATAATGACCTCAAAGCTCTATTCCGTATTTACCGGGGAAACAGAACTTCATACAGAAGTGCAGAATAAAAATCTAATGTGATCAAAATCACTTTCGCTAATAGAGAAGTAAGTGTCAAAGCATCCAAAATGTATGTCCATACGTAAAGTACTAAATCAATTCTTGGTAATATTGCAGACACAGTAATAAAGTTTGTAAATGTATTGGTTATGGTGCAAGCTCGACAAATGTATTCGAAGATCAAAGGCAATCTAGAACAATTCCTGGAAATTCCAACAAACATAAATAATATAGAAAACATAATTTCTAGTATAACGACAGATTTAAGGCACGACTATCTGATACGTCAAGAAACCATTCTTGGAAATTCTATGGAAGCTATTTGGTTGCCAACAAAAGGTAATACTTATAATAAACAAACTAATGGTGAATTCTTTTCACCTGAACTGAAAACCATAGCTCGTTCGGTTTCTACACCTAAAGTGTTTTCTTCACCACACCGACACAGAACTAGTTCCGCTCGTATGTTCCATGAAAATTTGTGGTTACGGTTCGGAGCTAAACGTCAAATCGAAAGCATTTGTAATTAAAGTGGGGATGTGTGGACATTTTGTGAAAATACATTTATTTCATTGAAGTGGTTTATTTTTTTATTAAAATTATAAAGGTCGAGCATTTTCGGATATTCTACTTTCTTGCATTTTTTGCAGCTTTTCTTCGTTCGGGACAGGGCTAAAGGCTGAATTACAATAGACGCAAAGAAACGCAACTGAATGGTGTGAAATGTAAAATTTACGCAGTAAAACGGACGTCAAGGTTAGCTGCTTATAATGGACGCATGATTAATTGAAAGTGACAGTGACGTTTGACCCAAAATTTATAAACAAATATGGATAAAATCGAAAAAAAATTTCATTCCATTTCCTCTTTGCTTATTACAGACTTTCCGCAGCACAGTTTCACTTGACGAAACAAAACGAACGATCTCAAAGCTAATTTAAGGTTATGTTTATCTGTTCAGTTGCGTTAATTTCAGATTTTATTAAACTTGCTGCGTACGACTGCGTTTCCGTCCGTTCACTGTGCGCAAAAGCATACACAGAAAACCGGTTTGACATTTCTCTCCATTCAGTTGCGTTCCGTAGCGTCCATTGTAATTCAGCCTTAAGTTCGGTGTAGATCTGACAGATTCTGCTGGTTCAATTCAGTGCCTGTTCGGCTTTGTTGAAAAGAATTCACCATAAGCGTGTTCAAAAAAGTTGCTCTGTATGCAAGCGGCCTTATAAATAACAGGCGGTTTTGTAAAATATGTTTTAAAGTTATTGCAAACAGGTAAAAAAACTCGAATTGGTCTAAGACCCATTCTTACGATACCCTAGATGAATTCCCGTATATATTTTCGTATCTGTGCAAGTTTGATTTTTGAAGTGGTCTTTCGCATATATTTCTAAAACGGTACGTCGGACAGAAAAAATGATTACAACCAATTTTATAGGATTTCATATTCTGAAGACGTTTTCAGTACATGAAAACTATATAGGACTGATCGTTTTCACAGTATACGTAAAAATCCTAAATTTTTACATGGCAACACCAAAAAGAGGTTGCCCGATTTAATCCATTTTTGAAACTATATTTACTATTTTTATGAAATCACTATGTACAAAATTTCTGCTCTCTACGTCGACGTGTTCTCAGGCAATATCAAAATATCGTGAGGATGGACGAACGAACGGACGGACATGCGAAAATCAAAATAACTTTTAATTTTATGCAAGGGTGTCTAATCCATTTTGATCTACCAGAATTATTTCGGTGCATTACTGATTCAAATATTGTAAAAGATTGGAAATGCAGAAAAACTAAAGCGACTGAAGTTGTCAATACAATTATCCATAATGATTGTATTAAAATCTTTACAAATATTTTGATAATTCAAAAGTTTTCAATATTAAACTATTGATCGAATTTATGTGTTTTATTAGTATACACCTGTATTGATTTGCTTTATGCAGAATCAATACAGGTGTAACTATACTAATAAAATACGTTCTCAAGAATAGCTTTTCATAACGGAACGTTTTTACTTTCTTTTAAATCAACAGCTGTCAACTAAACTTATGAAATTCTAACTGCTGGAAAAAAAAACTAGTGGGAAAATCTTAAAGTAATAACCAGTTACTTCTATATAAAAAAATAAATAGATAATGTAATAATAAGAGACATGTAAAGATTTATTTAAAAATCTAAATATCAATCATTTTAATGAAAATCAGTTTTATTCACATTAATATTAATTTTTCTGGACATCCCATTCTAATTAATGTGAATTTATTAAATTTCGTTAGCCGTGTACTCCGTTTTTTCCGAAAGTACTCCGCTTTGGCAGCAAATTGCACTACTCTTGAAATTTTCCAAACGACAGCACTGGTAGTAACCCCCCCAAACAGTACGTCATGAACAAAAACCGAAAGCCGGAAATTTATCCGTAATAAGAGGAGTGCACATTTTTCTTATTAGAAAAGCTTCAAAAGTACTGCAAATGAAGCGCTTCCGTAGTACCTCCATTTGAAGCAAGTTATAAGTGCATTAACTTCGCTCATTCTGGAAGCGGTTTTATTTTTCCCACTGGGTACTACATCCGCACCACTATCACGAAGAATGTCACGTGCATCAATATTAGGAAGTTCTTGCAGTCATATGATAAACCTTCAGACCTGCGGGTTGTGAATTAAAGATGTTAGCAATCAACATCCATTTATTCTTAGAAATTTACAGAAAAAATTTCGGCAGAATTTTTAGTTAGTCTGATGGCCGACCGGAGTTATTTTCAGATAAAATGTGTCGCTTCCAAAAATGCATATACATTTTGAAGAAAAAATTTCAATAAATATTCTAAGAAAAAATGTAGGGCTTCCCTATATCAGGTCGAGCGAGTCATTGCTGGCTTACCCTTTGGTTACGTCTGCAAAAGTAGCGCCTCTACAATACAACAAATACCTAAGTCAAACTTCGTTTCGAAATCACTGGAGGGTTTTTTTTTTGCTACCGGAACGTGACACCTGGGACATCTGGGGACATGTCAGTCAGAACCTTGTCAAAAATCCATTAACTCCGAAGTGTCAGGTTCGTGTTTTTGTGCACAGGAAACAGCAAACGTCAAATTATCTAAATGGCAGAGACGCGCAAAATAGTATTTGCTGCAACAGCACCTTTTACTAATAAAATATCGGTGAATATTGAAGAAGAGGAGTATGAAGATGATGTCATTAGCGATTCGGACGATATAATTTTTATTGGAAATTTTTGCAGGGAGCCGAAACACACAATCCACGGGTACGGTCAGAAAATAGTTGAGCTGTATTCCGATGCAAGTAATATATTTTGTTATTATAAGTACAAAAAATATCTAAGCGCATTATGTAAGATTTCCAGGAACATTTCCGTTTGAAGAGAAGTTCGTTTGAGAAATTACTGGATTTCTTAAACCAGAAAAGCATTAAGAGAGACTCTGTTGGTAATCCACAAATCACATTAAAAAAGCAGCTGGAAATTACCTTATGGCAACCAGGAAGTGTACAGGTACTGGCTACATTTAGTTATACTTTTTGATTTGGGATTAAGAAAACTTTATACTTTAGATCAGTGGCTGACAGGTTTGGAGTATGCGTTTCCACCGCTAGGCAGTCAGTTTTTCGCATTTGCAACTTGCTGGTAGACAATACGAAGGAATCCATACAGTGGCCTAAAGGTGAAAGGGCTAACCGCTGGAACAGAATGAACGGATCAATTCCGGATGGAAATGTCACGCAAAAGTTGAATGCATTTGAAATACATTAATGCGCACACAGTGAGCGCAGTTACCGCATTTGCCGGAAGAAAGTTGGTCAACTTTCAACTTTTTCGCAATTGCCGGATTGAAAATTTTTGACAGCTGAAGAAAACGTTTGTTTTGAATGAAATTTGTAATGTAAAATTAATTATTGAGCTGCGGGATGTTTCAAATGCTACTCTTATTATTCGCACAAGTTTTAACAATATAAAAATTTCCACAAGCACAATATTGAAAATATGAAAATTGCATTGAATTGTCATTAAACGCAGTCGCGGCAATTTCGTTCTGGGCAGCACTTTATTTCTTGCGTTTTTTGACAGTTAGCTGCGTGTATACTCCGGCACTGATCCGTTCATTCTGTTCCAGCCATAAAGGCGAAATAAGGAAGTTGGGCAGATTTGCGGTTTCCCTGGTGTAGTAGATGCTATTGATGGCACTTACGTACCTATTAGTGCTCCTACGCAGCATCCGGAATCTTACATCTGCAGAAAAAGCTTTCACGCTTTAAATATGCAAGCGGTCTGCACATCGGACTTGAAATTTATAAGCGTGAACATAGGTTCACCAGGCAGTATGCATGATGCAAGGGTACTGCGGAGATCTTATCTGTACGAAATGATTCGAGAGCAGAAAAATCTCTTATTTCTTGGCGGCAGCCATATGATTGGAGACTCGGCATATCATCTGTCAGAAATTCTATTGGTTCCTTTTAAAAAAAGAGGAGTTTTAAGTGCAAGCCAAAAATTGTACAATAAAGAGTTGTCTACCACTCGAGTCGTTATCGAACGGGCATTCGGATTACTTAAGTCAAGGTTCCGTAGACTTAAGTATATATATATATATATACAGAGCAGACCAGATACCGTTGATAGTTCTGGCATGTGTTGTTCTCCACAACATATGCATCAAATATGAAGACGAATGTGATGAAGAAGTCACAGTTGAAGATGAAGAAGAACCTGAAATTATCGGCCAAGATGTTTTTGCTGATGGCACCAGAGGAAAAGCAAAGCGGAATTTTATTATGAGTTATCTAAGAACAAATACCTAATTTTTCTAATTATCAATACACACAATTTATATAAACCTTAAAATATTAATAAACACTAAAACTAAACACACATCGTTATTAGTACGTTTTATTTGTTTAAACAATTTTCATGCACCGAGCTCAACTTGTGGATTTGATAGCCTCCTCATGACGCTTTTGTTGCGCCAACACGCGTTCTTCGTGACGCTTCTGTTGCGTCAACATCAAATCCTCATGGCGCTTTTGTTGACCTTCAAGGAGATCCTCCAACCAATCCGGCTTCCTTTTCCTACGTACAGCTTTACTGGATGGCCCCGGCTGATCTCTGGATGCTGTATCTGAACTTATTTCTTCATACTCATTTTCATTGTCTGCTATCGTAAGCCCTTGAATTTCGTTCGCCTTAGACACAGGCCAAACTTCGGGAGGGTCCCCTAATGCTGAATCCATAGCATCGAAATATGGCCATGATGGGTACCCACGGCCAGAACTTTTATTGTTGTCAACAAGTCTCTTGTAGGTTCGCTTTAGGCTTTTCCATTTGGCCGCATATTCTTCTGCGGAATGCTTAAAGCCGAACCCATCAAGAACTGTTTTAAGTTTTTGCCAAGCTGATTTGGCATTCCGTACACCAGTACTGAACAAATACCTATGGTCATGCCAGCACTCAATTAATTGCAGCACTGCATTACTGTTCTATTCTCCTATAACCAAACGTCTGTTAAATTTTCTTTCCTTAAAGTATAATTCACAGCTACTTACGGCTATTTCCGCTACTGGTTTCTCCATGTTGGGGCTGCGTTTGCTGCTCAGATCCTTTCACTAAATTGTTGTTTTGCAGCTCTTCAAAAAAATCGGGGGAAACAAACATCGTCTCCTCCGAAAAACACGGATGGCTATAGAGATCTCATCCTACTATCCTTTTGTGGCATTTTTCACACACAGTTGTTATGAGATCCTGTATATAAACGCAATATTTATTATGCATACATACCATTTTACAGGCTTAACAAATTATTTTCGAAAAATAGTGCACTCTATTTAAGCTTTGTGCGACAGCGATATGCTTTTTCCCTTCTCCATAGAATTATTTTAACATGACAACATGATTTCAAATCTTTAAATAGTGTGCACAACTTTTGGAATACAATATACTTACAGTTACATCCCCCATATTATTTTGATTATTAAAATTTTTGCAACACAAATCACAATAGTTATTGTACAAAAATCACAACCTCACTTCTTGTTTGTTGTAGATATGTAATATGTATATAGATAAATATTACATGTGATGTAAACAACACTGTATTCCTCTTCTTTCTTTGACATTTCAACAAGAACCGTGGTGCTCCCAGTCAAGAGCAGGAGCAGCATGGGTTAACCCGGGGTTAACCCAAGTAGCAAACCAAAACAGAAAGTGACAGCTTCGGGAGTCACGAGTGCCATGACTCTTGCAAATCGAACACAAAATGGACATGAGGGTTAACACCGAAGCAAAAACAAAAATGCCTTTGAATAGACAAAGGTTATATGTATGTTGGTAGCGCTACGCCACGCCAACACATGTCCAGTTGGTCCTCCGTTAAAAAAGATTAGAAAACCTAAAAGAGCGTTTACAATGGCAGAGTAGAGTGAGTCACCAGATTGTATTTTCTTTCATCATCTCACCAACGTGAGATTGGGAATTGTTCTTATCTGACGCAACTCTGCGAAATCCACTCTGGTGGGAAGCACGAAGTGCAAGTTTGAGAAAAGGAGAGCAAATGCAATCTAGTGACTCCACTCTACTCTGCCATTGTAAACGCTCCTTAAAAGTTGGCGATGAAATTAGATGAAACGCAAATACGTGATCAGCGTCACTCTAATTGTTTTGAAAAGTTTCATACATGCAGAGTAGCATTGTGTTTGAAAAATTGCTTTTTCATGTATCCTCAGATGCTTAGTGTTAGTGCCCCATTATTGGGGTGGTCATTTATTTAATTGTATATGTTTTTCTTTTGATTTCTTAAGGTACGGTTACACATTACAACTTTTACTGCAGCGCAGCACAAACAGCTGCACTACTCTATGTTTGCAATGTGTAAACACCTCTCATACCCAAAAATTTACGTCTCCAGCTCGATTGAATGCAACTTTTTCGTACTGCCGCAGTCTCGGAAGTTTTAATGTGTAAACGTCTATAGATATGGTTGCAAGCGCAGTGTAAAAATATTAGTTTGGTTAAAACTGTTGCTGCGGTTGCGCGTGCAGTTTTTTAAGATGTTGCTTTGCTTAAATTTGTGCGGTAAGTAATCAAATTTTAATTTCAAAATTCATATAGTTTTTCGTTTGTTTCATTATTATTTTACTTCTAAAATAATAATTTATGTAAACAACTCCATAAATATTTATTTATTTTAAAATTTACCTGTTGCTAAAAATCGCGAAGTTATATCCGCTCAGTACGAGATATTGCTTATCTCATATATGGGTATCATTTCTCTTTATAGTGTCATTTCGCTTGCCTTAGAGTTTCTTCGGAAACGCCATATATATATAAAAAATTTCATCTGCACTAGGTAATTTTTCCATTAAATTATTTATGGCTCCACTACGTGTAAGTACTACTGCAACTTTTGCAGCTGCAACCTTAAAAGCTGTGTAGCAAAAGTTGCAATAACCTTTACTTTATCCTTCCAGGTGGGACTACCTGTAGCAAAAATTCTAAGATAATAGCAAATATTCTCAAAATAAAAGGTTGAGCATATATGAATTAATAAATGTTTTATTTATTTTCATCTTGTCCCATAAACTCACAATTTTTAGAATCGGAAGATGGAATAAAAGAATTTTTGAAAACTTTTATTTTTAACATTTATCTTGTTAGCTCAGAGGTAAGAGCATTCGCCCGGAAACTGGAAGTTCCCGGCTTCAAAAACCGGATGAGGTGATTATTTTTTTTCTCTTTCATTTATAATTTAATTTAGAATCGTTAAAAATAAAAAATTGCAAAAGTTCTTCTATTCCATCCAATTTTTTTATTAATTGAACTTAATACCAGTAAGAGTATATTACTGTAACTAATTTCAACCGGACGCTTAAAATCATCTGCTCTCATCGCTATATGTATATTATATAATAACTCAACTAAGGACATAAAGAAGAATTTAGTTATTAAGCCATAAAAAGTACATAATAAATTTCTTTGATGGAGAAAAAACTTTCGAAGGCTCCCAGCATTGAATTTTCCTATACAAAGCTTATCACGTTTTCGGTACATATGACAAAGAAGCCTAATAGGTATAGGAGTTCATAAAAAGGAAACCCTTTTCTCTCCGTAGAATGACAAGTCATTCGTTTTATTCACTTAACTTGTCTTCCTTTTTTCTTCTTCTTACTCCGGATAAGCCTTGCCTCGTTTGTTACTGTCCAAAGAAAATTTATCCTGAATAAGTTTCATGGTGTAAGTGTAAGAATTTTGTTTCAGAAAGAAAAGAAAAAAACGAAAAATACGAAATTTCTGCTTTTACACGCCTGATATAAAGCTTTTCTGGAGATCTGTAGACAATTTCAAGGTGAATGGACTTGAACTTGAATAGATTGTGTTTGTGCATTATCTATATATTTTTTCTCTATGAACAGATAATCCTTGAGGATATTAATATAATCCCAGATGAAAGGTTGCGCGCTTCTCCAGGATTTTGTTTGAATATATTTGTGTTGTATCTTTCAAAATTATTACATAATTGATTGCAGTACGGAAAATCAATATATATGTATATGTACATAAGTATTTAGAACGTCAAGCTAGGTCTGTGACAGAGAACGATTTATATATGTATACAAATTTTTCTCTTTGGGGTGGTGAAGGCTGCTACTTTATAGCATCATATCAACTTTGTACTCATTTTAAAAGTACATAATGGGAAGTAAACAAATTAGTAGCAGTAGTTCAAAGAAGTAGAAATAAAGTATAATTGGTCTAATTGGTTTATAATTTGGAATGACTATGAAATCTGCAGTGAGGAATGTGAAAATCCCACAATCATAATATCCTGACAATTAACCTTTTAATTAAATTTGTTTAAAAGAGAGGAATTAAAAAACTAGAATTTTGTCATGTAATCTAGTTATGTATTTATTTATTTCATTAGAGTCTTCGCAGTTCGTCTCCTATAGGTTATATACCTAAAACTTAAAAGATTATTATAAATAATTAACAATATTAATATTTGGTCTATAAAAAGCAACAAATTCAAGGATTTATTTATTTATTTATGATTTCATACACAGACTTAATCTTAATTTCATTTCTAATGATTTTTAATGGTGGGGAGATTATATATATGTACATAATACAAACATGGGTGTGGGCGCAAATTTTATAGTTATGGATTCTTAAAAAAGTTGCAATTTAATCCAAATAAAAACATTAGATATTTGTTTGAGTTTGTACAGTACTTTCAGTCAGTTCTCAACAGCTACGGGTAGCGAAAATTCATTTTGGAATTTTTTATTAATAAAGCCGCGGTAGTGATTGCGATAACGATAGCGATAATCAGAGCGATAAACTAGCGACACAATACCTTTCACACCAACGTGATAGATCACAGCGATAGTTACATGCATATAACTGAACCAAATAAAGACATTTGTGAAAAATCTGAATGTGGGACAAATTAGAGTTTCCCAATTGTGAACGGAAGAAATTTTCCATATCCAACAACGCTTTTGTACTTGCACTATAGCCTACATACGTAAAGTTAGCACCGCAGCTTCGCCTAATTTAACTCGGAACTATTTCATAATTTGTCGTTAATTTGTCGTGAAAAACATAAATTTGTCGCGTCCTTTTTTCTAACTGGATGTGTTGTTAAGTTGGTGTCATGTTTGCACCACATCCAGTTTCCTTTAGAAAAATGAACACGACAAATTTATGTTTTTCACGTCAAATTAGATAATGACAAATTCTGAGATGTGAAATTTTCCAATCGGATAATGTTTGGCCGAGTTCTAGTGAGTTGTGTTGCTAACTTGACGTCAACTTAGCACGATATCCAGGTTCGTTTAGAAAAAAAAGGCACGACAAACTTATTATTTTCACGTCAAATTAACGACAAATTATGAGATAGTTCCGAGCTAAATCTCTCGAAGTTGCGGTGCTTACTTTACGTACGTCTATAACCTCACTTCATTTAACACTTCCCACTTGTATTCTAGGCTACATTTAGTCTCTAGGGAAGGACACAATAAATTAACTCTGGTCGCGATGTCCGCAGGGTCGCAGTGGCCAAGTCACCAATAATCTCAAGCTAACTCAACTTGTATTCAACTCCTTGGCAATATCAACCCCCGCATTGTCCTTTTTTTTACTATTTTTATAATGTCTTAAATTCAGATCATATAAAATTGTGTATTCCTTTATATGATATTAATTCATTTATCAGCACCCACTTCAATTTGTACTATCCACTTTGATCTCACAGCTCGCGATAGATGACTAAAATTGTGCATGCTGCGATAGACACTTAAATTGCTGGTGAAACGCTGCAGAAATTCTTTGTATCGCTGTGATCTACCTTGTTGGTGTGAGCATTTACATTGAAAACTATGTGTAGCGATCTATCGCTGTCGCTTCGTTATCGCTATCGCTACGTTATAGCAATTGCTATCGCGGTGGTGTGAATCGGCCTTAAATTGTGAATAAGAAATGGGACAAGATAAATATAGAAAAATTAATATAGTTTTTTGCGAAAGTTCGAAAACCGGAAAGATAGTAAATTTATCATTCAATAAATCGCGACTACTGTCTTGTAATCTTCAGACTAAAAATCTCACTTCCACTATATCCTTTTCGAAAATTTTCAAAAATTGCAGCAAGGACGACGAAAGATGCTTCAATGCACGTTTCTTCACTCGGAGAATACGTGATTAAAACTGAACATTTGAAAAACTTTTTTCACAAAAATATCTTATCAAATGTTTGACAAATGTCTGAAAAACATATGACAAACATATTACAAATATTTATCAAACATTTTTAAACGCCTATAAATTGTTTGTTAAATGTTTGATAAATGTGTTTTTACGGAGACTCTAGATGGAACAAAGCAGCAGCTAATATTCAGGAAAAATTAAAAGGTTGTAGGTAAAGGTAAATTATATTTTCTCCAATTTTCTAAGTAATAATATCTCTTGGGTGTAATTTACAGTCTTCTTCTATGTCACTGACGAAAATAATTGAAACGGATAGTCGTTGATAAAGAAGAGAAAGATAAAAGAGCCAAGTATGGTGCCTTGTGGAACACCGGAGGTTTGGATGAAACGGAAGGACTGGCTACCGTTAAAAGCTACTCTTTGTAGTCCTTCACGGATATGTGATGCTAACTATGAAAATAAGTTATTCCAAAAACCTATATTAGATATTTTTCAGAGTATACGAAAGTGTGAAATTTTGTCGAAGACTTAAGCAATTTCGGAATCATCTTATTTCCTTTCATCAAGTCTTACTGCAATTTGCATGCTATTTAGAGCTCACGATGGAGAGGCCTCAGGGCATAAAATATGAGAGCAAATAATATTCTTAATAAATGAGACATATTGCCTGTCACCCTTGACACTTAGTTTTGATTAATTTATCAGTTAACGTTATAGCCCGTACAAGGTTAAGTTTTCTTCCCAAATATTAAGTCTGTAACATACAAAGCATGTAAATAATTTTTGAATAGACTCCAATCTCTTAATATGTACTTGGTAATAAGGAGACGAGATAATTGCAGCATATTTTAATATGGTACAAATAATAAAATTAAAAATTTCCTATAGATAACCTGCTTAGCAATAATTTAGTACCAACAAGTAATTTCTGTATATTCTGTACATTATAATGCCTTTGTTAAGCTCTTTAATTTAATATTTATTTTATTTTGAACTAAAGCAGACTACTTTTATGCAAGGAAACATGTTTCTAAAATGAAAACTACATATAAGGTTGCGTCCTGTAAAAACAATTTGTTTTGATTTCTCTTAGTATTTCCATGCCCGAGTAATACTAGAAATTATGTTTATTATTAACGTCAGCTGTTTGTGTTCTTACTCAATATTCATATTATCAACTGGGGTATATTAGTAAGAATGAAAGTGATAAAGTGTGTTTCACTCTACACCATTTTGTTTTTATTTCTGAACTGGACGTATGATGTGACCAGAGCTAGGCAATACTTAAGTAAAAAAGAATTTCAACACTACTTAAAATACATTTTCGTTACTTAAGATTTATTACTTAATACTTTTGAAATACCCTACTTAGTACTCGAACATGAGTACTTACTTCTATTTACTTGTACTTAAGACTTAGTATTGCACTTAAGTACCAAGATTTTTACTTAAGTATTTCTGAGTCTATTAAGTACCTACATATCAAAACTATCTAACTTTTCGGAGAGAAGCAAACAAAATCTTCTGCGCAGCTCCTTTTTTGTTGAGTTTTAAGGCACGCACAGAACTGTTCAAACATGTGCCGCGCCCGCTCGTCAAAGGAGAAACCTCGACTTACTAATAATATACAAACAAGACTGGATAATAACAGAAAAAAAAATAACAGAATATAAAATCGACGATGCCTCGACTTGATAACGTAACCAAGGGTAATGCCTCGCTCAATTTTTTCTTAGAAATCCACTGGAAATTTTTTCCTTAGGATTTGTTTTTTTTCTCCATTATTGGAGGTGCAAACGGTCAGCGATTGCTTGGGCTTTTAACACTTTTTATGAACGTTGCATTCATTTCTTAAAAATTACCAGAAAACGTTTCGGCAGCATTTTTATACACTTTGGTGGCCAACTGGAGCTGTTTTCAGATACATACGTTCATGTGAGCCGTTGCCAGTTTCCAATAATGCGTAAAAATTCTAAAACAAAAAGCTTGTATTATTAAAAACAGATAAAGTATTTTTAAAATAATTAATAAAATATTTAATGTTTTTTAAATGCATTCCGATGAAGTTAGAAAATGAGAATTGAAAGTTTTACCCTACGTGCATCGCCGGTGACTATTACCTAATAAATAAATAACTTTTGAAAACTATACTAAAGTAACTCTATAAACTTCATTTTATTACTTTATTTTAAGGACTTTAAAAAGTCTCAGTACTTTTTATAGTCTTAGTAAGCACTTAGTTACAAGTACTTTTCGTACATGGGGTACTTGTACTTACCCTGAAGTACTCTGGCCTTCGGTACTTGTACTTAAATATTTTTTCGCCCAGCACTGGCTGTAACAAATCACTTATGGCTCACAATAAAAATTCAACTGTAGGCATTTTTTTTTTTCATTATACCTACTTAATTTATCATAACACCAGACTGATATCGGTAAGTTACATATACCCTTTCCATTAGAGGGTATTCATATCTGGAATACGAATAAAATTTTGGTTAAATAAATATAAACCAAACGGAAGCTGAACTCCTGGATAGAGATCATTCGAAACTCACAGGTCAAGTCAACTCCATTTCAATTCATGTAGGTTGAACAAAACAAGTATAAGAAATGGACCGAGAATTTTTCAAAATCAATTTTTACTCGTATAATTTAGACGACACAATAGCGATTCTACTATTATTATACCCTAGATTATGAAATCATACAATATACTAAGTTTGTCTTTCCGTTTGTAATAGAACGTACAAAAATAAATTTCCCTATTTTACAAGACCAACTAAGATGTTTAAGGTCACTTAATATGAACCAGGTCTAATATTTTATATATACAACAGAGCAATGCTGACTGACTGCATAAATTACTCTGGTGAAAATATCAGGTGAGGATAACGAAGAACAGCAGTTGTGAATTCCTTGTACTTTAGAGGTTATATTTCAATGCAATATTAATAGGTAAATAAATAAATAAATAAATTATAATAAGTAATACTTTATTTGGTGGTACACCCAAGATAACAAAATCTTATTATAGTACTAATATTATTTGTAAACATAAAAAAAAATAATAATAATAACATAAACTTAATAATATACAATATAAACAAATTGATTATGAATTAAATTATTCATAGTGATACTATTAATAGTAAAAAAGAAGAAAGAGTAAAAAGAAAACAAGAATGGAGCAAATAAAATAATTAAAAAAAGGAGTTTTCAAACTAAACTGAGGCCCAGCCGCATGAAAAAGTAGAAAATAAACTTTCTTTACACACAGAGGTGGACTCAGATTTTTTTGATTGTGACATTTCTCTTGAATATTTTTTCTCTACATGAATCAAATCACCTCTGATTGATCATACTGAAATATATCGGTGATTGTCAGCGAATAAAATCTAAGTCCACCTCTGTGTGTGAAGAAAAGTTTATTTTCTACTTTTTCATGCGGCTTGGCCTCAGTTTTGTTTGAAAACTCCTTTTTTAATTATTTTAATTTCTGCCTTTTTTACGTTAACTAAATTGTTATTATGTGCTGCATGCAGATATGTTAAAACAATTTTTAAGTCATGTTTGGTGCCGCACCGAAAACAAAAATTTTTCGAGTACCAAATCGTTGAAGTACTGCAACGGTTTTCTGAAATTCAAATTATGTTTTAAACAGCGCTTTTTAGCTGTATTTCAACTTGATCCCATATAACATGAATTTTCCCGATTTTCAATGTTTTCCACAGACTTTTCTTATTACTATGAAAATTTTTTTAAATTTTACATGAATTTTCCTCGAATTTTCATGCAAGTTTTCATGATTGTTGAAGAGAAAGTATTGATGCCAGTAGGATGGAAAAAAAATGATTCCGCAGAGCTCATAAAAGTTTTTTGTCGGAAAATTCCGGAAATTTTCGGAAAATTATCCAGAAAAATTGGAAAATTCTGCATTTTTCCTGAAACAGATTTATCACTAATCATGATGAAAATTTGTCCGATGATTTTCCCGCCTTTCCGGGTTTTCCGCGGAGTTTTCCAAAAAAGCAACTTTATGCAACTCATTTCGCTCTACAACTTTGTCTTAGGTTGCAAAATGCTCAAACGCTTCCTTGGTCTGAAAAACTCCGGAAAAGCGTTTTACATGAATTTTCTTCGATTTTTTCTGCAAGTTTTCACCATTGTCGGAGAGAACGTAATGATGCTAGTTGATAGGGAACTTTATCCTGCATAATTTAGAAAACTTTTTTGCGGAAATTTTTTTCGGAAAATCGGAAAACTCTGCATTTTTCCTGAAGCGGATTTATCACTAATCAAATTTGAACCAAATTTTCAAATGATTTTTCCCGATTTTCCGGGTTTTCCATAGAAATTTCATGTTCAAATTTTGATAGATTAAATTGTCACGCAACATGAAATTTCAGGTCACGGTGATGACGTAAAGTGGGTCTACGAGAGTGTCGAAAATAGTAAAAAAGAAATATATAAATAGACAGACCAATTCGTGTACGAGTTATAGGGAATGGCCTCAAAAAGGAAAGAAATACCGAAACAATATATTAGAATAAAACAATCTAATCCAGTTGGGCTACTATTTTATTTATCTATCGCTCTGAAAATAGTGATTCAGTGAGTTTTAAGGTGTCCTATAAATCTTTAGTTTAATACTTTAACATTTATTAAAATAACAACATACCTATATATCGGGCTTTAAGATTTCACCCTCCGGAAGAAGATTTATTTTTAGAGGAACAGATTCAAGTATGAGCGATATTTCAAGCCCTAGTCCAGGCAATCATATCTTTCAATAGTTTCATTCAACCATTCTAATCATCTAATTCATAGCATGCATCCTTGCCACAGTCATAAAGTGAACACAAGAATTTAATTCAACATCCCCTTTCACCATTAAAGAGATACGTACGTAACACATACACTCATAAAGTGGTCATCAAAACATGCACATGCAATACACTACACCTTGGCAATAATTTTCTGTCTTTAGGCTCAACTACATACAATTGAAGTATAGAACTTATGATTTTCAACGAGACCGAGGTTTCCTTACGAAAAATGGTATTTTTAGCCTAAATAGATATCACGTTCCGTAAGGGTTATTATTTTGATATTTAATGTATTCAATTTTAAAAAGTGGTAAAAAAAAAATAACAAATGGAAGTTGACTTAATTGAAAATTTGTGCCGTCTTTTAATCCGCAGTGCCATTTTGATTTCATTTTAATTTTTACATTGCACTTTTAATCATTTAGTATTAATTTATGGTTTGACACATCGCTTTCTTACGGAATGAGCGATTCTTACCGCACCTTTACTGACTACAATTTGGCATTTAAACGTAACGAAAATTCACTCAACTGCTGGCCACTGCAGGCCGAGTTGGATGTAAGATTTGATTTTACGTGGTGTAATGGTGGGTTGAGAAAACCCATCGCTTTCAGCATCTCATAGAAATGCACATGTTTGCATTCATTCCCTATCTCCTACCTGCCATGCTGTGCTTTGCATTATAGGGTATCCGCTGGTCGCTGAATAATATATATAAAAAAAAAAACAAAAAATTTTCACATTTTTCGTTTGTAGGAGAAAATTGGACTTTTCATATAAACACTTTCCGTTTGTATTTAGTGCTACTGGAGGTTGAAAAATGTTCGAATTTCATGACAATCTTTTATCTTTTTTTAGAGAGAATATTTTAATACAGCTATTCGTCTTTTATGTATGGACCTCTATGAAATAAACAGGGAAATCTCTAATAGCGCTTGGTAAGTCACTTATGCTAAATAAAAGTGAACAAAGGATTGATCCTTGTGGGATACCTGAGAAAAGATATGCCGGTTTAAAGAGAGTTTCTTCAACCTTCACCATTTGACAGCAATGTGCTAGAAAACAGGTAAAAGGATCAGCTAAGATGAGTCAAAAGCTGTACTATAATAAAAAAAAAACAAAATTGCCAAATGATCATTGTGGAGAGTATCATAAATATCTGTACCAATCAGAAAAATTGGTAGTTCCGTTCTCGAGTTAAGATTTTTTTGAAAATGGCGTTTCAGCGTAAAATCTCAAGATTTTTATCACCCCTAACGGGAGGTTGTGGCGTTATAGTAGGAAACACAAAAATACGGGTGAGCTATTATTATATTCCAAATAAACTGTGCAAGTTTCATTCCAATCGGAGACGGTTGGATTCAATAAAAGTTTTATCAACAAAAACTTCCCCCTACAGATGAAAAAATTTATCAAAACGAGGATGAAGGGAATCTTTTATTAAAAAAAGTCCAGATCATTTCAGACTTTATACGATTATTGAATTCTTCAGCATGGTTTTGTTTATGAAAGGAATTTGCCTCCGGCAGTGTAACAGATACAACTCCTCTTTCCTAAAGTAATCCCCTGAGTGATTGAGTGTTTACATCCTTGATCAAATCTATAGGGCATATTAAGTTTGTCACTCCGTTTGTAGAGAAATAATGCTGTAAAATGTATTAACACCACGCGTAATATTAACAATTATTTTGATTTTTACATGTCCGTCCGTCTGTCCGTCCTTTCGATAATTCAAGAACACGTTCCGTAGAGTGGTTAAATTTGGAAAGCAGTCTTTTGTAGCTTTTAATTCGAAAATGGGACAATCGGGTAACTTCTTCGTTGGGTTGTTTCCCATACAAAAATTTCGTTTTTCACATATTTGGACACTGCTTGAGAACGTGTCGACGTAGAGAGCTGAACGTTTGTAGACGACATTGTCATAAATACAATTACAAAAATTGACTAAATCAGAGAATGTCGTTTTGGTGTTGCCATACAAACCTTTGGTTTTTCATTTAACGTCATTCTAGGATATAATATTATTGGTCTTAGACCAATTATAACTGTTTCTCTTGCTGTAGTCAACTTTCATAAATATAAAGAATTCTTTTCTGAATTTAATAGGTTTAATTTTGTTAATGCTCTCCATATTTTCTAAATCCATGTCCTTAATAAATCAATTTCTTATTTAAATCTAAAGACTAATTTCAAAATTTTTGGAAAATTAGTAATAAAAATATAGCTCAAAATGTATGAAAAACATGGTTCTCAGGCTGATCTTCTAGGCTTTTAAAGGTGAAATTTTGATAACATCAGGGTTAGTAGGTATAGAGTCAGAAATAACAGAAAAAAATTCGCTTGTTTTGTCAGTCTCATAGTTGCTAGACAATTTTCTTTTTGAGGTCAGCCCTTCCCATTAACTCGTACACGAATTTGTCTGTATATTTCTTTTTTACTATTTTCGACACTCTTGTAGACCCACTTTTCGTCATCACAGCGAGCTGAAATTTGGCACACAGGTTCATGTCGCGTGACAATTGATCTATCAAAATTTGAACCGGAAATTTCCATGGAAAACCCGGAAAATCTGGAAAAATCATTGGAAAATTTGGTACAAATTTGATTAGTGATAAATTCGTTTCAGGAAAAATGCAGAGTTTTCCGATTTTTCCGACTTTTCCGGAATTTTCCGACTTTTCCGAAAAATTTTCCGGTAAAAAAGTTTTCTAAATTATGCAGGATCAAGTTCCCTATAAACTGGCATCATTACTTTCTCTCCGACAATGGCGAAAACTTGCAGACAAAATCGAGGAAAATTCATGTAAAACGCTTTTCCAGAGTTTTTCCGACCAAGGAAGCGTTTGAGCGTTTTGCAACCTAAGACAAAGTTGTAGAGCGAAATGAGTTGCATAAAGTTGCTTTTGTGGAAAACTCCATGGATAACCCGGAAAAGGGGGAAAATCATCGGAAAAATTTTCATCGATATGATTAGTGATAAATCTGTTTCAGGAAAAATGCAGAATTTTCCAATTTAGTTAACGTGAAAAAGGCAGAAAATAAAATAAGTAAAAACGAGTTTTCAAACTAAACTGAGGCCAACCGCATGGAAAAGTAGAAAATAAACTTTTCTTCACACACAGAGCTGGACTCAGTTTTCATTCGCTGACAATCACCGATATATTTCAGTATGATCAATCAGAGGTAATAAGTGATTTGATTCATGAAGAGAAAGAATATTCAAGATAAATGTCCCAATCAAAAAATCTGAGTCCACCTCTGTGTGTGAAGAAAAGTTTATTTTCTACTTTTTCATGCGGTTTGGCCTCAGTTTAGTTTGAAAACTCGTTTTTTACTCATTTTATTTAGCTTATAAAACAACTCTTACTAATAATACCAAGTCTTATAAGATCACTTTTGCGTCTGGCTGTTTGGATGTTATTGAAATTTGACAATACAGTAGTGTTTAAAACATATGAAATATAGAGTCAGGTTAAGTTAGGCCAGAGAAGTGCGGCTAGTAGTGCCTAACCTGCTTCACTTAGAGCTGCAATGGGTTCATTCCTTTGCAGTTCCGCCAAACTAGGAAAGAAGAAGCTATCTAAAAGTATACCTGTTTTATTCATCAGACCGGGACACTCGTAAAGTACGTTTTGGATGGATTCGATTTCCTCCGAATCCTTAAATCTCCTGTAGAAATCGTTCGCTGCTATATCTAGTCTTCTACAAGCTGAAGTCAAGTCTACATAGGCTCAGTAATCCGTAATGGCCCCTTCTAGATTCCTGGTATTTGCCATTAAAATTATGCTGAAAGGGTGACTACTCACAAAAAACATGGAACTGATGCGAAAAAGGCTCGAAGGACATAGTAAAAGAGAAAATGGTAAGGAACATCTACAAGAGGAACCCCAACCTTTCCATCAGTGATGTGGCCATAAAAGTGGGAATATCAAAGTCAACAGCACACAGGATAAAAAAGGACAAACTTAAAATCCTGTAAAGTTTTGTGTGCGTCCGACAGAAATGAAGAAAAAGAAAAAAATCTGTAAAACGTGTACAAGAAAACTTTACTCCGATTTTTTTACCAAATATTCTTGCTGTATTCTTGACGATGAAACATATTGTAAAGGAGACTTCAAACAGGAGGATGTCCAAGTTTCCCTCAAAATTTCTAATTTGGCAGGCTATTTGCACATGCGGTTTAAAATCAAAGCCTTTCATTACAAAAGGGAGCATTAACAGCGATGTGTAGATACATAGAGCAATGCTTGAAAAAAGACTTCTCCCTTTCATAAGGTCACTGTTTTATTTTGGCCTGATTTGGCAACATGCCGCTACAGCAAAAGGACCTTGGAATTTTATGAGAAATATTTAATCGATGTTGTTCCAAAATACGCCAACTCGCCTAATTGCCCGGAGCTACGTCCTATTGAAAAATACTGGATGCAATTGAAGCAGAAATTGAAGAGAACACATAAACAGACCAGAAACATCGCCGATTGCAGAAAACGGTACATCCTTGTTATGCAGCAGCTGAAGCCAAGTTATGTAACAAATTTTATGGTAGGTCTAAAAAAAAAGTGCGTCAATTTTACCGTTACTAAATCTTGAGCAACTATTAATGATTTACAGTTAGGCTATATTTTGCATATTCGTATCAGTTCATTCATCATTTCAATACTCAAGAGTTATTCAATTTTTTCAACGTCCACTTTTCATCTGGGAGAGTCTAATTTACAGCACATTAAGGTTTTACTTCCCTGGATTTATTATAAAAACTCGTCCACGTTTTATCAGCAGTAACATCTCACAAATACACCGCTTTTTGGTTCGCTTATCTCCAGTGAGCTCGAATTCTTTTGTTTTTGATCACTTGGATATCGACCGCAGCTGTGCAAGTTTTTTAAAATCTTTTTCATTTTGTAACTCTAAAGTAATTTCTGTAATATTGAAGTAATTTGTTAAATCATGCTCTTTTTTTCATAGAGTAATCGTGAAAATGAAAAGCATATTTATACCTAGTACACGCTGTTTTTAGTTAACACCCCCACAACACATCAAAAACATAACTCAGCAAAATACGAGACAAAACACGCCACATAATTAGAGGATAATCTCTAACATTGGTCCTTCTCAGTCAGATTCATCAAATTGATTGCAATTAACAAGAGTACATCGATTAAAATCTGCATATTGGATTTAATGAAATTGATTGCAATTACGACTGTAGTGTATAGTCGCATAAAATCTGCATAGTAAGCAAGATACATACAAAGTGCACGTTCGTCGATTGCAAAAAATCGTCTTATAGTGGAGCTGATTACGGTAAACATATCATCGTATACACGCAGGGATTTGAAGACAATTAATTTTTATCCAATTTAAATATAACGGACAATTAATTTATTTAATTTCAATCTAACATACATTTCACACATACACATACATATAACAACATAAATTAAGTGTTAATAATAAAATGCCGCAAAACGACGACAATAAATCGGAGAAATCCAAAGCATCACAAGATGAAAATAAATCGTCAGTAGACAAATTAATTAGTGCACAGTTTAGCATTAAAAAAGAGTTAAAAACATTACGCGATAATTACCTCAGAAATGCAAAGAAAAAGCGAACCAAAGGGGTCATATTAGGGAAAAAAGATAGTATAAAAGAATGTTGGACTCAGTTTTGTTTAAATAACCGTACTATTGATTATCTTCTTTTAAGGATAATATTTTCGACGCTGTAGAAACCTTTTATTCTAATTTTCTTGGTGAATTTAATGATGCTTTAGATAAAATTTTACCTATAGTACTTCAAACGATACAAACCCTGATACTGTCATCATTCGTTCTGTGGATCCTAATATTCCTGTGTCTGTTGAAGGAGTAAATAATACCTCTACGTCGCAGATAAAATTATCAAGAGTTAATATCCCTAAACTTTCGGGTAATTATATTAACTGAAGATCGTTTTGTGAATTATTTACTACCTTGATTCATAACAATATGAACATCCCTAACGTTCAAAAATTTTATTTCTTGAAAACTAGTTTAGAGGGTGAAGCGGCTAAATTAATCAGACACCTAGATATTTTTGCAAGTAATTATGAGCCAACTTGGGATTTTTTAGTGCAGAGATTCGATAATTTGAAAATCTTAACTAATCAAAACTGTATCAAGTAGGTATGAGTCCCCTGATGCTACTAAAAAACTTTTAGATACCTCAAATGAATGTATTCACTCGCTTCGGAGTTTAGGTATAGAAATTGATACGTGGGATGCCATGATTATATATCTGATTGTACAGAAATTATCTATAGGAACCCATGATTTATGGGAGCGATCCATAGGAAATAGTAGAGGGTTTCCGACATTGAAAGAGCTTTCGGAATTTTTAGAAACTCGTTTTCGTACTCTTGAGATGCTCTAATAACACAGCCCAGACTAAAGGATATAAGCCAAAGAAATAAGCATGCTCGTGATCAGGTAAAACCCTCGAGAATACTTCACAAATCATGCAACAGACTCCCTCACTATCACATGACAGCCCCAACGGAATCGTATATTTGCAGTGTTCTTATGTAAAATTGACGAAAGTTTGATTTGAATAGCTCCTCCGCCCTAAACTACTATTCATACAGATAAATGGTGTTCTGATAATCTTAAGCTTGCTTTCTTATCTACCGAACCGAAATAAAATTGGAATAACTTTCCGAACAAAATAACTACGATTCCTCAAACAAAAACTCTCAGCTGATGATATCGAATATCTGCCTACAGATTCGGACTCCGGCTGCACATACAGACATGCAATTATTACTCAGCTGAGAGTTATTGAGCGTAAAATGGTAATGTTAGTTTCTAATCAAAACTATTTTATTATTTTATTAAGTAAGGTATATAATAAGTGTAGCCTTTGGGAAGATAAATAATCAAGCTGTAAATTACTAGAAAACTCGTTTCCTGTATGGATAGTAGTTTAGGCTCTATAGCATATATAAAGCCAATGTTTAGAACTTTTCCATAAGTATCAATATAGAACATTTTAGAAAACGGACTCCGAACGCACGCATATACATTTCTGTTTCATGGCTTAGGAAGTATTCTCGAGGGTTTTGGATCAGGTCTTATGCGTTTATTACACAATGGTGTCTCTCTATTTGGTGAGGTATGTGGGAGCTAAATGCAGCAAATACTTGTTATGTGTGCGCTTCCCACTGAAAATGGAAAACATACGATTATTCCCTGTTACACACTCTGTGGCGTATGTTAATTACTATAAATGATAGACGCCAAAATATAGTTTTTTTTTCTTCTTCTTCGCATATTTTTTTATAAGGACACTTATTCACTCAACAGCTTTGTTATGTTCATTTCCAGGGGAGGGAAGGCACGCTTCTGCACACTATTGCGCCCTGCAAGGTAAGTTAATGAATAAAATGACTAAGTGAGATAATTTCTATTAATCACATCACATACTCATCCCTTCGATGTATTCACATACCATCACTGACATCTCTAAATTAATCAGTCAGACCATACAATCGAACACTTAGACTTTAAAGACAATCACCTAGACTTTTATCAAATGATCACTTAGACCCTGAGACTATTACATCAGTCACTTAGACCTTTAATCACTTTATTCCTTAGACCCTATATAAAACGCACACAGCCACACAAACAATCAATCACACAACTATAGTACAACTTGATACAATTAAGATTTAATACAATAGTTTGATTATATATACTATTCTGTTTAGTATTATACCTAAAAGACTATAATATCCACTGACACATTCATTCACTAACGGTTCGATCGAGACCCTCTACACTTGCTTTTGGGCAATATCCATCCTATCGATCACTGAGACTTTGTTTAGATCACTTAGGCCACCATTCAGTCACTATAACAAATCATCAGGCTAACTACAATTAAGGACCAAAATTATACATTACGCACTAACTACACTACTGCTTAGTAATAATAAGCCTAAAAAAATACGAATTCACTCACAAACTCATTCATTGACTAATCATCTTGAGCGTTCGATTACTGAGAATTTCATTTGCTCACCGACAATACTCATCCTTCCGATCACTTAGACTTTGCAATTAATCACTTAGACCATTACAACCGATCGCTTAGACCCTTTCAGGTGATCACTTGACCCTAGCTATAACACGACCACACAAAACATTCAACCATATGTACAACTATAATAAGCCACTAGGCTAACTACCAAAGATCCAAACTTATAGATTGTTCCAAATATTTCAACATTCTGTATACTTTTATTTTATTGATTGAATATTCGCGCACGCGGGAGGACTGTCTGATGACTAAAACACAGTCTCAGTTTTGTCGGCATCTACCTTTTATGTTTTGTGACAGGTATCAGGCAGAAATTTATATTGCGCACAAAAATGGTATGGTCAAATGATATGATTCTGGGGTTTATAGGAATTTATGAGCCTATTATATGGGAACCAAAAAATCCCCAACATAAAAATAGAAATTCTGTGGCTAATGCGTGGAGGAGAATTGCAAGTTCTATCAGCAAAGATATACTGTAGCAGAGCTTAAAAACAAGAAAGATTCCCTGATGTCAATTTTTTGACCCCTTTGTCGAAAGAAGTAGGCGACTTTAAAATCAGGGGCAGGCATAGACGATGTTTACAAACCTAATTGGTTTTATTATCAAGCTTTGACAAAATTTTGAAGAAATAGAACAGATTCGTGAAACTATCTCCAGAAGCCAAATATCTTCGGGTCGCAGCTAATTATTCAGCTACAGAAATTTCTTTCCTCCAGTGGTTGTCTGCCTTTCTTATAAATGGACCGATTATATTTAATAAATCTTCGAAATCCGCTGCAGACGTTCTACAGAAATTTAAGAATTTTCCAAATGGCTCTCGTTGCAAATACGTTATCATGTCCTTTGTGCGCTTTAACTATTTTGTATAAGTAGTACTTTAGTTATATTTTACATATACATTGTTTCAAACAGAACGAAAGTGTGAGAGCATAGCCAAGGCAAGGAAAATATTTAACAAACGCAGATATTTGTATAAATGCACACATTGTGTGGGACCGGCTTACGAATAAATTCAACAATTTTCGAACTTTTTGCTTTCTACAGCTTTGATTAAGGTTACGTCTCGATCAGGAACCCATACACTATGCGTTCTAATTGATCACAGCTCACGGAGATCATTTATTATGGAAAACACAACACAAAGATTACAACTCAAGACGTATAACACATATAAAAATAACTTGACTTGGTACACCTTTAGTGTAAGTAATTTTCAGAATATTTTGCAATAATTTCGCCTCTGAAGTCAGGGCTTATGTTCTCAAATCGTTAACAGGTATTCATCCGTTTGAACCCCTAAAACCAGTACAATATTTCAGACTTTTTATACAACAACAGAGGCATTAGAGAGAAATTGTTTGTAGATTTTATTTTGCTACTACCACATAGAACTTCTTGAAGCTCGGAGGACATCGTTTTTATTATAATAAACATATACTTAAGTATGTGTTCTTTTTATATGTATATTGAAATAAAATTTATTTTTATGCAGTGAAGCGTTTTTTAATATGTGCGCTCCCCCAAATGCTTGAACCAAGATAAACCACTGGTGCCACACAAATGAAAGTAGACAGTACTACTGTCACCACTTTATTATCGTTGACGAAGAAAACTAAACTGGCTCCTTATCCTGTCAGTTAGCTCATGGTAAGGACCACGAGAAAGGTTTTTCATTATTTGAGGTTACTATAACGGGGCATTTTCAACTCGGTTGCCACTATATCCATGATGTCCAGAATTTTTTAGTGGTACAAACAAATCGAGCCCAACATGCAAGAAGATACGTGAATGATTCGCACTTCATATTCCGGCGAAGATAAACTTTTTTGCGGAAGATCACCATCTTCTTCCGGAATCGTCTGAAAGATATCCTCCAATCATTGCGCTGGTAATTTTTCATCTCAATGTTTGCTGGGAAGGAGGTAAAGAAGCTCTCAGTGTATATATAGATATAGACTTCATCACAATTGATCCGTCAACACCTAGATCCAGTTTAGTACTGCAAGTACTTGTGAGCTGGTAGGATCCAACTTGAGCAGATTACCCTAAACATGTGTACACTGTAAGGAACCTGTACATAGCCAGATATTAATAGAACTGTGTGTGATGTTTCCTATAGAAAATTTTCCTTCGTATATAATTCACAATAGCTTTTTGAATTGATATTATAAGTAGCGCAATATAGATTCACTATACACCGTCAACCACCTACCCGAATTTCCCGTCTACATTTCTAGCAAGTTGAATTGGCTTGTCCGGGAGACCCAGAAAATCCACCTCCACCTCCAAACCTTGCCTACAAGCCTGTCTGTACGTGAACAACGAAAGACTATTGGTTGTAAGTTTATTGAACGGAAGCCTTTAGTTGGTGCGTGTACAACGGAAATCCATCTTATAAGCCAGTACCAGAAAAACGGAGAGCTAGTGGTAGTGCGTGGTGATCAACGGAAGCTACTAGTCAGTACGCGTGCAACGGAAAAGCTATCCTTCATAAGTACGTGAACAACGGAGGACTAGTAGTAGTACGTGAGCAACGGAAGCCACTAGTTAGTACGTATACAACGGAAGCCCTCCCGTCACACTGCCTATCTATATTTTAGGCAATATAGACAAGAATACACTAACATATACTCATTTTACAGTTATAATAAGGACGCAAGAATTAAAGGCATACGTTGAACTCAAGGCAGCTGTTGTCATTTGGACTCCACTGAAGCTACTCAGAGCCAAATTCCGACGTTTGTTACTGTCCGACCTAGTGGCGCTCGAGCAAAAATCTCCGACCGAAAAAATGACGTCACAAACATACCCCAACTTATGAAGCTTAGTAGTATCGCATGCCATATATGTGATGATTGGTATTATATCCTTTGTGGGCTGTATATTTACCCTACTAGGTAATGTATATACACCTACTTACATTATGAACAAAATACAACTTTAATTTTATTGACAATGAAGAGTATTAATTTAATAAAATACTTATACATATAATATTTCAAGAAATTATAGACTAATTTGGAGCAATTGTAATGCTTTTAGCTTTTTTCTGGTGATTCCATCGCTATCCCTACTTAGTGCACAAATATCAAAAATCCATATGTCAACAATAAATAGAAAGTTATTTGTGCATCCATTATTGACCTGAAATATTGCAAACATTTCATTATTACATATTCCAAACATGCAGGTTCATTGGGGTCATTGTAGCACATAAATAGTGAGAAATGTCGTTTCAGCAAATTGACGCGATTTAAGAATTTATTTGAATCACTTTAAAAAAAATTTAAGTTCAAAGCAAAATTCTTGTTTTATTCCTATTTGGTCACAGAGAATTAACAGGGTAACTAATAAAGCTCACTTCAATTTTAATTATTTATTTATTCATTTTTGTTCTACATTTATTATTGATAAAAAAAAACTACTCAACTATTCGAATCACTTACTTGGGTAGTGATTTTCAAGACGGACAATTACAGACTAACATTTTATCTAGTTAACAGCAATTTCATTTTCCTCATATCGCCAGGTAAGCACTTTTATCATTCAATTCGGTAATTATGAATACAGCTGTTTGAGGTGTGAGATCTTTGCATTTTAAGTTTTCGCATTACCAAGCCATGGGCTTAGTTGGATGGGAATTTCGCCTCTTGTTTTTTCGGCGTGTCATATGTAGTCTTGTCATGTCCTGCAATCGAGTGCATTACCATTGCATGGTATGTTCACATTCTTTCATATTTTCACTAAAGAAAATATGTGAATTATCATCATCAGTTAGATTAGGCAATGAGATTATTGAAGATATTTGATATTTTCATGTTTTTGCCACTAATTATTTGTTATTTAATGAAATTATATGCTTCGGGGCTTTATGCTCATTTTTCAGGTCTTTTGTAACATTTACATCTTTCATCTTTTGTGTAATGTTTTATGGAATGCTTAATGGACTACACACTTCTCTCTGCTTCTGCACACTCAATTTATAATGAGAAAATTTTAACTCATAAATATGGAAATAATATAAAAATATTGAATACGTATTTTAAAAAAAAATAAAATTTTTTCATAGATTTTTTTTAAGGTGAAATAACCAATATTTCCGGCATTGAGGGTAAATATCTCTGTTTATGTAATTTTGTCTACAAGGTCAACGATAATTTCTCTTTTAAAATTATTTCAACTTAAAACAGGGCATTACACCCTAAATTAAGTTATTTCAGCCTTAATATGGAAAAGAAATGAAGATTGGAAAGACCACATTCATTTTTCCACAATTGACAAAATTAAATTGTTCGTCAAGTTGAAAAGTTGGAGAGCTGGAGGAAATCAGATAAGGGTAAATATTCAGAAGTACATATGTATGTATAATTTACAAGCCATATTAAATGTTTTCCATAATCATTTCACAGTAAGACATCACCCGGACAGGTTCAGTTGCCTTTAAAGGTAGAGTTAAGTAATTTCAACTATGAAGGAATTTGCCAAATGAACCCAATTAGTCTAATTTACCTCGAGATTAATTTCCTTGGGAATTCTGATTTTGGGGGCGAATGCAATCGATAGAAAATTATTCCGGGAATATTAACGTTATCTTACCTTCAATTATTATATATTTTCTTAAATTTGACCTCAAAGTTAAATTAAATTTAGGTAAAAATTCAGGAAATTTGGAAAATGAATTAAATATTACGTTTTTTTTTTTTTTTCTAGAAATTAACCACAAAGATAAGATTACTTCAAAGGTCTTTTTTAAAGAATAATTAAGTGATATTTTCTTCTTAAGTGGACATTGGCTTTTGAGGTTAAATTATTAAGGCCAGGTAATCTTAATCAAAATATATCGATCGGACCTCAATGATATACAATGTTACTTGGGTTTAATTTTGCTTAAAATTATCTGTGCAAAAATAACGTCAAAACTTTCTGTAGACAGAAGGATGAAGATGCTAAAAGTAGCTTTCTATATTAATATTTTGCAGAAAACTGCATTATATTTTTTCAATGTTCGTTGCTTGAATTTAACATAACACAATGATAATTGACAGAATTTTTGATAATTAGTTATCTAACTATGTTCAGTTTAGTGTTCAATGGTAAGAGATATGTACAAATCCAAAGTGTACGAACAGTTCTAAACACATTACTTATAATATTATTTACGTGGTCGGTGCAAGCTATTAGAATGTTCAATACAACTCCAAGTTTTCTGATATTGCGCTTATAAGGTAAAGGAACAGTGCCTAACAAGATATCAGATACAATCATTCGGATTCAATCCTCTTCTTTTACTAATCATTTAGTTAAACTTTTCAACATTCAGAACAGGATCATTTGAGATTGACCATTTGCGAATGCACTCTATGATTTTCCCTATATATAGTCGAACAGGGCTGTTAATAAATACTTGCACATCATCATCATCATACATAGATGAATTATGTATATGCTGATGATGTGCAAGTATTTATTAACAGCCCTGTTCGACTATCTAAGGAGAGCACATTATTCACTTTTAAGTTCAGTGTCCTACCCGATTGAACGCGACTTCCGAATGAAATAGCCGAAAAGGAAAGCCAACATTCAGTTACTATTTTATTAAATAATAATATATTAATAATTGTCAAAAACTCTAGAGAAGTCCAGCAAAATAAAAATTTCCATTTCACAGTTTCACACCTATGCCTCTAACCAAATTCAGATTGCCAACAGGTAAGGAGACCTCAATCTTCTACAAAACCAAGAATTTAATTCGCCATAAGTTTCTCTAAGACTTTGAATAACTAACAAACTAATCGGGTGGTGTAGAGGTATTCGTTAAGGCCGCATTTTAAATGTTAGTAATGTCTTGCAATACTACCGACAAGATAAACTTAAAGAATTGAGGATGATTCTCATCTGGACCAGATGCATTAGATTTAATAGAACGCATTGCATTACAAATCTCATAAGTATTGGTTAAAACCTTAAAGCTATTAAAATTGTTATCAATCGCAGAAGATGAGGAAAAATGCAAATTTGGTAGAAATTCTCAAGCAGGTGTATCGTTTTTATGTATCTCAAGTCGCTGCAGGATACTCCATAGCTTCTTAGAAGGAGGAGTCAAATTAAGTTTAGATCTGCAGAAAACGTATTTTATGGTTAATGGAGCTTTTTATTTATTTGTATTGTTGTCTATACACGCAGTTACTTCTGTTCCGATTCATTTGTATCTCTGATATATAAATTGCACACTATTGAATCTAAATTTTATCAAATTACTTCAGGTTTTGGGTGTATTAAATCAGTTTTTTTTTTTGTATTATAATGCCGGGATGAAATTTTTATCATTACTTGCTTTTAGTGTCGCGATTTCTCCCTCCTTAAAAACATCTATTGGACTTGTAAGATACCACCTTATGTCGTAATCCTTTGAAACAGCTCTACACTAGTGGAAAGTAGCTTAATGGTCTTTTGTTGTTGTATTGCAAAAACAACAACACATAAAACTGAACTACATATACACCGATATAGAGATTGTTGAAAGGAATTCGATATTAGAATATATAACAAACAGGAAAACTGATAGTCTAACCCTAGTAGAAATTGCTCACAGTTTTAACTTGTCTCTTGCCCCGCAAGGGGCAGTTATAATGCAAACCAATACTAATTTGACTTAAAAGCATCAAGTTGTTTGCAATTCATAAAGAAACATATAAAAAATTAAGTCCCTATGAGCCTCCTGATGAGCATTCATTAAGGGAGGTTACCACCAAAAAAAACTCACATTTAACAAATTCAAGTACACATTTCACAAATTTGCACATTTATAGGATTATTTCCTTTTCATATACACAAATTTACATACCTAACAATATTCAGTTTTCTTTTCTTTATTCCATAATTATTGGCCCGAATTTTACTAATACGTCCCATGATTAAATAATAGTTACTCACAGTTTGTTACCTATAACCAGAATAGAACTGCCAAAAAATTTCTCGCCTCAAAAGCAAAAATAACAAATTACCAATGATAAAAATTAAAATATTCCGGGAAATCTACACACATACACATACACATACTTAATGCATAAAATGGCGGCACACACTCTCCGAGCATGCAGCTACACCCCGCTAATCTTTTAAAACAAATGATAACCTTCCAAAAGCACATTACTCCATCTGACGATGATAAAATGAATTGAAAACGCCAAATTGTATGCAAAATATATAAAAACAAGAAATGTTAGCCGTTACCATCGTTAACATTATTGACTTTTTTTCCTTTATCATTGCACTAAAAAGTTTGAGTTTTTCAAAATAAACCGAAAAAGGTTCGATCTTTGTTACAAATTGAACTTTCTTTGAAATAGTATTATAATTATCGTCTTTGAAAATAGCAGCTTTCAAAAGAAAATATTTTAGTAACCAAAACTTTTTACTAGTTTTCTTTCCGTCACTGCCTCTTCAAGCCTAAGTCCATACTCAAGTACAAATTTATCTATTTGATGTACCATTATTACGTTTTGATGTACCGAACTTTGAAAAATTTCATGAATTCTACATAGAGTTTTCTAAAGCTAATTAAATACATATAAATCCTTAAATTTTTTATTGCTGACACGTCATTACCTAAGTTTATGCTTTTTCTCTAACTATGTGCAACTTTTATCATGATAGTACGCACAAATTAGCAGCAAATTTGCATTAACTATTCGTGTTTATTAAGTTTTCAGTGGTAACCCCCTTTATACCTCATCAAATGGCTCATTGGATATAATGAAAATGCTCCCGATATAGTAAACCAGCAAAAAATAAATATTTATTCTTGTAATCACAATGTCAGAAGACATTTCTACTAGGTAAATTTGAATTGATTTTTGTGATTTATTTAAGTTATTTATTTTAAATTAATTGTTTGATTTGTTTTCCGCGGAAAGACTGTCGCCGATATGCTGAACGAGACGTTATGTCCGTATCCTTACGCCTCAGCGTCGAATTCGGAAAAATATATGAAATCAATCGTAAATCCAGATTCTCATTTATGAACGCATCATGACACTTATTGATATACTCATTAATAAGCTCACCGTGGCACTCATTTATATGCTCATTAATAAGCTCACCGTGACACTCATTTACATGCTCATTAATAAGCTCATCGTGAAACTCATTGATATGCTCATTAATAAGCTCATCGTGACACTAATTGATATACTCATTAATATGCTCATCGTGACACTCTATGTACTCATCGAAGTGCTCATCTAATATTGTAAAATGCGCAAAAGAGAAGCAAAGTATATATTTCTAAATCAATGAAAGAGATGCAATATCTCATACACACTATCTGTTAATAAGTAAATAAGTGATTTTTTCCCGGTTTTGAATCAAATGCGATATGTCTACCAGGGAAAGGTCAAGTTTTCTAGTGTGAGACCGCATTACTTACACCTGTGTAGCTAGCAAAATTCATTTGCATTTAAATTATGCTAATTTTTATATTTTGTTAGAATCGTAGAATCGGTCAATGATGGAGAATAGAAGAATTTTTAAGAACTTTTATTTTTAACGATTCTAAATAAAATCATAAATAAATATCATAATTTTTTGACATTTCTATACGCTATTGTACCTCATTTTCTCTTCATTTTTCGTCCTTTGTTATCACTTTTCCCTTCGAGATGTCTTCAGCTTCACTCATGTACACGAAATTTATATGATACCCGTATTTGTTCTATTTGTTCTAAAAATTCTATGATAAAGGGTCTTCCAATAAGAGGTGTTATTTTAATTAGCCCGCAATTTCGGTAGATGTCACTTTTGGAGCTGTCATTTTTTGGCATTTGACAAGTAAAAACTACGCCATTAATAAAAATGGAACGATATACGATTCAACAACGCATTGAAATTATTAAAATTCACTATAAAAATGTGTGAAAATGTAGTAAATTATAAAGGGTTCTGTTAGTTTAAATAAATAAATTTTCTTTTTGTTTTGATTGTGATGTAAGTATATATATACTATGGTAGTGGCATGCAGTGTAGGATTTATGTATAAGCTACATAAGCTATAGTTTAGAGCCCAGAAAAAAAAATTTCCGAGTGAGCAATTGTCATATATACTTAAATGTACTGCAGCTTTATTTGTCCCAATGCCGCACGTCCGGAACGTCGTCTAATACTCTTCACGCAATTTTTTTAGCGCGCGTCTTCTCGAATAACGTTTACTATAAACACGGGGATTCCCCTGTTTTGCCGCGCTACACTCGAGCATGGGCTGACCTTTTGTAGTCGAGTGAACCGGCAAACGATGCAATATTTCTGACCAATTATTTATTATTTACATTGTTTTTCTTTGATAATTCGATTGTTTACATTATTTTGGAAAGTATTTTTTGTGTCCTTACTGGAGTTATATTTCAGATAAGTGCATTTTACACAAGTATGCAAATAACCCAACTAACGCAAGAATATTTTCTACCGCATTTAATTTTTTTTTACAATATTTGGGAAAAAATTAATTTAGAACAACAATGACTCAAGATAAATTATGTTCCCTCAGTCTCATGTCCATAGAAAGTGACAAACTACGCAGTTTATCATTAAATGAATAGAAAGTGACAAACTACGCAGTTTATCATTAAATGATGTCATCAGTGACTGTGAAATCTAGTCTCGAGCGTAAGGGAGGGTGCCGGTTTTGAAAAGGATAACTCAGCTTTAGATTCAGTTCAAATATAAATTTTTATTCAAGTATTTAACCTAGATATCACAATTCATTTATTTTACTTCAAACTTCAAATAATAACTTAAAACCTTAACCAATGACAACAATGATGACAAATTAAAAATCCAAAATACAATTCAATATAAAATCGTGCTGCTTTGCCCACACTCTCTGTCTTTACTTCTGTTCCTGGAAAGAAGAAGAAGAAAGTCTTTATTTCTTCGGAATCAATAGCGACAATTTTAGTTGGAATTTCTGAGAAAGAGAGCGACCATGTAGCAGAATTAGACTGGTACTGCAACGTGCTGAAGCGTGTAAGCAGAATTATACTTCTGTTACAGTGAGTATTGAAACGTGTAGGCAGAATTATCCTCCTGCTACAACGTGCTGGGGCGTGTAAACAGAATTAAACTTCTGTTACAGCGAATGTTAAAACGTCTGCGCAGAACTATACTTCAATCGCAACGTCCTGGAGCGTGTAAGCAGAATTAAACTTCTGTTATACACGATTGGGGATCAAGTGTCAGATTTTTGGGAGTGTGGATTTTAATAGAATTAAACTTCTATATGAAGGATAGAGCAAAATTATACTTTTGCTCCTAGGATGGGATTCAGATTAGACTCTGATGGAGGATATTTTCAGATTAAACTCTGAAATTATAATATGCTGCAAAATTGGATGTTGGATATAGTAAGTAGAATTATACTTCTACAATAATAGAATTAAACTTCTATATGAAGGAATAAACAAAATTATACTTTTGTTCAAGGTATAGGAAACAGATTAGACTCTGGTGGAGGATGCTTTCAGATTAGACTCTGAAAACCGAATGGTGATTTTGCTGCGGCTCGCCGCCTTTTTATAGCCGTCGTGAACAGCTATGTCCCAGCTTCATAATATGTTGCCCTGGCAACGCTTGGTTCGATGGTCCAAATTTAATTGTGGCGACACCAGCTGTTTGACGTAATGTCATTAGATGACATTACAAAAATGTAAACATTTGGAGGGAAGTGGAATTTTTAAGTAAGTTTGAGCTATTTTTATTTATTCTATATATTATTTATGTACTTACTATTTAATTTCAGCTCAAAACTTATATTGGACAGCTGTAGGCAGGATTGGGATGGGATTTGGTGGAATAATTAGATAAGTATATTGTGTTATATTGATTGGGAACATGATGCTTTGTGTTTCCTTTTTTATATATTTTTAGGACAATCTTATTTCATAGAGGGATATCATTTGATGGCGGAATTTCGACGAGGGATTTGTGAATATGTGTGTGAACTGAACAGTGACTTTGAAGAAACAAAATATTTTAGTTTAATATAATTTCTTAATCCTTATAGCAGGTTTCAAGAGATTAGAGCCTTTGTAAATTGTGCCTTTTAAACGAACTTTTAATTTTTATTTCACTATCTATATAGTTACATCACCACACGAAAACACTTCGCCGTTCAGCTAAAACCCTCAACATTCCCACAGAAAACCGTTTATCTCGGCATAGAACTTCATAATTCTCAACTTATAAAAATATTCCCACAAAACAACACTTACCTCAGCATAAAGTTAGCTGGCATCGCACCGCAGCACGAGTAGTTCTCAGAGTCTCGACAGAAATTCCTAAAACTCACGTTGCACGATCAAGTTTCCCTAAATGCAGAAAAAGCATGATTAAAGCTTAGGAAAAGCCAGAGAGGCAGTCTTTCTTTTAATTTCGTCGGCGATAAACATAATTTAGTCAGTAGTACGCAGATAGTAGTTGGTATTAAAATTAAATTGGAATTAAATAAAAACAAATTGTGTGTCAAGTGCACTTCTGAGTGTTTCATTGTTTTGAATTTTACGTTTAATTCTTTTTTTCATTTATAACCGCGTTTGAATTATTAACTATATACTTCTTAATTGTATATTTGTGTTTAACCCTCTAGGTATCCGAAAATCATATTTGGCACTGACATATATTATCTGACTTATAAAGGGCCCCATATTTCAAATAGCTTAGAGCCATATCAAGTCTAAATCCGACCCTGGTGGCATATTTCCCTACGAAGTTGTAAATTACCCCCATTTAGATTAATTACCCTAAAGTTTTCATCACTTTTATGCCATCAATTTTCGAACACTATATATATATGCTTATATATACATTGATTATATTATATATTCATGTAGTTATAATTTTTTTTTTATTTAATTAAACAAGATTACAAAGTACAAAATATGTATACACTTTCCCATCCCACATTGAATCGGGCTTTACAATTTTAATCCTGAAATAACACCATAACATAAATAAATCCAATTGTAAAAGACATCTTAAGGTGGGTAAAACCCTATTCGCAAGAGGTTACCCCGCAATGGTGCGCTTCTGAACTTCTGGTGAACTTACATACATTACATAATATTTAAGGTTTATTTTATGTGTTTACATCTACACATACTCGAAGATTAATTCTTGGAAATCGTAATTGGCATGCCAGTCATATTCTAGACAATTATGACTTTTGTTTCGTAGCTAATTACGTTACTTAAGCGTACTCCTATTTGTGTTTTTCTAAAAATAGCTTGAAAGCACCAGGATTACCAATTATTAAATGAAGGTTATTTATACATTTATATTATACATACATTGTTAATATGTTTTTACATAACATCAAAAATAATTATTTGTTAGTAGGTAGGTAGGTACCTACTTACTTAGTTGAGCGTTGAAAAATATTTGGTATTTTATATATTTCAGACTGTAAATAATACAAAACAGAAGTTTTCCTCTACAAATTCAGAATATCCGTAATAATCAATCTATTGCGTCTCTAAATTTAATCAACCAAAGCCATCATATTTAGGGCCGTATTCGTCATTTAGATTTCTGAATTTTAGCAATAGACATCCCCATTTTTACGGATAGTTCGAAGACTAATGCAATACAGGAGCGGGAGTATACTCCAGTAACTGGCTCCGAAACAAATCATATAGACTGCCGAAAAAATGTAGTATTTGCCAGGCTAAGTTGGTAACAATCCAGCATGCGTTATAGCTAGTATCTAAATATAGAGAAGTGGATTTATACTCTTACATATATATAATATACAGGGTGTGCCATAAATGGTGTGATACCCGAGAGCGTCACAGTTAGGTGAGCAAAATATTGTATGGGGGGGGGGGGGGTTCTGGTGTCCGAGATAACGGGACTTTAATATATTTGAGTACGATTTTATAGATCACCCTGTAACCTCTTAACATTACACCCTATGATGATGATTGAAACTCGTAACCTTTCAAATGGTCTATAAATATTTTCCCTCCTCCTCTCCGTTTTTGAAGTTATTGCTCAACAAAGTTAAAATTTCGGAATTTTTACTCGTTTTTTTTTTATTTAACTGCTATTTTTATCAAAAAACACACGTTTCGCTGGATATGCGTAAGAAAACAATGCAAATAGGGTTACGTTTTTGGTACAGAGTGTGATAAAAAATTCTAAAGCTAAGATTTTGGGCTTCTCAAATCCAGTATGAAAAACTCATGTTGAGGACGGATTTTTTTATAAAAATAGTAGTTAAATAAAAAAAATATTTAATTAAAATTCCGAAATTTTAATTTTGTTGAACCATAACTTCAAAACGGACAGTAAGTGACAAATGTATCGTTCGAAAGGTCCAAAAATTTAAATAATCATCATAGGCTGTAACGTTCACAAGTTACAGGGAGATCTATAAAAACATACTCAAATATCTTAAAGTCCCGTTATCTCGGAAACTGTTAACGATTTCTATCATAGCTGTAAAGATCCTGAAAAAATCGATCAGATCGACATATGATCTGCAAAAGCTAGACTTTAAAAAACTTAGACCGTAGTTGTATCCTGAGTTTCCTTAGGAAAGCAAAATGGATCTAGGGTTAACTTTAGAAACATAGATTCCCATGAATTTAAAGTCCCCCAATCAATTACAGATTATCTACAGATTCGAACTGTAGATATATTTGAATTCCGCCATCCATTAACAGTTCAAATCGTGCGATTTGATCTGCATTCTAGGTAATCTGTGTGTGTATGTTGAAAATTTGTACGACTTGTTTGTCAACTAGATCGGCGGTTCATGATCTGCAGAATGTAGATCTGTGGATAAATACCCCACACACATGCAGTTCATCGTCAGATTACAGGACTGCAGATTTGCAAAGTGTACAACTTCATCGTCAATCATTATTATACCCTAGATGAAATCTATAGCGTATACTAAGTTTGTCATTCCGTTTGTAACACACAAAATCAATGACGGTAGAGCAAAATGGATTTGACATCCGCGCATAATATTAAAAGTTATTTTGATTTTTGCATGTCGGTCTGTCTGTCCATCCGTCCGTCCGTCCATGCGCACGCTAACTCGAGAACGCGTGTACTTAGAGAGCTGAAATTTTGTACACGGTCTTAAAAAAAAATTAAAATTATGTTCGAAAATGAGACAAATCGGGCAACTCCTTCGTGGTGTTGCCATACAAAAATTTCGTTGTCCACTATATATTTGGACACTGCCTGAGAACGCGACAATGTAGAGAGCAGAAATTTTGTACAGAGTGTTTTCAAAAATGGTCTCAATCGGACAACTCCTTTTTGGTGTTGCCATATAAGAATTTAAGTTTTTTACTGATACTGTGAAAACGATCAGTCCTACAAATTTTTATTGTACTAAAAACTTCTTCAGAATAAGTTATCTTAGAAAATTGGTTATAATATTTTTTTCTGTCCGACGAACCGTTCTAGAAATATATCCGAAAACCACTGCAAAAATCAAAATTGCGCTCAAATGGGTGCCCATACAAAATTTCATATGGGCATTCATCTAGGGTTTCATAAGAATTGGTCTTAAACCAATTCTAGCTTTTTTACTTGTTAACATCAATTTCGGTTCGTCTTAAGCTCGAAAGCAATTTGCTATCGACAGAGTATCTCGTATTGATAAGTCGAGAATCATGTTCCTTTTTTACTACGTTTTTCGTTCGGTACCGAGTTCGATCGCGAAGTTTAAGCCAGAGACTATTACTTGCAAATCGTTTTCGAGTCATTATGTTTGCAGGATAGCATTACCTGATAATTCTAATATACATTATTCTTTTGAAAACTCCAAAGGAGAAAGAGTATCATCAAGTTGACGCCCTTCCTTCACCCAAGCTTTCTTCAACAATATCCATTTTGGTCATGTCGTTCAATATATCCTCATTTCTGTCCGGGCTATAGTTAATATTAATTACTGTCGAATCTACAACCAACATTTTGTCACTATCTTCTTTGCAGTCGGGAACCCTCGAACTATATATTAAATTTACTGACATGATTCTATAAATAATGTATGTGAACTGAAGAACGGACCACATCCTTTTCTTAAAATGAATGTGTCCAAAAATATTTCTAATGCAATTCCGTTTTTTTTTATTTGTGACAATGAAATGCCAATCATTGTACATCATAAAAATCTCCTTCGATAACAGGAATGCAACATTTATGCTTTGGTTGTTTTTTTAGAAATATGTTTCATTTCTAACAAATATACCTATATTCACTTCATTGTTACTTTGGAGAGGTATGCATATTCGACGAGTAGTGTGACCTACTTTTTCAACAATCAAATAAATTTATTAAACTATTCCAATAGATCTGAAGTAGGGACATTATTATTCGGGTTCCGCATCTCAGAAGGAAAAAGAAAACAGAGCCCTTATAAGATCACTCTTTCGGGCCCCATAAAAAAAGCCTTTTTCTTTTTTTTGTATTTTTGGTGAATTTGTTATAAAAATATAGTGCCAATTGTTCGAAAAACACCGCCCCCTTGATCTTCTAGGTTTCTAAAGCTAAAATTTTGACATTATCAGGGTTTGTAGGCTTTGAGTAAGCCAACTCTTGCTAATAAGACCACCATTATAAGATCACTCTAGTTTTCGTCTGTTTGAATATTATTTAAATTGTTTTAAAATTAATTAAATATAGAGCTAACTAACAACAATAAATGATAACGTATTTACTAATGTTCCAGACCAATATGGTACAATTCAGTTTTTAGTTCAAATTTTTTATTTTTTATGCAAATTTGTATTAGGATTTGGATTTAAATATACTAAAATTCAGTCGATCATCTGCCCGTTGATAAAACTCTCAAACGGAATTTTAATTATTGAGCAAATTCAACTGAATACACGTCCTTATCCGAGCAGCAGTTCTCGCACTAAATATTTGAACTGCAAATCGAACATCCATCTTTTGAAATCAGATTGGAGCATGGTAGTCTATCTTTAAACGAGGACAAACCATTATTGAGGCCTGAGAATCTAATCTATACATCTCACATAATAGTTTCTATTTAGTGCGAATTTCCTTCCTTTTACACCAGTGGTGTCCAACACCATCGCCACTCGCCACATGTGGCGATTAGACTATGTGAATGTGGCGAATGCAGCACTGAAATATTTTTACTAAGAAATGTCGTACTTCTTTTCTTCGAGTAATAAAAAAAATTAGCTAATTTCTAAACCAAATTCAATTACTTTCTAAACCGATTTCTTACAGGTTTTTGTCAAATATTTTACCAGGTTTTTAAAAAAAATTACAAGAATTTTTTTTTTTACGAAGAAGTACGTTTGAAAAATTTTTAAAAAAATTTCAATCATAGTAGGCATTTTTATATTTATTTTCCATTTATGATTTTAAGTTGAGTTTCGCGCGTCGGTCTGGTAGCGTAGTGTCTCGGTGCGTTTAGTAGTTTTGATGTTTAATATGGTTTTATCAAAGTTGGAACTTTCAAAAGTAACATTTCGAATAGAAGTGCACACCAAGCGTTCAGTTGCTAAATCGGACTGCGGTGTGTATCCCTACTTTTTCAAGTCATGTGATGTGCACGTCGCAGTGTTTAAGATGCGTGACACCTGAATGCACGACTTGCAATTTCGTACTAAGTGACTCGCAATTTTTATTAATATTTTTAATTTATATAAAAAAAAATTCCACCATAAAAATGGATAAATATTTCAAACGACCGTTCAAATAATCCAACTAAGGAAGAAGAACAAGCAAATAGTTCAACTTAATTAGAAAAGAAAAAACGGAATTGTAGAAAAGTTTGTCGCAAATTTAGTAATAAGTGGGAATTAGAATTTACTGTGATGGAACAAGACCAAAAACTTGTATGTACATTTTGTGTAATAAAAATTTCATTGACAACAAAGTGGACAGTTTAAAAAAGCATTATCAACTAATACGTAGTCAGTTTGATTGGAAGTTTCCTTTTGGTAAACAATTTAGAGCTAACGAAATAAATCCGTTAAAGTCATAATCAAATAAACGGTTTTTAACAACATCCGAACTTTAGCAAGTTATAAAACGGCTTGGATTCTAGCACAAAAAAGAAAACCGTTTTCGGACGGCGAGTTAATTAAAGAGATTATCCTGTCTGTTATTGAAATTTTACTCAAAAATTATGAAAAAAAATGTGACAAAATGACATAATGCAAAAAATAACAAATATGCAACTAATCCACCAAACTATAGCTCGTAGAATGCAAGACTTGATGGAAAATATCAATAGCCAATAGTCACAACATTTAAAAAATTGAATATATTTTTCTTTATTGCTGGACGAATCATGTGATATCCGAGACACTGCACAGTTATATTTTATGAATATGTCTTTTATCAAATGAATGGCGATGCGACTTACAGTTTCTCACCATCATAACATTACATATTAATGAGTTGAATTGAAAACTTCAGGACTTCTAGCGCAATTTGTACCAGAATTTATGTCTAAGCTAAAACTTTTTGTAATGTACATGGAAAATCTTGATTTCACGCATTTCGTTAATATAGAAAAACATAGTGAAGATTCTAATTTTAATAGACATTTGAAGATCGTTTTGTTGACATTGAAAAATTCAGACCGGCTTTCCAACTCATGCAAGATCCTTTCCATTTTGACATCACCAATTCCCAATTATCTCAAAATATCGCGAATATGCTAAGTTTGGACCGGCGTCATTTTGAATCTGATATCCTAGAAACGAAGAGTCAGTTTTATTAATGTGGGCTCGCCTATTAAAGTCAAATGAGTTTTTGCACTGGGTTCTGGTATTGCAAAGCTGTTGAGTATGTTTGGAACAACATGGGTGTACGAGTCCACTTTTTCAGCTGTTAATTTGATAAAATCCAAGTATCGATCCAATATTATTGACAAAAATTTGGAGGCAGAACTAAAATGTGCACTTAACGTGGGTTTTATACCAAATTTTAAAGGCACTTTCACATCGAAACCGAAAACCGATAAGTTCTACACCGAAAATTCGCTTTTGCTTTCACATCAAAAAGCGAAAACTTTTTTTCGGTTAAATAGAAGTAACATTTAATTATCATAAAACTTATAAAACGTATTTTAATTTTACTTCGAAATCCCTATCCAGATTATAATATTATAATAAATAATAAAATAAGATAATATAATTTTCAATGTAAACACAAAAGTGGGGTTCAGTACGACCGAAAAAATTTTTACTCCCGAAACGTTCCACATGTGGAAACCGAAAAGAAATTGACAGATAAACATAAACATAAATTTATTTGAGTACCCGTGCCAAAGGCACGCATAACGCTGGGCACATATTAGAAAGTTACATAGTAGATTTACACTGTACCAAAACAAATCACAATAGATAACAGAGATTATAAGTAACATTAGCCTAAAATATAGTATAGTGAATACATAGAAAGCAAAAATGAAATACAATGAAAATAGAATACAACTATGAGCTTAATATATAGCAGATGCAACCGAAATTTCATTTTTCGGCCGAAAAAAGATAAAAGTTGTGTTTTTCTTAAAAATCTGACATAAATATCCTATTTTATTAGTAAAATTATTAGTTTATCCTATTTTCTATGATTTTCTTAATCATTGGAGTAAAAATCTTTAAATTGAGTTTTTCGGTTGACATTTTTCGGTTTTCGGTTTTGATGTGAAAGTGCTTTAAGGGTATGGTGCAAGAAAAAAATTGCCAAACATCACATTAAGAATTTTCGGACCTTTTATCTAAATAATAACATGTGAGGTACATGTATTAAAAAAAAATGGACATAAAACATATTTTTTATATTTATTTTTAATGTGGCAAATGAAATTATTTAAAAAAGGCGATTGTGGCTACAAACGAAGTTCTGTTGGACACCGCTGTTTTACACGGTAGTTAATTCAATTATCTCCAATTGATTTGGAAAGATGTGTGACAACGAACAAGCACAATAGATTTTTTTTTCTTTACATAAACTATAAGGCTAACTTTCGTAACTCCTAATTTTTTGTAGAAAGATTGGTAAACTTTGCGCTGATCGCAATTTACCGAACAGCTAAGCTAAGCTATTTTCTGGTACTAACTTTTTGAACACAAATTCAAGAATAGATTTCTCAAAAATGGCGTAAACTTCTTATCATAAATAGGCAAAAACTTTTACCAATTTTTGTAATTTTGCCAGAATTACCGAAACCGTAATTAAGCCTGACATCTATTTTTTCGTGTTTCTCATTAGATTTAAAATGCTTTTTAATTACCATATTATCAAAACTAGAAGAACGCTACGAGACTTTTTATCGAAAGAATCTGTTACAGTTTTAGTCTTCTCAAAATCATCAGTTTATATTCCTGCTATAAAATTCTTTATGGATAACCAGTAATAAATTGAACGGACAGAGGCAAATGAAATCCCTGTTTTTCCTTTATGAAATTATACATACATATGTAGCAGCCGATATGAAAAATATTGATTGAGAAATAAATCCTTCCTTATTTGTAAAGTTTCTTGTTTTTCTAGGGAGCATTTTAGAAAATTTTTTGGTGAATTCGGAGGCATTTGAAATCAAATCGATAATCAACAATTACACTTGATAAGAGGATAAGCCGAAAACGAATTTATTTCGAATGGATGCTTATCCGAAATAAACAAATTAATATCAACCCATTTAAAATTCTTATCTTGGTCGATCGATAGAATCAACCCCGCACTTAATTCCTATTCCTCACTTCACATTTTTTTAAGATAAACCTTAAAGTGATACCTACCGACTGACTTTATGGAGCGATTGATGCATCCTTTTTATACCCTAGATGATGAAATCATACACTATACTAAGTTTGTCATTCTGTTTGTATTACAACATAGAAATAATGATGCTAGAGCAGAAAGTATTGATAACCCAAGCATAAACCCCTTGTCACACCGGAAGCGGCACGGCGCGGCACGTCGAGGTGGCACGCGGCAAAATAGAGTGTTCACACCGAGAGCGGCAGATTTTATCCAAATGTACTCTGGAATTTTGCCGCTAGCGGCAGCTGCAAAATTGTGTTTTTGAGTAATCTCCAAAATCGCGCCGCATCGCGCCGCTCCCGGTGTGACGCCCACCTAATATTAAAAGTTATTTTGGTTTTTGCGTGTCCGTCTGTCTGTCCGCAAGATAACTGGATAACGCTTTCATTTAGAGTGTTGAAATGTTGCACACGGGCTTTTTTATATAAAAATAAATTAATTAAAGTTTGAAAATTGGACAAATAGGGATATTGTAAATGAAATTTCAAAAATGAGCTAAATCAGGCAAAGTCTTTTTAGTGTTGCCATACAGAACTTTGGGTTTTCACTTTATTCAACTTCAATGTTCATCTACTAGAGCAGAGCTTCCCAACCAGTGTGCCGTGAAACATTTGCGATGCGCCGTAAGATAATTCTGGATTTTTTTAAATTTCCTTATGAAGTGATAAATACTGTTCGACTAATATTTACATATTAATTTTTTTTTCAATTAAGTATAATAAGTCGAAAATTCAGTAAAATAAAAATTCAAAAAAAGGAAGTAGGCTCTGCAAAAAATATAACGGGTGAATGAATATTCACATCTCGATATTCTTTTTTTTTAGTATTCAGTTTATTTTTGTGAACAGTAGTGACCAGTACAGTAAACTCTTGCTTTTAAGTTTAAATGTAAATATAAAAAGAATTTATTAAATATGATTAGAAATATATTTTAATATTATTATATAGGTATTGCAAAGTATTTTTTGTAAAACTTTTTCAAAATTGAAATTATGGATAAATTTTTAAAAAGAAGCGACAAACAAACAGTTGTCGATGTGGAACAGATTCCAAAGAAAAAAGGGAAACCAACTCCTAATAGACAATATAACGAAGAATACATCAGATTTGGTTTCTCAAGTGTTGAAAATGCTGGAAGTATTCAACCTCATTGTATTTGATGCCGAGAAACATTATCAAATGAAACAATGGTGCCAAGTAAACTTATGCGACATCTTAAAACCAGACATTCCAATTATGCTGAAAAAATTTTGATTTTTTTAAGCGAATGCAAATTGATAATAAAAAACAAAGTATTTTTAAGAATTCAGCAACTACAGTGTCAAAACGGCCTCAAGAAGCTAGCTACAATGTTGCAAAATTAGTAGCTAAAGCTAAAAAACCGCACATTATAGCTGAATCTTTAATTTTACCATCTTGCATAGAAATTGTTCAACATATGTTTGGAGCCAAAGAAGCAAAAGAAATTGAAAAAGTGCCACTTTCAAATAATACAATTAGTAGGTGTATTAACGAAATGTCTATTGACATAGAAACAACGTTAATTCAAAAAATTAAAGATTCAGAAAATTTTTCGATACAGGTTCATGAATCTACAGACAGTAGTAATTGTCCTCAGCTTATGGTATTTGTTCGAATTTGTGAAGAAAAAGAAATGAAAGAACATTATTTATTTTGCAAAGAACTTACTATCGAACAATTGGGGAAGAAATATTTAAAGTCATCAACGACTACTTTGTCAATAAAAATATATATTGGAAAAATTGCTTTAGCTTATGTACAGATGGTGCAGCTGCAATGACAGGAACTGTTAAAGGCTTGGTGGGTCAAGTTCTCTCTGAAAATAATGAAATTCAAATAACACACTGTTTTATCCACAGGGAAGCTCTTATGTCTCAAAGTTTACCAGAAGATCTAAAAGTCACGTTAAACGAAATAGTAAAAATGGTGAACGTTATTAAATCTAGGCCACTTCAATCTCGCCTGTCCTCAATTTATGCGAAGAAATGGGGTCAGAACATCAGTCTTTACTTTTTCATACTGAAGTACGCTGGCTGTCAAGGGGAAGAGTATTGTCAAGAGTTTATGAACTTAAAGAGGAATTAAAAACTTTTTTCGAGAATGACACTTCTTCCATAATATATTGAAAGAGAACTTCTGGCTACAGAAACTTGCGAATTTAACTGATATAAATGAACATCTTAACGAACTTAATCGTAAAATGCAAGGAAGAAATGAAAATATGCTCAGTTGCACTGATAAAATAAATGGATTTAAGGCTAAGATTAAGATGTGGATTAACGAAGTGAAAACTGGTAAAATTTGTATGTTTAATAGGTGTTCTACCTTAAATCTTGATAAGCAAATATTCAAACTTGTGGAGCAGCATCTATATTTACTTGAAGAAAAGCTGCAGCATTATTTTAAATAAAATAAGCTGATTGAATTTGATTGGGTTCGAAATCCTTTTACTTTGCCGTCTGAAGAATCTTCGAAAAACTTATCGATGCAACAAAAAGAAGAACTAATAGATTTAAAAAATGATCGTACACTTGAGCTTCAATTTAAAGACAATATTCCAATATCTCAGTTTTGGTTAATCGCTAAGAAGGAATTCCCAACTATTTCAAAAAAAGCTATTGATATTCTGTTACCATTCGCTACTACCTACATGTGTGAAGAAAGCTTTTCATCAATGGTTACCATTAAAAACATAAAGCGATCGTGTATTAAAAGCCTTGACCATGAGCTGCGCGTATCCATTTCAAGTATAGAACCTAATATAAGCAAGCTCTGTTCTCAACATCAAGGTCAGATATCACATTAAGCTGCTTTAGAAATGTCCAAAAAAATTACTAAAAATGTATATATTTTTTTCAAAACTTAACAGAGTTTTTTTTTCTGTAAATAAGTAATAGATTTTTTAGTGTGCCGCTATGCCGCTATATTTTTACAAAACTAGGAAATCATACGACTGGGCCATGCATGGTCCAATCGTATGATTTGCATGAGCGCTACACACAAATCAGAACTTGAGCTGAGACTGGTCTGCAATGAATGAAATCTGATGAAACTATTGTGTACAAGCAAACCTGACGACTTTGCTATAGGAATAAATTAAAGTTTGAACAAAATTAGTTGCGAATGGAGGCAAAAGTTAATTTCCGATTTTGTTTAGTTCAATTCCATAGCAAAGTCATTAGTCTTGCTTATACGCAATAGTTTCGGCCGGTTTCACTCATGCTCTCCCAACTCAAGTTTCGACATTTGCTACAAACGGCTAATGTAAATCAAACGACTGGCTTTGCTTGAGCGTGTATAGCGGCCTTTAGACCATGTTTCTCTTGTTGTATGTCCTTTTCGTATAGTAGTCAGCGACACCAGCAGGCTATTCCTAGTCCAAGTAGTTATATACGCCTTATTATATAGAATATCAGGTATTTTGGTTTTTTTCAATTTAGAGTTTCACACTTAATTTTTTTACGCTACCTTATAATTTAGAATGCAGTAATTTTTTTTTAAATGTTTGAATATTGATTAACTATTCAAAACTAAATTAATATTCTAGGAAATTCTAAGAAAAAACCAACACGACTATTTCATCAAAGACTCTATAATACAAAGATGTTGCAGGCATATTGTATAGCCTGTCTCTAGAACTTAATTTTCTAAAATAGAATTGAATATCTGGAACTCCACAGTGTTTCACACCCAACAAATCTCCTTAGTTTTCGGCAGAGAATATGTACTCTATATTGTAACGTTTGCATGTAGAGTCGCAGTTCTCAAAATGTGCAAGGGCAACAATTTTTGTTTTTTTATTTTCAGCTGAGTAAATTGTTGCTATTATTGGCATGAAAGGAATGGATAAGTATGTATATTGGATGTGTTGATTGGATCTCAGCAAACAAAGCTTTTAGATTTCGTTACGAAATTAAAGCGAGTCTCGAGGGAATTCATCCGATTTTGGAAAGGAATTTGTCGCTATATCTTAAATAATTCTATATGAAACGGTTGACCACAGCTAGAAAAGAATTGTCGTTACAATTTCTAGAAGAAAATAGTGAGGAATTCTGAAAGCTTTATACATTCTTTCTGAAAGCTCATTGAACAGCATTGCCAAATTAATGCACAATAAAAATTTTAAATTTTAACTTAATTTGAATTGCAGGTGGAAGCTCTCAACAGGAGGTGGAATCTCGGAGATTCCACATTATTTTTCACTGAGGCCAAACTACACAATTTGCCTGCAATATATTTATATTATAGAATATTTGATTTTATACTTAGTGTCGACTCTAGAAAATCCAGCGAAAGAAGCGTACACATTACGCACTATCCGCTGCAGCAAAAAAAATGGCATTAAATACAGCCAGGGTTTTTTTGTGGGGTGGGCATAGTATGGGCCAGCTGTACACAAAATTTGAAAAAGAATATTCTTCAATCATGTATTATTTTTCAAAAATATGTAAAAGTTTCTAAGACGTTATTCAGTGTTAACAACAACACCAAGTTTCCTTACATCAAGGAAACTATTTTATTGATTACCGTTGTTTTTAGATCGAATATAAAATACGTAAATCTACTAGCATTATGATTTCTACTGAAGTGAGAAAACTTTCACAGAAAGAAGAAAACTCCTTTTAACGGCAATAAAACTGTAGATATAATAGAAACCAAATTTAATTAATATGTGTAGAAACACGAGAAAAATTTTCTTATCATAAGAAAATTATCGCTTATACAACGAAACTGACTTGCTACAACAAAGAACATATTACATGAAGTCAACATAATATATACCTACCTAGAATAACGAAAAGTAGACTACATTTAAGCAATTTTATTCTTATTATTCTTATTGTCATAATCGGAGATAATTGAGAAAATATATTTACTACTATTAATCTATTTTTTTCTATATATTCATTTGAATAAGACGAAGCAATTTGTTTTCTTACATCCAGGAAATGTCTTCTAAGCTCAAACTCGCACCTAACTTTCCTTGATACACATGAATAGAGCTTATTTTCAGTGAAAATTTCTCTCAGTGCATTATCGTTTAATTTGAATTCGTCACCATCCATCACTACATTCTAAATAATTATCGTCATAATCATTAAATTAAATAAGCATTAGTTTACTATTTTTTTCTGCAAATCGACTCACCTGTGTTGAGCAGTAAAATGCGTGACATGCGAGAGAATCGTTCTTGAGGCATTGTGGTTCTAAGCAACATTTTTAACCGCAGAAAAACTTCTCTCACAGCCAGCGGAGTTCACTAGGAGTAATATTGCGGCTTTAGAAAGTTTATACCCTTCTTTAATAGTTTTTCTCAAATTTTCAGCATTTATCTCAAATATTTTAATTTAAGCATGTTTTACATGACCATCGCTTCAGCTTCCAAGGCTGTATCTATTTTTAACATTTTTTTTTATAATTACTGATGAATTTAAGAAATTTGTCATCAGATTTACAAAAAAATTAAGGAATTTTCAAGATATTACATCTACCTCTGCTAATTTTTTCCAGTTGTTAAAGCTGCTGTGAGGGTACGTTTTCCAATTACAGCAAGGACTGGGGTGCTTTTAAGCAAGAAGCTCACCAGCCTCGATTATAAACCTCTTTCTTGACATTTTGACTTTCTAAACTTAAGGTTTTCTTATTACGCTTTTTATTTTGGACTTATTGACTTAACATTTGTTTAGTTACTTCTTAATTTTCCTTTTTGTTCTTTACTAGGGGAACAAGAGACCTTACCGTGGATCGGGGATCTCTTGGTTCGTTTTTGATTTAGTTTTAGAAACTACTGCCTAAGTTACAGCGACGCTCCGGCTTTTACTTAGGATCATCGATCGATTTTCGTCGATAATTGGTGATGCAGCCTAAATCTTGCCTAAAGGGCGAATATTTATAAATTAACGTATGTGTATAATTATGGTTACGCCTTCCGATTTATATATTAATTGAATACTGGAAATAGTCTATTTCGCTTTTACAAGCGAAATGGAACCTTTTCGCCTACGCATAAGAAAATTAAACGCAAGCTATTGGCTAGAATGACCAATAACCAAAAAGATCATGTACTGCCAGTATGTGGGTCAAGCAACATACATATTGCGCATAGTATTTTCTATATATGAGCAAAGCGAGCGAAAATAGGAAAGAACGAAGGACGATATATAGAGCCCAATTTGTAGGTCAAACATTAGGTACATTGCGCATATTTCTTCACATATGGTTAAAACATACACTGGCTGTATGGTAAGTCAGGGACAGCCCAGGTCCCCTACATGGCGAGAATCAGTATCGTGGTAAGGGGTAACAGTGTAGTGCGGTGTTGCATTATGCTAAAGCTTTGGGTTTCAAGAGAATGTGGCCCAATTGCAATTGCGCCTCCGCATTCTGTTGGAAACGAAGGCTTTTGAATGGAAAAATGTTGAGTTGACAATAATTCTGATGGATTTATTATCAGTCGGTCGAAATGGAGAAAGCCAAATCATTGTTAAGGTGAGTTTACATTTAGACACAAGTATCTGGATTTGTATCGACACTTGTATAGCCACGTTTTCGACTTGTACATATGAATTGAGAAATTTCTTGTCTTCTGTTTACATTAGAGGGGCACTTGTCAATATACTTTAATTACTAGTCTGCAAATGTTTGAATGCATCCCATGATGAGGTATATATTTCATCAGTTCCGCAGCCGGATTTTTGCTAACATTAATTTTTCCGAGTTCTCCGTTAAATTGACTTTTTATATTATGCCACTTATCCTCAATTTCTTTTTTCGTACACTTTAACTCCTGAGCGATTTCTTCTAACTTATCATTTTTTTTTCATTAAAGTCTTTAAATGGTTTTGACCTGACTTCCCAAATATTACATTTTCTTATTTTTCTATTAAAAGTAGGTGAGGTCTTTTCTTTTGACCACGATGACATGATTTTTAATTTAATTCAACCGCCCGCTCTACAAAACTAATCACACGATAAACTGCACTTTAGAACTAAACGCAAAATATAGCAAAATCAACATATACAAAATGTATGAGCATTTTTGTCAGGCACAACCAAATGAATAAGCATTTGTATATAATTTGCCCCATAAAAATCCCGATACAAGTGACTAAGTGTAAACTAAGCTTTAGATACATATTGAGAATTTGTCTTGAAATGAAAATGTTTTATAATTTGAGCATTCTTAAAAGAATTAATAACTAGGGAAATCTGAGAGATACTCGTTTGAAAATAAGCATATCTGTACATATGCATGTATATCTACAGCCTAGGTGCGTTTTATTTTTGTGGCGCTTTAATAGATGTATGCTTGCGGCTTATTATGAGTAATGAATGCCGATTATTGAGTGCAGCTTCATTACAAAATCAGTTTTCATAAATTTGGAATCAACTACAGATGTAGGCACAGCTCACTGTTATATAATTTGGTTATGCTTTCAATGTTATGTCCTAATGCTTGCTTGGTTGAAACTGAAATATAATTGATCGATTAATTGAAATTTAGTAATTTTGGATCGTAATTTTCTGGAGTTGCGGGGGGGGGGGCACCGGTGCTGTTTCGGGTTCACTGGGGTAGGCAGTGCCCACGCGTGCCCCTACCTAGCTAGGCGCATGAATGTATGTGGTATTGTATCAAGGTATATAGAAGACAAGGTATTCCCATTTAAATTTTGACAAATTGCAGCTGATAGCCTGTGACGTAATTCTGTGACTAATGTATATACATTGTTATAGGAAAGACAGAGAGAGAAGAGAGAGTATTGTGTGCTCTGTACCGTTCTTATGCATTTTCACAACATTTCGTCACTAATGGCGGAACGTGGTTCGAAATGGGAATACCTTATACTCTATATACCTTGGTATTGCATATGATTTTTTGCTTTATTTGGTGCCTTGTGACACAAAACGTAAGAGGTAGACACCGACATAAACATAAAATTAAATTGAATGCTTAGATCTCTTAAGCCCTGGATAGAATGAGCGCCACGTGTTTTTTACGCGCCGCATAATGAGTTTGAAGAATCAATCGTTTTCATATATAGCCTACAGTCAATGTAAACCAAGCCAGTATGGGACGCCGCATACTGTGTTCAAACTTTAAACTTTGCGGTGCGCTGTTTTCTTCTACGTTTGTTCCTTGTTTCATTTTAAGAGAACAAATGAAATTAATAACAAATTTGAAATAAAAAAAAATTTTAATAAACTTTTATGGCAAGGATACTTGCTTTAATTATCATACTTAATTTTTTTTTCATTTTTAAATGCATTTCACTATTTCACAGAAATAATCAACAAACCTCAGATAGTTCGAACTGTCAAGTGTAAAATACGCTTGGCTCTCATTGTATCATAAACGCCACAAATCGGCGCCGCAAAAAAAAAACGTATGGCGCTCGTTGTATCTAGGGCTTTAGGTGTAGTTATTTTGCATGCAATAAAAACTAATCAATTAACCATTCCTGTAGTGTCCTTGAAAGAATAAGAAAGAAAATGAATCTGTATATATCGGCGCCGGTGAAGCGAGGCTTCTTGTAAAAGTAATTACCTTTGCCCCTGGTAATTTGGGCTTCTGGGAATAGTTCCCAAAACACTAAATGAATGGAGGTGAAAATAAACAAAGAAACTAAGATTGTACGTATATCTTAGTAGGTAGACACTCCTCCCGCCTAAGTTACGTTACCTCACATTAATACAGTAAACAGAGATTCAATTACAAGTCTAGACAGCCTCGATATAAATAAAATTCCAATACGAACCTGATCCATTCCTCCAAGCTACATTTGCCCACATCCACAGACTTACCTGCAAAATAAACAGAAAAAACCAGTTAATAAAAAGCTTATCAAAACTTAACGTGGGAACAATGATTAGGTAAGCAGTTTTAACTATCAGAATTTTAGAATTAAAGAAATCAGAATTCAGTCTTAAGACCCCGTGAGTTAGTTCGCCACTTTTTAAAGAAAAGCTTCTGCAAAGGATACATAATTGAGTTAGTTTATTCTAAAGAGAAACCAAAGATTGGTGATATTTAAAGATTATAAATTGATAATTTTGTGAATATATATATATATATTAGTTGTTCAGTTTAAAGTGGAAATTATGTTTTTTGTTTTCCGGAACCTATCGTCAGCTATTTTGTTACCAATCCTAAAGGAAAAAGTTAATTCGTGCGTGTATTCTAAACTCGGCTTTACATAAAAAAAGAAGAAATATTTGGAGCAATCAACAAGTTTGTGAGTGGATACAGTATAGTTCTTTAGGTTTACTAACAGTAGTATAGTAGTATATAATTTACATTATAGAATCTTAATTGTAGGGATTTAATATTTACCCATTAAGCAATTCGAATGGAATTCCGGTCATTTTGCTTGTCATTTTTAATGAGTAACACATCTGTAAAGCCTGAATTAGATCGGCACGGCAGCGGCAGCTACAGCGACAGCAAATCATTTTCATTGATTTAGAGCGATCAGCTGATTGAGAGAAGGCAGCACAAATGTCGCGCTGCCGAGTCATATCAAATTCTAAATTTGCTGCCGCTGTCTTCATAGGCAGCGTGGATATGCTGCCATGGCATACAGAAACGTCAGAAGACGGCCTTGCTGCCTTGTGATGCTGTAGTGCAATCTGATATATTCGACAGCAAAACGTTTTTTTGTGTTGCTGCCGCTGTTGCTGTCGCTGTCGAGCATTCTGAATCAGGCTTAAAGCTCAAAATGGCGTTAGCTGTAGCGTGTAAAAACAGCTGGGTGGGTGAGGATTCCGTCGCTTTTTCCGCTGTGAAATGAAATTCAACATCTTTGCCTATCTAGACTTATTATAGTTGTATGGTTGATTGTTTTGTATATGTGTGTGTAATAGTTTAGGGTCTAAACGTAACCTCCGGAATATAATACAAGCCATGAAGTCGCCGAAGGCACCGTCACATTAAAAGGCCTTAACGTGCCGGGTACAGCATGCAGTAAGAGCTCACTCTCACTGCTTTTTGAATACTCGTCATGGAGGAAAAACTAAAAGCCCAAACTGTCGCTCCCACAGCAAAATGAAGTTAAAACAAATTGCAGCCAAATATGTTTTCTTTATAATAGTTTAAAAAAAACAATGTAGAGCAAATTTATGGAAATTATAGCGTTTGAACAAAATTCAAGCAACTTTTATATGATAAACTCCTTCAGTACGACAAGGCAAAAAGACTGTGGATATCGCCTGCTGACCGGCCCGTTGCTCTCTTTTTTCGACTTTGTTCATGACTTGTATCTTGCGGTCGTACGGTCTAAACTCTCTAAGTGATTGATTTAACTGGCTCATTGATCAAATGACAGTGAGTAAATGAGTGTGTGAATAGTAAATAATAGAAAATCCTCTCACTGAGTAAATTTACTCATATGATCCCTTTAATTACTTTGCAGGCCCCAATAGTGTGCACGAGCGTTCCTTCCCTCGCGCTGGCAACGAATAGATAGAAAAGTGTAGACTGAACATAATTGAATGAAAAAACATATAAATAAAAAAAGAGTCACTATTAACAAAAAAAAAGTACAAACATAAGTCCCAGTTCCACTTTTTTCATCAACAAATTACTTAAATATTCCTCGCTTCTCATATGTTGCGGATCATGACCAAATTAATTACAAAATTTTTTTGTAGCATCTTGTATATTTCTGGCAACTTTGGTTGTCGTGAACAACACCATAAATTAAAGGAACATCAACAAGTTTTTTGCATGCCGTTCGGCACAAAATAGTTGTTTATACATGTAGTTGTAAATTTTCTGAGTATCAGCATAAAGTATAATAAAGCCTTCATTACAATATACGGTTCGTTACCTAGTGTAGCTGTTTCAACAAACCCCTTGTTTATGTGCTTGCTAAATTAGCACTGTTAAGGAACGAACGAACACACCGGAACTAGGAAAAAATAGAAATTAGAGCACGTTTTCTAGTACCAATTTGCTCGTTCCGGCAGCGCTAATTTAGCAACCACATAACTACGATCAAAAAAAAAGACTTGCATTTTAAAATAATAGAAATTCTTCTGTATATGCACAAGACCAGATACTTATTACTTTAGATACCTTAGAGCCTGTTGCTTTCAAATTGTTATAGTAGATCTCTTCTGTGTATCTCAATCAATAGTTTTATTCTTCTAGTCTCTAAAATGATCGCAGAATTTGCTAAACAGAAAATAAAATTTCCTCCATCAGAGGAAGAGTTACGTAGAGTAAATCAGAACTTTTATAGAATAAATGGAATTCCGCATGTCATTTGGGTGGTCACTATAACTATCAGTTCAGAAGATGAGACACTGTTAAATTATCTCTATATGTATTATGGGAATCCACATATATAATACAGTTAGGAGGTAGAGTGACACAGAAAAATTTCGAAATAGCAGTTGCCAAATTCTGTGCAACACGAAAATGTATATAATTGACTTAAACGCAAGGTATCTTACTTACAAAATATTAGGGTAGTTACATTTTTACCTGGCCCGGGTTATGTTACGATCAAATAATACCAGCTTTTAGTAAGCTACGAGCCATGTTTGGATATGGGCATCTAAAAGACCATACAGGCTTTGCATATGAAACATATTTAAGGCTGGGTCTATGACATTAATTGAACAGCTCGGAGCACTATTTGCAAGATGGGGCGCCAAGATTTTTGAATAAATCGCAGATTTACTAATGGAATATTTTTTTATATACCTAAGCCAACAAAATAACGTTTTTTGATTTTTAATTTGTCCAAAGTGGTGGAATTTGTGAAGTGAAATGTCCTAGCTCTGCCAAGGAGTATACAATAATTGAAGCCATTGAGGAGAAAAAAATTTCGTTTTTAACATTGGATCCAATCACCAATGACATAAAGCTAAAGCGAACGCATAACTATTTCTACCAAGTGCAAGGTCAATTACGTGTAATTAATAGACTGTATTGTCTTTTTAGTGTTTGGACTCCAAAAGATTTTAAATTTGTGCGTATTGAAAGAGACTCTGATTTTTTCGAAAATAAAATCAAGAATAAATTACTTAATTTCTACAATAATATTTTGGTCTTAGAATTATGTGATCCACGTGTGCCTAGGAACATGCGGGTACGAAATACATACAATAAAAGTTATAGATCTTTTGCTTCTGCATATGACAATAAAATTGTTAAATTATTTCTCTGCATTTATTATTATTTATAGTGCTGAATGTAACTGATTGCGTAACTACTACTTGGTCTGTAAATTATATATGTACCTATTCACATTATCCAAGTGAATATTTATGTAATCATGAGAAATCGACTAAGCAATACGTCGACTTGAAATTATACATAAAATAGTTCTACCAAAAAAAGAATGATTCCCCAAATTTCACAGAAAAAAGTCTACTACTAAAGTCTCATATTTTTCCTTTGCCTATTCTTCATCGCCGACGTTGCGCCCTCATCAACCATCATAGGCAAATACTCCAATACACTATAAAGGCCAAAATACAGTGAGAGTGACACAAAAAAGTCCCCGTAAATGGTTGCTGCAAAACCCTGAAGAATAGGTACTTCACAAGCTATGAAACAAATTCCCTCACTACCCCATTAGAGTCCCAACGGAGTCCTGAAATTCTAAAATATTTGCAGTGTTCTTATGTAAAACTGACAAAGTCCTCTGCCCTAAACTGCTATTCATACAGAAAAATGGTCTTCTGATAATCTTAGGTTTGCTTCCTTATCTTCTGGAACGAAATAATATTGTTATACCCTTCCTAACAAAATTATTTAAAAAAATTTATACGATTTCTCAAACAAAAACTCTCAGCTGAGTAATCATGGTATATGGCGCTGTATGTTATGGCATTCCGTGGGCTGATGATATCGAATATAACTGCCTACAGATTTAGACTCCGGCTACACATACACTTATGCAATTATTATTCAACTGAAAGTTAGTGCGTTTAAAATGGCAATGTTACTTTGTAATCAAAACTATTTTATTATTTCGTTAAGTAAGTGTAGCCTTTGGAAAGATAAGGACCGAAGCTGTAAATTACTAGAAGACTATTTCCCTGTATGGATAGTAGTTCGGGCTATATAGCAAATATAAAGTCAATATTTGGAACTTTTCCATTAGTATCAAAATATGGAGAACGGGCTCCCAACGCACACATATAGATTTCTGTTTCATCACTTTCCAGCAAACATTGTGGAAGCCAATGCAAATCGCAAAAATATCACAAAGTGGAACATAAATTTTGCTAGTGAGTTCAAATTAGATATGCAAACGAAACCTCGACCGGGAGCAACATTGTATCACATTGGTGGTATTACTTTCTTTTTCGATCAAATCTGATAAATTTAAATGTATCCAAAGTGAATATTAATCTACTGTCGTTACGATAACTTTAGCGATTCGCAATTGAAATTATTTCTCAGTAATTAGCGATATCTATCTACGTATGATTATAATTTATTAACCTATGCTTGCTTGTAGGTACCTACCTATCTAATCCAGTCTCCTATAAATGTAGCATCGCATTTTACCCTTAATGTTAATTGAATGTACTTGTAAGTTGCTCACATTTCATAATTCACTGAAACACAAACACGATAAATTTCTGATCTGTTCACGCCGAAATGGAACAATAGAATCGAAATTCTTAAAACTTTTAACACTCACAAGTTCGGCCTTCGGCCACAAAACAGCGCACATGCCCGTATTAATAGCTGTGTTCTTTTGTGTCCGCAGAACAGGGCAGAACCAAAGATACACAAAAGAACGCCTCATACATTTTCATAGAATATTTATAAATAAAGTGAACAATACAAATAGTTTGCTTCAATCGGCAGAACAATTTGTTCTCTCCAGTATATGGGAGTTCTAGAACAAGATACACAAAAGAACACAACTAATGTAACATAAATAAAAGCGAACAGAATTTATATTCGCGTTCGTTTCGCTTTTATATCGCTACGATACCATAAATAAAGAAGTTGTTGAAAATTTGAATAAAATTAATTTCTTTAATTAGTTTGAGAAATTATGAGTTTTGAGGAAGAATTAATAGAGAAAATGAGGGAAAAACTTATGCTGTGCGATAAAAGTCATCTTTTTTTTTTATGCTTTGCAATTATAAGTAAGTCGCATAAGTTATACTAAAAATATTTCTTAATTTTTCCTTGTTGCCATTTCTTTTACAATAAATAAAACAGCTGTTTTAACAGTGTTTTAAAAAATGCAACATTGTCGCCAACTAAGTTGCACCAACATTGCTGTGTCTCTCCGACTGTGTTTTGGCCTTAAAATCAATGTCGGGTATCTATAGTGCAGTTGTGGGCAAACCTTTTACGGGCTACTTCAATTTATTCAAGGTGTTGCGGTACACTCAGTGGCGTAGGTGTGGTGTGCTAAAAATAGACCTACTCAAATAAATATGTACCTATGTACTGCTTTTGCAGTCTCATAACAAAAAGTATTAATGCACCTATTTCATTTGGCAATGGAGTTTGGGGTCTGGAATAATTGATTTAATAATAAATATTTTTTTACATAATTCCCAGTCACAAATTTAAAATTATGAAAGTATTTTATAAGTTTTAGAGGAGGCTAAAATATTTTACTACTAGACTTAAGTATTACATACTTTCTATATACAGGGTATCCCGTATGTGGTCTGGCACCCGAAGGCTACGGATAGGTCATGCTTAGACAAACAAAAAATTGTATAGTTGGGAGGGGGGAAATCGTAACGGTTTCCGAGATAACAGGACTTTAAGATATTTGGGTATGTTTTCATAGATTACCCCGCAACTTCTGAACGTTACACCTTATGATGAGGATTTAAACTTTGATAGATAAATAATTGCTGGACCTTTCCAATGGTCTATAAATTTTTCCCCTCATCCTTTGCGTTTGGAAGATATGGCTCAACATATTTAAAATTTCGGAATTTTTACTCGTTTTTTTTTATTTAACTGCTATTTTTATCAAAAAACACGTTATCAATACCAATTTTTCATATTGAATTTAAAAAGCCTAAAAGATTAGCTTTAAAATGACATAACACACTCCGTACCGAAAATGTAACTCTTTCTGCGTTTTTTGCACTTTTTCTTAAGCATCTCCAGCGAAAGTGGCTGAAAAAAAGTCCAAAACATAATTGGCTACTTTCTGGTCCTTATTGAACTTTTTCAGCCATTTTCGCTGGAGATGTTTAAGAAAAAGTGTAAAAAATGCAAAAAGGGCTAAATTTTCGGTAGAGAGTATTATAGGTCATTTTAAAGCTAAGCTTTTGGGCTTTTTAAATTTATAATGAAAAATTCATATTGATCACGTGTTTTTTGATAAAAATAGCAGTTAAATAAAAAAAAACGATTAAAAATTCCGAAATTTTAACTTTGTTGAGCCATAACTTCAAAACGGAATGGGGCGCGTGAAAAATTTTATAGATCATTGGAAAGGTCAAATGATTATCTATCTACCAAAGTTTAAATCATCATCATAGGGTGTAACGTTCAGAAGTTACACGGTAACCTATAAACACATCTCCAAATATCTTAAAGTCCCGTTATCTCGGAAACCGTTACGGTTAGGTTGTATCTCATGAACCGTAATAGGTACAGAGTTGAAATTTTCACAGACTGTGTATATGTATTGCCGCTATAACAACAAATAATAAAAATAAAATTAAATTAAAAATTAATTGGGGCCCCCATACAAGAAACGTGATTTATTCGGCGTTTTTTTCCTCGTTTTATTCTCATTCATTATTATTATCATAAGTAGGCATTTTTTTTCAAATGACAGAATTATTATTATTTTTTCAAATGACGCCTACGCCTACTCTCATTTGAACAAATTAATAAAAAGTGCATAGTTTTAAATTTTGTATACGATGTTACGGAACCCTTCGTGCGCGAGTCCGACTCGCACTTGGCCGGTTATTTATTCATGTTTTTACAGATACAGATTACAGATACTTCATTATACTCCACCATTCTAAAAATAAAGTCATGGCCTAATTCTGTAATCATGTCCGAATATGTTTTATGAGGAATGGATTCTTTTATGATCTTCTATACGCTTTGAATAAATTATTTATTTAGTTTGTCTACCATTTCATCAGGTTGCTGGCATTTATAGTCATCAAATTTAATTTCCTTTATTTCTGGTTTCACTTCAGTGGGAACCCTGAAACACAGTCGCATCGATTGTTAAAAAGCAGATTCTCCAGTCTAGCTGACGTTTATGGAAGACCATAAATATGTTTGTTTTAGTTTTAGTATGCTCGTCTTACGCCTTAGTAAAGGCGGTCAGATAAAAATGGCTTGGTGGTCTACCGGTGGATCGTGATCGACTTAATGCCCACCCCTGCATAGTGCATAAAATTCTGAAAAAAAATGGTCCAGCAAATTTCTAAGAAAATATTAATGTTTATCTGCCCAGAGACACAACTTGTTCGAATGGTCTTCAGCCACTAATAATGCACACGAATTCTGAAGAAATATGGTCGAATAAAATTCTAAGAAAAAAATGAATTATTGCCTCAATTGAAAAAAAATTTTATACTGGCCTGAGCACATGAATAAATCGAAATAATATACATTTTGGTTCGAACCCTTGATAAATTTCGCTGAGATCAGTGAAGTTTTTTACGAGTTCTGTTCATACATCAGTTTGTTAGTACAACCATCGATTTCTGGGTATTTCTTGTCTGTGGTACTTATCCTCATTGCCGGAAATATTTAAGATTATATTTTGATCACATCACAATATATTTCGGAACAAAAGTCCCCAGTATTACTATCTGTTGACATTTCATTTAAGTCATGGTTTTCGTATTTTAGTTAACTATTACTTGATGTGATAACAACAATAGTTTATGCTTCTGCCAAAAACTTATTTATGGAAGTTTATTCTACCAAAACTCTGAAAAAACTTTTTTAATACCATATACCGCACAATTAAAACTGATAGAAATATAATTTTATAGTTACAGTTAATTACGTAAAATATTCTAAAATTAATTTTCATTGAGTTGAATTGTGGTATTGAGGTTAAACGCAAAACTTTTGCATACTGCAGCAAATTTTCAAACTAAACTTTTACGTTCTACATGAAAACTCAAACAAATATATACCAGAGTATGGATATAAGACGAAATAAACTTTCAATGTGCCAGATACACAGGAAATATGCTTTTTATAAAGGATGGAGAAAGTTTTTAAACTTGCACGACGGACTTATTACGTTAAATGGCCCTTAAAAGCATTAATGTCTAAATTCGAAGCATCCAGGTATAAGAAATTACATTTAGTTCTGGTTTATATGTATTTGAAATCGTAGAACAATTTTTTATTTTTGTTTTGCATTAAATAGTTATGAGGTGAGTAAATTCATTAAAAAATAAATTAAATAGATTTGTTGCACTTGAAAATTAAAGCTGATTTTTATGATTTATGATTTTGTAATATTAAGGATTTAGACAATGGCGATGGGTCAAATTAAGATAGGTTAGGTTAGAGTGGCGGCTATAGCAAACACGTGTGTTCAGCCAAACCTCAAAACGTCCCCCAACTCTTCGTCAGCTAATTCTACTAATTCGCAAGAAACAATAATAGCTACCAAGCTATTTTTTCTACGTTTGACAAGGTGAAGGAGTTCACACAGCAAGTGTTGTACGCTATCAACCTCCTGCTCGTCAACACAATTTCTAACAAAGCAATTGTATGGAGCTAGAATGCTATCCGCATATTTTCCAAAAGGCGTGTTCGGTTTCCTCTTTAGCAGAGTTTCTGTAATCTTAAGACATATCTTGAGCCGTCGCTGTCTTGAAATTACGCATGTGGTTAGTGGGCCCCATCTATGATTAGCCAGCTTGTATGTAGGTATGTAAATCTAGAATTCTCTTCACTGATTCTAGGAGCCTACCAATGGATTCTTCCGCCAAGCGTATATTCATAGCTAAATCCTTCCTGGCTTCAGCTACCGCATTTCCTGATATATCACTGTGGCCAGGCATCCATCAGAGAATACTGATTAGTGGTTAGCAGCACGTTTCCCAAAGTCACAGCGACAACGTTGAACTAGGTGCAATTTAATAGTATTCGAGCCCAAAGCTTTGATTGATTTGTCATTACAAATCCTGATAACTTCAATCAGTAGGCACGCTATAAGTTTTTTTTCAGCTTCCTTACTGCGTTACTAGCTATACAAGTAAGCTAGAATCTGCGGTTGGAATACGCTAAGTAGTCCGTTAGGCGGTAGGGTTCTTGTATTTAAAGGGATACCGAGTATACCCCGGCACCCACTCCCGCATCGATTCTTGAACCATCGGTAAAGGCAGATAATATCAGAATTATTTGCCACCCAAGCTCGCTCCTCTCTTTAAAACTATACATTTATCATAGTTGCCAGGAAGCAGGAGGGACCATTATCTCCATTGCTGTCGTTGCCATTGTTCAAAGAACTCCTGTAATACCTAAATAGGTAACCCTCTACATTTTGGTAAGACCTTCAGGTGAGTCGCTTTCTCTAGAGCACTCCACCACGATTCCAAGATTCTACTGGGGATCATAGGCCTTAAAATAGTCGTGTTACATACAGTGCATCGATGTCATGGCGTAAACTACATCTGTTGCTTAAAATTTTCTTGTGGGCATAAAGCGCAATGGCGAGTTATTTCATCGACTCGAACTAAACTGACATTATTAATTGAATAATTGAAGAGAATGGGGTTAGGAGACCTAGAAAAAGACATAACCTTGCACGTAGTTGAATTTAAATTTATGTTGTTTGTGGAGCACCAAATTATTAGCTTATCAATATCGTTTTGTAGTTGGGCACAAGAGCTTATACCCGAAACATTCAAGAATAATTTCAAATCATCCGCATATATAAGACAACGAGCAAATGAATAATTGAACGTTACATCGTTCACAAAGAGAATTAAGAAAATTGGACCACAGTGACTTCCTTGTGGAACACCCGAGTATGCATTGATCACTCTAGATAAAGTGTTTTCAATTTTTACTATTTGTTTACGATTCGACAAGTAAGATACAATCGACTTCAGAAAATTTGAGTGAAAACCTAATGCACTTAGTTTCACTATTAAGGTCTAAATGTAGACCCGATCAAAGGCTTTAGAAAAGTCTGTGTAGATACAGTCAACCTGACATCCTTCCTCAATGGAATTAATGCAAAAATTAGAAAACAATGACAGATTTGTTATTGTAAATTTCCCTTTTTGAAAACCATGCTGTTCTGCACAAACGAGCTCCTTGTATAAAAAGATAATTTTTCCAGCTATAATCCTATCCAATAACTTTGGAATGATATTCATAAGAGCTACAGGTCTATAATTTTCAATCTTGTGTTTAGCACCACTTTTAAAAATGGGCTTAATAATTGAGGTTTTCCATGAGTCTGTAAATACTACAGTATTTAAAGATAAATTGAACAAATCAAATATATAATAAAACAAATACAAGAATTTATCGCTACATTCAATTTACGAGAACAATTAAGATCTAACGTCAGGAAAACAAGGTTTCCATAAGAGTCTGTAAATACTACAGTATTTAAAGATAAATTGAACAAATCAAATATATAATAAAACAAATACAAGAATTTATCGCTACATTCAATTTACGAGAACAATTAAGATCTAACGTCAGGAAAACAAGGTTTCCATAAGCGAAAAGCAGTATAACCAAGGTTTATACTATCCTAAGTTTAGCAACAGTAGAGAGCAGATATCACGAAAGCCAGAGTTTTTTAAGACACCATAAAGATTATTTAATATTTTCTTAAAATGGTCGCAACAGAGATTATTTGAGTTGAGCGGATTCCTAACACATTTAAAAGGCAGTATATCAGATAAATACATATCAACCAGAGGAAAGTTATTAGACTCCAATCGTCTCCTATATATTATTGTTTAACTAGATTTACCGGTATTTAACAATAGATTGTTAGCAACAGACCATTCACGTATATGTTCCAGGTCCATATTTATTCGAGAAAAACTATCCTGCGAAATACCAGAGGATGAGCAATTCAGGAAAACCTGCATATCATCGGCGTAGAGATGCACCTTTGCATCATGTACAGCATTAGGTAGGCCGCTGAACAATAACGGGCCATAAAAGGATCCTTGCGGTACACCGCATCTAAGCAATATCGTCTAATAGATTCAATTTCCAAGCTTACCCTGCTGTGGACGTCCCATCAGGAAGCTATTTATAGTGCTGATAGCAGAGGTTGAGAAGCTAACTTGAATTTTAGATTGTTATAACTTAAAATATCAAATGCTTTGGAGAAGTCTAGTAGAACAAGAATACGCATATCATCTTTATCCAGCACCGTACGTATATCTGCATTCACTTTTAATAAAGCAGCACAACTGTAATATTGTCGAAAACCATATTTCAAAGATGATAGTAATGAATGTTCTTCATTCTAGTTAAGCCTTTGATGAGCCATAAGTTTTTCAATTGCCTTGGCAAGAAAACACAACAAACTGATAGGACGGTAATCAGATAAACTGCTCGGAGAGTTAATTTTTTTGGAATAGTAATACAAAAAGCGGTCATTCAGTTAATAGGGAAATTAGAAGATGTTAAAATTGTATTGAAGATGTGAGTTATTACAGGAAGCACCACAGGTACGAGTATCTTTAAAAGGCGAGGAAGTATATAATCTGGACCGATTGCATTCGACTTAATCGGATTAATGATGATTAATGTCTGGTCATCAGTAACAGAACGGAAAGCAAAACCATCATATGAAGATTGCAAAATATCACCATTGCTACAATCAACCAGCTCCCCTGCATTAGAAATAGCTGAAAAGTATGAACTGAGTTCATCAAGATCCAGCTCACTGCCACGATCTTCCTTACCATGTATGCCCATGTGCCTTAAATTATTCCAAAATATTTTAGGAGGTAGCTCAGGATTAAGCTGTCTAACTAGATATCTCCGGTGTATTATGTTGCAAAAGATATAATTGTAATAGGTGTAAATCATCAGTTCTTAACCCCCTAGTATCTCCGAAATAGAAACCCCGGTTCTGCAATTAAGATTTAAATGTATTCAGAAAAACCATGGAAATGACTAGAAGCGTTTGTGCGCCCTTCGTAGAGAAAACTTCCACCTGATCATTGACATCATAAACTGTTGACCAAGGGTTTTCTGAGCATTCATTTAAGAAATCATCGTGATTTATACGACTATAAGTGCGATATAATTCCAGTATATTAACATTCGTAGTATAGTTGATGAGAATCTAAATGTTAAAAATAATAAATCATGGTCCAGAAAACTTGGTGGACTAAGTTGGTTCAAAAATAAAACCTTATCTCCTTCTGACACCAAAAATATGTCATAACTGGAAGGCATCGCACCACCACAATAAGTCTGCAGCATATGACCCTCTTCAAATCCAATGAATGAAACACATGTGTTAGGAATATTTGGTAAGTATCTATTTAGTTTGAAAGGCACTGGTACAAATGTGGTGTTGAGAAACGTAGAAACAATTTTGCGCAAAGTTTGGGCGAGCATACTCTTAGCGAAAGATAGTTAGTTTGAGTGTATTAACGAAAGTATCGAATGCCTGTTCTAAAAACCCTTCCTCCAGGAATACTTTCCAAGCCATGAAACATGAATATAGATGTGTGCGTGCTAGTCCAATTTTCTAAATTGTTTTATATTGATTCTTATGGAAAAGTGACTAGACATTGATTTTATATATGCTTTAAAGCCTAAACTACTATTGTTTAGGATTCATAAGAATCCTGATATTATCACATTAGCAAAATCAGCAAAATTTGCATGTCGACACATGTATACACCGGCCTAAAGAGAAAAATGTACAAGAGGTCTAAATTAACAACGATGTAGTGAAACGAGCCAGCTATAAACAACTGTACACGGGTAGTAGACTACATTCGCATATGGTAATTTGTTTTTTCTTTTGTTATCGAGAGAGAAAATGCAACAGAAGAGTTCAAATTATCAAGTGCGCCAGCCAGAAACAACTGTAGACGGGTAGTATACTGCATCTGCACTTGGTAAGACGATAGTGAACATCTATTAAAAAATAAATTAAAAAAATTGTCAGAGTATGCAACAAATTTTGGATGGAATATAATTAATTTACAAAGAGTTTTTTTCTTATACGGTTGCATTTTATAGTGCAGCTGCTATGCTAATTATTGTTGCCATGCGCCTTTGAATGCCATTCTTTGGTACCGTGCGCAATCCATGGCTATATAAACCACAATCTGACTTGACTCGTACTCTTTTCTAGTTTGGCAGCTCATCGATCAGCTTGGTAATTTTATATCTCTTCACAATCTATTTCATAATTACAAACAATCACTTTATTTAGTTGATATAAAGATTTTTATTCTGGGTACCGACTGGATTAAAGATTTTATTTTGGACAATAATTAAACTAAAGGTTCTCATTGCGTGTATCGACTATAATAAAAATAAAAAAACAAAACTACTTCATTGCAGCTATCGACTGTGATAAAGACTTTTCTGGATCCAGGATTCTTGTGAGGGAGGGGCGCAACTTTGGTTTAAAAACGGTATAAGCTGGAAACAGATCAAAAGTTTGAAGACACTTGCCACCACTCGCAAATGTCAAATACATAAAATTTATCATTAAGATACGTGTCGATCAGATAAGTGAGTGACTACCACTCGGAACGAAGAAAGTTGCTCAACGTTCAACTTTTGCCACTCGCGAAAGTCAAACGAGGCCTTAAATTATTTATTTTGTTTTGGTTTGTAAATAATGGAAGTGTAAAACTTCCAAATCACCCATTGTACTTAATAAAAATAGGGAAACACATTTTGTTCAAATTGAACTAAAGGGATACGTACTTTAACTCTACTAAAGTCAAGAAAGTTTGATTTTCTTTATATATTATTAAGGCAAGTTAAGGGGATACCTTATGCTGCAAAGCACAGCATGACAGGATTGTGAAAGGGAAACGAATTAGGGAGCGTGAGGAGAACGCCAGGAGTGCTGAATGTCACTCTTAAAGTTTCGCAGATTGTATGTTGGAGTGAAGACAGAAAATGGTAGACTGTTCCACATTCACACAGTTTGGGATAAAAACCATCACGAAATTTTACTGCATGGCCGAAAGTAATTTGATGGGCGATTTGCTGCGCGAGTTTTGCGTGCAGGAATTATTCTGCAAGGGATCAGACGAGATATTTCATTAGAACATTGACCACGCATATAGCGGCAAGGGAGTGAAGGGCATCCATCATTGCGCGTTGTTCGAGTGAGTCGATATTACAAGTTATTGCCACATCGCCAATGCGCTTGAAGGCTCTCTTGGACAATATCCAATGAAGGTAAGACTGTGCGACCAGCCTCGGGCCCAGATATGAAAATTGTATTATATTCTAAGTCTGATGTAGGACTTGTAGAGGAGCGCTAGATTCGATGGGCTGAAATATTTCTATACCTTTTCAGAAATCCTAGAAATTTTGCTGGTTCTTTGGCAAAACAAAAGATGTGATCTGTTCACCTTAGCTTACTGGAAATATTAAAGCCAAGAATGTAAAAAGACGGTGATCGCAAATCAGTGCTCCATCAAAAGAAATGGGAGTGAAAAACTATGATTTTGCTTCAAAGAGATGAGAGAGCTATGGCGCTTAGATACCTTAAATTCAACGGGAATCGCTTTACTCCAAGCGAGAACGTGATAAATGTCGTTATTGAATGATCTAATCAAGCCATCTCGTTTGACAGATTTCGCATTCTCTCTGGAGTCCCCAAGAATGTCAACAGAGTAAGCGAAATCAAGGCTACTATCATAGGCAAAACTATGGATTGGATTAAAAATACGGGAAAGTAGATCATTAATTAAAATCAAGAAGAGAGATAACAGAGTCCTGGGACGTCTCGGCATCTAGTGCAACCGGTATTATGCGATCAGATAAAACACTTTCAGTCTATAATAGAAGATGAGGGGAGAGATCAAGTGCTTTAACATTAACTAAAACGGCTGGATGCCAGACTCTATCAAACACCATTTAAATATCTAGAGCAACGATTTTGTGACTACAAAACACCAAAATTATGTACGATTCGAATGTTCCTTAAGAAAAGTCAGCAAGTCTTCAGATGAGGGTCCAGTTCGGAAGCCATAATGCCGATCATTGATAAGTTGATTGGTTTCTAGATACTTCATTAATTTAGAGTTAATGATAGATTCAAAAAGCTTTGAAAGAATCGAAGTGATAGCAACTGGTCGATAATTTGAGGCGTCGCTAACCTCACCTTTCTTGGGAATAGGCTGAACGTAAGCTAGTTTCCAACCATTTGTAAATATTCCTGTCGAATAAGACAAGTAGAATAGTTTGCGCAAAGGTTTAGCCAAACATGAAACACAGCTTTCAATTAACAGGGCTGAGAAACCATCAGGATCTCGGCTTCGGGGACGTTGATCCCCTTAAGGACCTTGAACACATCCCTCTTATGGATGTGTAGTGGCTGTTTTATAGAGAATTTGAAGCTAATCTACCAGTGAAGATACTAGCTTGATCACGGGAGTCAACAACCACTTCTCCGATATTAAGTAGTGAATGTATAGAGGAATTGCTGAAGTTGTTCTTGATGGTCTTGACCGGCGACCAGAAGTCTTTGCTATCTTTGCGGCTTGCCAACATTCTGATCAAAAGGAATTTTTTCTCTCCGGATATTGGACTTCTAGATGTTCTGTGCAGTCTTGTCGACTTGTTTCAATTCTAGACATGAATGCAATTGATACGCGCGAAAAGCAGGCTCTTTCGCTTTTCTTACATTACTTGGTTGAACTTATCGTTAAACCAAGAGCGATTTTACTATTGTTGAGATATGCTATAAGAGAACGGAATGTAATCACACATGCCAAGACTTCTCTAAGGTTCTGATTTAAAATTTCCCAATCAGCTTTTAATTTTTTGTTTGTTTAAGGTTTTAGCCAAATATTCTACTATTGCATATTACGCAATAATAAAACTGTTTTTCAAACATAAATGTCTTGCTTTAACTATACATCAATACACACTCACTATACACGCTCACTATACATCAATATACAATGATTTGTTTGCCATTGTGTTTTCAATTAAAACAAATCTCTCATCGCTTTTACCAGAATAAGTTCTGCTTCAAATTGAACGTTTCCAGAAATTTTTATGTCTTTTGCAAAAAGTGCAGTAGAAGAATTCAGGAGATCTACTGCAATTTTTTTGTGGTCTTCAGGGAGGGGCGCGCGCCACCCGCGCCCCCTAGCTGGATCCGCCACTGGTATCGACTGCAGTAAGAATTACTAATCTTACTTTATTCTGACTATCAGCTGGTATAAAAAATATGCTAATTCAAAACCTGAATAAAATTTAAAGCTAATTTCGTCGAGTGCCTAATACAGAGCTGGTCAGGTACAACAGAATTTTTAACACATATTTAATTGGATCTTAATCATATAAATTAAAGTTACATTTTGGTCTTTTAAAAATAATATTATTTATAATATACATATTTTACATTAATCATAAATCATAACATTTATCAAACAAACGCTTTATTTTTGAGTGCAAGTTATACTGTAGCAATTTTTTTGGTAAATCAGAGGATAAAACCAAGAAAATCTTGTCTTTGAATTAGGATTATAATTTCAATCACACCTACTAATTTACTGCGTGTTCGCTCTGACTACGGGCAGAACAACTATCCATTAAGCTTGGCTCCTTACCTTCTCAAACGAGACACTTACTATATACCTTACTTAACAAAATAGTTTTGATTAAAAACTAAACATACCATTTTACACTCAATACACTCAGCTGAGTAATAGTTGCAATAGTGTTTGTTCGACCTTACTCCGAATCTGTAGGCAGATTGATTCGAATTCATCGGACCACGATACATTCACATATGCAATTATTACTCAGTTGAAGATATAAAAATTTGATTCCAGTTGGGAGGATAAGAAAGTAAGTTTAATATTATCAGATGACAATTTTTCTGTATGAATAGTAGTTTAGGGCCCAGGAGCTATTCAAATCAAACTTTTGTCAGTTTTCATAAGAACACTGCCTAGTGAAGATTGATTTAGAGGGATGCCGAGTACAAGACAGAAGGACACCACAAAAGAACCTACAGTACACAGAGAAGAGAATCTCAGTTTAAAGGGTCGTGAAAGGGTATTGAGAAGCCCCTGAGGTCCACAGATTGCTCTTGTAAAAGCAAATAATATAATAATATAATATAATAATATACGTAACGGTTTATTGCCACACTCCACACAACCACATGGGATCATCGCAACAAGTATATAGCGCTATCTAGGTTTGGTGTATACTATTATAATCTAAGATACATTTATTGATACTATATTGAACTACATACAATATATATTGTTTATTAGGCTTAGTGTTGATTAAGAGTTTTAGGATAGTAATAAGTTTCGGTTTGAATAAACGAAAATTTAAAGTTGACTTCTCGTTTTTTGTCTCGATCAAGATCGGGTCCATCACATGCAAGAAAAATCCTTAGCCAAAGCATTACTAATGTTATAAATATTTCGTTATAACGGTATTGCACACATGTGCCGGCAATGTTAAGGGAGGCCGGGGAACGGCAAAGAGCCTTTCTGTGTCCTCACAGTGAGTTAAGATAAGTGGCGTACAAGCCCCATCAGGACCGGATGTGTTTTTCGTTGAAGGCATGATATTTTTTGTGTACATGGTGCGTAACAGCGGCAGGATTTGGGTAACCCACCCCACCACTACCTGCAATAGCCAAGGTGGTAGCGTATCGCCCTGCACTAGCAACGCTGTGGACGGAGTGAGCTGTCAGCTTATGTTGCCGGGCTGAACTTTCGTCCAATGGTACTCACTCGAAAATATTACCATAACAAAATGTTTACTGCATCTCACTGAGTTTTATACTCAACCGTTGTCCTCGTTTTTTCATAGCTGCCGGTATTAGCTAAATTAGTAGGTAGTACTTCTGAATTTAAGTGTAATACATCAGGATAAATATACATATCTACAAGCAACTTAAGAAAAAAGATATGTGTTTAGTCTACTTTCCTGTATTTATCCTTTTTCCTTATTATACATTTAATAGATTATCACCGTAGGAACTGCTACCATAAAGAGCTTCAAGCTAACTACATGGACTGGCTACGTTCATAGGAATACGCTTAAATAGTGTTTCATATAGCTTGTAGCGTGTACCTCTCGATGCAAATTGGGCCTCAGTCACAGCATTATCAGCTAAAATATTCACATAAAAATCACCAGAAATCATCACATTATCATGGCGGTGTATAATTGAAGCTATGGAACTCTCAAATTCAAGTGCATTCTGCAGGCTAAACATATTAGGAGGGAGGTAAGAAGCAACAAGAACACAACTATCAGAAATAGACCTGACTTCAACATATATAAATACCAAAGACTGAGACGAAGAAAACCCAATGGTAACCGACTTTAAACTATCTCTGACATATATTCCAACTCTTCCTCCAATTCGACCAGGCCTATCATTACTATGTAGCTTTAATCCAGGAATATCAAACAATTTTTTTGAATATTACTATGAAGCAAATTTCGTGACACTACAATAGCATGTATTCAGGATGCAGCTAAAGCCTGCCTCATTTTATCTATCTTATACCGCAAGCTCAAATAACAATCATGTGCGCCATCCGCTCTTGAGCGAAAAATGTTAAGCATAGTTACTATCTGGCCCGTGAAATTAAACAACGTAAAGTTCAACTCAACCAATGTGAACAGAGGCACATTCAGAAAGACATTGCAACAAGAAAATTAGCACAAACAAAAAACAAAGAAATAACAAATAAAACACCAAGCAGATAATCTATTGAAATAAGAGAAAACTTCATAAAAGTAATGTAATCACAAAATAATGTCGAAAAATTGTGATAAAAAAGAAGAAATTATTGTGAAAACGAAATGTCACACAATAGTTTGACATTTATATTGTAATGCCACACTTTTTTATGAACGAAAATTTCACAAGAAACTGTGAGCAAAATGTGACAAAACTCTGTTGTATAATGACTACTTTTGCTAGAATAACGTGCCATTGATTGTGTGGAAAATTAATCGCCATTCGACGTGTTATTAATCAATTATTTTAGATAAATGGTAAAAATATATGTAAATTGATTTCAATAATTCCTCTAATATTTCAGTTTCAATTGTTTTTATTTTTCCCTGTTTCCAGATATCATAACAGTATCCGCAATAAAGATATTGATGAGAACGCTGCGCTGATGAGAAAAAGTTTAAAATTTTCAAAAATTAATAAATTTTTTTCAAAAATTAATAAATTTTTTTCAAAAATTAATAGTTTTTTTCAAAAATTTGTGAATTTTTTAAAAAATTTGTGTATTTTTTTAAAAAAATTGTGTATTTTTTTAAAAAATTTGTGTATTTTTTACAAATTCAATTTTAAACTATTATACTAATTATTACAGTATGACAAAATGACAACATTTAAATGTCACAAACACAAATGTGTTTTTGGAGAAAAATGACGATCGCATTACCTTTTCTCTTTCTCTTTCTCTTTCTACTTTCGGAATTTTCTTAATTTCTTGAGCGGCTGCATTCAGAAGCTTCCTCACTAATATTTCCTTGGGGTCCACATTGGAGGAAGTCAGAAATGTACTGCGGTATGTTGCCTGCTTCCACCATTGTTCCTTCGAGACATTCGCTACCTTCGAAAACTCGTAAACGTCCAGTTTCACTACACGGTAACCACATTCGCCCGGAGATTTCAAAGTGACTACAATGTCGCCTTCCCTTTTCGCAATAGATTGCTGTATGAATCCAATGTTCGATGTTGTACTCGATGGACGAAATAACTCGTCTATTGTATCTTCTTCCAAATCTTCCTTGGCCTGTTTCGAAATATTGCGTAAACTTACACCGGCAACTGCTGTTTGGATAGGAACAATCGTGGATGACATGAATGTGGTCTTCTCCATGCTCGAAGATGATGAGGACGGCTCCGGTAAATTGTCTATTAAGGAGTTCATTATCCATTCTGAGTCTTCCTGATTTATCCAGTGTCTCGTAAATCATCATCATACATGATGATTCGGTTTCTTGGAGGCATTGTACGAAATCCTCTATCGAACAGTTTCCGTAATCGATCTTTTTTCGTTTCAGGTTTTCTATTATAGATATAATGCCTGACATTATCTGTGACAGAATTTTCTTCGCCAAAATTTTCCTCTTCTTCAAAGCTGTTAATGTTAGTTTCTTCGATACATCCATCAAATTCACTAAAATGCCTTCGTGCCATATTACTATTAATATAGATAGAATTGTTGACAAATTCTCGTTGTTCGGTTCCTGTGACTCGATTATTTGATCCACACTCAAATGAACCTTCTTCATTTTGGACACATCCATTGACAGAAAATTTTCCGGATGTTTGCGTTTCTTCCTCGAAAATTTCTTCTGATATGCAGAAGTCTCCTTCATCAACGATTCCAGATTCAAGGGTATTTCGTCCTCTTCTTTTCCTGTTTCTTGATTGTTTATTTTCTGAGGATTTAAATTCGGTGATGCTTGAATCACTTCGTCGTCGCTTACTACTAAGTCCTCTGTATTGTCTTTGTTGAATTTTAATAAAGTTGTCATCTTCTTTGTTTTCGGTAACGGCATACTTTTCACTTAAAACAGATTCTTCACTTTCAACAGTAAATTCTTTACTTTCAATAGAGTAATTATACGAACAGACTGAACTGATCGAACTAATGCTTGCACTTCTAGAAAACATTTAAATAATTACAAATTCAAACATGCTTTATATACACTCATAAATAGAAAAATTCTTTATTACGACGACGACATTCTAATTTTGTGCGGGGTAATTTAGAAAACACATTGACGACGACGACGACGACGACGACAGTCGTCGCCAAGCTTACCGTAGCGATCGGGCGAAGCCCATGATCATGCATAGATGGTCACACAATTGTCACAGAATCTATTAACATTACTGTGACAATCATAAATATTGTTTATATGACATATTATGTGACAATTGGCGTCAACCCTGACACAGTTTCAAATCATATTTGTTACATAATTTTATCGACAAATGACACAAATTTGTCGTGGTTTTGTCGTTTATATGTGATATCTGGCTACCCGGGTACGTATTTTATTTGAGACAGAAGCCAAAAACTATTTGTTGCTGCACAAAAATAACTTAAAATTATTCTGGTTATAAATTAAAATTACAAAATACTTTTAGTAGTTCTGTGACGAAGTTTATTTATAATAAATAATTTTTTTACAAGAGTGAAATAGGAGAAAATGCTATGAAGTTTATTATTATAAGTTTATTAAAATTACAAGAAAATACAATAATAATTCACAAATATCAATATTTAACTTTTTTTAATGGCAATGCCCTCTGAAAGCTCTTTTAATATTGGGAATATACACAATGGTACAAACTTATAAATCTCCCTCTGGTGCCCTTGATAGCTCAGTTTTCGTGAGTTAGACTATAGGCAAATGTACATTATCTATTTTCAAGGATTAAACACAATTAATTCTAAACAAACAGAATAAAAGTACTTTCACAATACATATTACCTTGAAAACAAATCTTGTTGTGCATACAGCTTATGAAAGTAAGGTACACAATAATAGGATAATGATGGTATAATAAGTACATACTTCCATAATACCTATAATGAAATGTTACCAAAGCAATAAGTTCCCAGACTCTCCCTATTTGATAATAATAAATCACTACGTTTTAAATGTTCTCATTGTAAGAAATCATTTATATCATTGTCCTTGACCATTCTATACATCTACGACCTACAAAATATGTTGAGGACAATGCCAGTAAAATCCCTAAAATATAATTTTGTTTTGTATTATATTAAGATTCTTTAATATTAAATACTTACATATAATACATGAATCATAATTGGGTGAATACAATTATTTTAAACATTTCCCTCCTTAGTATGTCCATTAATGTACACCTATTATTTGGTCAATTAATTATTACCTGCTTGTACATAAAAAAAATATTAGAATTTATGATAACACAATGGTAATTTTTATATTAAATATATTTACACAAATAACTTTGTACACAATAACATTTGGGAATCTTTCTTCTTGTGCGCGTTCTTTCTCAGCGTGTCATTCTCAATCTCCCCTGAAATGACTCTGCAAAAGATTTTCATTTTTGTACATAATATGTATTCTGTACAATATAGATATATGTTTGAACGTTCACACTTAAAACAAATTCTTGTTGAATTGTGTAAACTTTACCATCAAAAAAGTTTGAGTAAAAGCGAAACAGTGATGATTAAGCTTTTCTGACGTAGTTCCTTAGTTCTGAAATCTTAGAAAATATTTCTTTGTTCCACCCTGGTTCCATTTAACTCGCTTACCATATGCGCAAATTATTATATAAGTAGAGATCGTTGAAACTAAAGCAACAACTTCTTCTTTTTTTTAGCCTGGAATACAATGTGATGCAGTGCTGGAGCAGTGTATCGCACTGTAAAGTACATTGAAAGCAGTGCAGTGCTTTGACAATCATTTTTGAAGTTTTAATATATTGTTACGTGCGTGACTATAGTTCGTTATTTAAAACACTATATTTGAGATATAATTCAAAAGTTCTTTCTTTTATTTAACTTTACTGTTTACTTTTATAACGTTCACAAATAATTATCAAATCAACTCTTTAGTTTTCGCTACTACTGTACGTCTAATTATCGCAATCCAAATAGTTTACTTCATTCACTTCACTGTCTGAAAGAAAACTCCGCCTCCTGGATTTGAGTAGCGCCGTATTTATACTCCGGACCTAAAGTTTACTAGGATGTCACTAACCTAAAGTTGTTTTCATTTCCAATAGATAACGCTTGTATCATTTTGTGGCGCGTAACAATATTTATAAATTTTTTATATTGTGGATTTATTATTTTGAGAAAAACTCTACTCATTTTTCTTCTAATATCATTTTAAAAAATTTTAATTAATTTAGCGGTATTTAAGAAATGTCCACTGATGTAGTGCAGGGTATGGGAATTGCCACATGGTATTACATGAACTCTAAATTTCAATGCAGTGCAGTACACTGCATGATATTGCGTTTTATGCTTTACGTGATGCAGAGCTTGGTTCAGGTAAATTTCTATACGTATGTTGCGTTCCTTGAATTACAATTAATTTTTTTTCTGAACACTAAATATCATACTCGTATTATTAATTATTTATACAAAATAATAAATATGAATGAAATAAAAATATATGGTTAACTTCTGCCTAGGCAAAATGGACAGTTGCCTAGGGGCTCAACCTTGTAGGAGGGCCCGCCAGGGGCCGACATGGTATATATGAAGGATATACGAGAACGAACATTAAAAAAACTAATTCACGCTATTGTTCCTTCATACAGGGGAGTATTTACCAATAAGAAAAATAGAGCGGCAAATACTCAATTTATGAAGTAAAAAAAAACAATCGAAGTTGCACTGTTGTGACCAAGTCTACAAGTACACGGAAGCAAGGCGCTGGCAAGTGTACCGGTAGTAAAGTAAGAAGCAATAGCGGAACAGATTTTTTTTAAAGGCAGGGGGACGAGAGATCCCAAGCACGGAGGTCAAAGCGGCTCATTGTGCTATCCTGCTAGAAACCCCACTACCAAAACTTCCAGTCCACTTAATGAAGTGCATCAAGTCTTGGTGAGGAAGACTCTTCAGTTCATTTACAGACAGGAAGGAAGACCCTAGAGCATCCAGCCTGCTCCAGGCGAACGCCGGATAAGTACACAGAAAGTGTTCGGTTGTCTCAGGCTCTCCTTCCAAGCAGGCCAGATACTTAGGGCTGTCATTAACTCCCATGCTTGTTAGATGAGCGTGATTCAAGCTCTTTTAACCACAGTTTTACATTATTTTCCTCCGATCCCCATGAGAAAATCAGAGATATTCCTATTGGACCCATCAAGTGCACCTGCAAGTACTCAGATTCGCCAATATCTGCTGATGAACATCATATCTGCTACGAACATCCGCTTTGATGAGACACCCGATACTCGAGGTGGCAACGCAGCGGGTTATGGTCCGAAGAACGGAGAATCAGAAACAGCCCTAGCTAAAGGTTACCCCTTTCATTCCCCATGATTACCAGGAAGTGACACATTTATATGGATACACAGCTTATCCACGGACGACGTGCACTTCCCCAGTAACTTAGATGTTATCCGAGAGCCACTCAGAGCCATCAAGATTTCCTGATTATCCGAAAGGATAGAAATATCCTTTCTCTTGATCTCCATATCAATGGCTATCTTCGCTACCATTGCGATGGCGAAGATTCAGCCTGGAAGACAGTGGTGTGTCTTCTAAGTGAGTATTCCATCTCAATGTCAGGTTCAGGAAAGAAAACGCCCATTCCGGCTCCCTCACTAGTCAGAGAGCCGTCGGTAAAAAATTTTAGATTGTATCGGGGCAAGCTCGATAAGGCACTTCCCTTAGTCCATAATTCCCGTACAGGAAAGCTCACACAGAAGCGGCGCCTAAAACGAAGCTCTGGTACTATCACATCACTTGGTACGCCAAAGAGGAATAAGAAGAGCCAGTCTAGCCATCCTCCCAACATCCCCATAAGCGCAATCTGCACACAACCCTTTTGGCATCTGCCTGAATGACAAGAACCAGGGATGGAAGATTTATTAGGACCTCAAGAAAAGCAGTAGCCGTAGATCGTATGGAGCCCGTAAATCCCAACGAGGCAAGCTTCTGCAGGCCCGCCAGCTTCCGAGTCGTAATACCCAAAAGCGTCCTCGGTCACCATACACAAGAGACATATGTGAGCATAGGTCTAACGATTGAGGTATACATTCAGTGCACAGCCCTCGGTCTTATGCCCTATGTGCGCCCAAAGGTTCTCCTACATTGAGCGAAGACCCTCATATCCGCATTAACTTCTTCATCTACGTGCAATTCCTAATGTCAGCTTAGCTTCGAGTCAAGGCGGACCCCAAGCTGCTTGATATGGGGAGAGCGTTGCAGAGTGTTTCCAAAGAGCTTTGGAAGAACAAAGTATCCAAGTTTCAAGTTTCTGGAGAAGAGCACCAAACTAGTTTTTGTTGGGCTCACTGTCATATCATGACGGGTGCACCAGTCCTGAATAAGAATGAGGTCTCATTGCATGAAAGCACAGCCAACAGCGTCGCATGAGAATCCCACGTTTTTCAGCACCGTAATGAGTTAGTTAACCAACATACACCAGACCACCGGGGACAGCACGCCAGCCTGTGCGCATCCTCTATCCACCAGCACACTGAGAGAGGTTCACCCACCCACTTCTAAAGTTATGTATCGTCATCTTAAAATTTGGTCGATCCATCGCACTACAGTGTGGTTAACACCATGTCGACGAGCTATCTCACATAGCTACTCAGGTATGTACCTGTCAAAAGCCTCCTCGATATCCAGAAAGGCTGCCAAGGTAAAAAGTCCACCATCAAGTCCTCGCTCAATGACAGTAATCATTGAATGGAGAGACATCTCAGTAGATCTACCCTCCGGTAAGCATGCTGTGAGGTATTTAAAGCAAAGGTCTTTAGGATTACTCCCTTGATATATTCATCCACAAGCCTCTCCAGGTATTTCAAAATGAATCAGGATAGGTTTATGGTTCGAAAACTCTTCGAGTCAATGTATGAAGCCTTACCAGGCTTCGGAACGAAGGCAACCCTTACCTTCCTCCATACCTCATATCTGAAAACGGAATCGATGTAAGGAGTCAGCACAACGCTCTCTGCCTTAAGAAGGCAAAAACTCGATCTTTTCCATCCAGCGATCAGAGAGGCCTCATCAGTATGGTTATATCTGATCTCCTACCATAGAAGTTCGATGATAGGGTCACCCTATTGCCCATACAAATACTTTTTATCAAAAGCGAGCGTGAATCATATGGTAGCAAGTTTTCTCATTGCAATTTTCAAATTGGTTGATTATTCCCGCTGTCGCCATAAGGCACTGGATAATCCAAGTTTAACTTGTAGGTAGGCAATTCTCGGCTCTATAGACTAAAATTCACTGAAAATAATTTCAATGAATTTCTATAATGCATTAAAAATGGGGAAAAAATCAAGCTTTTCGACCCAGTGATCTTCTATCATCGAACTTCTATGGACGAGAAGAATATGGAATGTACTGAGACTCAGTGCATTACAAAATAGAGGGAGTTTAATTTCAACCATTGAGAGCCTACCAGAATTGTGGAACCCAACAAATCCTTTTATAAAAACAAAACAAAGAGGAATTTAGCTGCAAACAAACTGTTAACAGTTTTGGTGAAAATATAACCAGGTTCTAAACGTGCACATGTTAAAAGGAAAATAAACACCATCCGGTCTAATTATCAAGCAGTTTTAGCTCAAATGATAGTAAACCGTCACTCCAGCCCCTCAAACAATACTAGTCATAGAGCATGAAAGTAAAAAAAATCGAACAAAGTTCCTAATTTAAATTAAATTAAAATTTTAACGCTTTTTCCGCCAAAATGCCTAATAACTATTACATTTTCATGCAGGCTATGTGCAACGGTTTTTGAGATAAACCTGTTTTTATGACGCATAATTTCATTAATTTTGCTACAAACGATAGGAATTACGTTTAATTTTATGGCATTCCACGCAAAATTATGGCGGGAAAGTTGTTAAAAAAATCCAAATTTTTTACTTTAACGTCCTATAATTGGCAGCTTGAGGGGAATGGAGTAATGGTTCGACATTCGTTGGAAAGCTAATTCCAAAAATCATATAACTTAAGTTATATGATTTTTGCTTATACGGTTTACTATCATCTGAGCACCTTACAAGAAAGTTACGGGGTGTTTTGTAAAAAGCATGGTTTTGCTCGATGAATTGATAGGCACTGAAACAAATACTTTCGATTTTAATGATAGTGTAAGGTTTAAATAATACAGAATAATGAAAGAAGACTTTCGGAAGTAATGACATTACTAGTAATGTCACTATTACTTATCATGTAAGGACCGCATAAGAGTACCCATCCTGCGCCAGACGAAAGGCACAGACCGTGTTCAATTACCTCAAGCTCTCATTGCAGTCAGGACAAACATTATGGGTTATCAACAACTCCAATTTTTGTTAGATGAGAGTAAAGCGAGCTATTGCCAGTGATGATATTGGTATGTGGTTGGCCACAATTCTGCTTTGTTTTCTTCCAGTCATCAAGAGAATGTCCGTGAACTTCCTTCCTATTGGGCCCATCAACAACCGATTTGATGAGAGACCCGATCATTGAGGTGGCCAGTGAAAAACGAAATTGTATCTCAATTAAACAGCTTCATATGAACAACATAATTTTTTAAGGCGGATTATAATAATACCTAATGTTCTTCATATCAACCATGAACTGACGAAGAAAACGCAAATTTACATAGCAACCCTTACTTTTAAAAAGACGCTTAATAGGAGAAGATACGTATGAGATTATTGTATGTCGTATAGCTCTCTTAGATTTTCACGGCATCACAGGAAGAGGGCTAAAGTTTGTTCGCACAAAAAAAAATAGACCTCACATAAGAACTAAGCTACCTCAAGGAATTCATTGATCTGAATCAAAAGCAAATCAATGGACTCAAGGAAGTGAATGCCAGAAATTGGGACAACAATTTATGATGAGTTCAACTTTTTGAGGAGATGTATAATGAAGCCTATATCCACTTCAAAGTATACGAAGTGTACTAGAATAACTTTGATAAAAATTCCAATATAACTTTTATTCATCAAATGACGAATTTCAGGCAGAAAAAAACATCTTGGAACTAAAATAGCTTCTCTTTCTTAGGTAGGTACAACTTCGAAAGCTTGTATTTAATTATGTCCTGCTACATAAATTCACTGATAAGTTAATAAACATGGCTCTTACCAAACCCTTAAACTCTAGGTGGCACACATGTTTCATAACAGAACTGTATTTGTTGATTTGGACGGGAAGTTATAGAGAAAACAGTCCATAGCCCAGCAAGCAATATTTATCTTCCGGAATATAGAATATGTTTCGCTTTTGAATGTATCTCCATCTTCTATGATATCGTATTCCTACTGAGAAAAATACTTCTTTCGGTAGAAAATGGTCCTCGTATGCGATACCCCCAGGCCAGGAAAGATTTTGGTATGATGGCAACCAAATAAAAATTAGGTTTTTGGCGATTAATAAAAATATGAATTGCGGGGAGGATAAAAATTTGTGATGCGCTCATATTATAAAATAGATACTTCTTCGGGATAGTTTATGAACTCGCTATCTTATCCTTTCCGCAATTCGCATTCTCTTAGCTTCATCATTCTATTTACTCGCAATTATATTCAATGTTTTCAAAACTGAATCTGTTCTTCTCAATTTCTTGAAATTCAGTTATGAAGGATTCCAAATACTGATTAACTGAGAACAGTTTTGAATAACCTTCATAAGCTGTAACGTGGTTGGACTGGGTTGCGAGTCAGCTCTAGAGTACGCCAGGGAAAATGGGTAGTCAAACGATGAGAAGACGAATCGGCCCCTACTCGAGCACCAAAATATATTGTCAGGGTGAATGAATGGTCCTATATCAATGATAAGACGTATTTTTATGTTAACTCCAATTGTTGTTTATTTTATAAAGCCCTAATACAATTGAACTAGTCTTGATTGTTTAACTAATATTTAAATAAAAAGAATTCACTGTGTGTTCTATGTGTTAGTTTATTTAGTTCATTACTTATCTATCTACGGCTAATTATCAAATTCAAGCAAATCACTGATTCATTTCAATACTTATGGTTAATTGTTCACTTTAAATAAATCACTGTTTCACTGATTCCGATGGCTGGTTGTTGAGTTCACTTGATGGTGAATATCATACGGCGGGTGTGCTCAAATTTACTATCTCGGGTGCAGTTATCTGCATCACGGGTCTGTAAACGGGTGGTCTTGTATCCACTGGAACATATACTTCGGTTAGCTAAAATGCGGATGGCCTCGTATTCACAGAGATAGACGTGGATATACACACATCTCGGTAAATAGAATACGCGGTCTCGTATTCCCTGGAAGTGAATAGAATATGGATGGCCTCGTATTCGCTAGCGAAGATGTCGATGTACACACATCTAAAAATATAGAACACGTATGATCTCGTGTTTTCTCTAAATAGACGTGGATATTCACATGCCTCGACGGCTAGAATATGGATGGTTTCGTATTCGTTAGAGGAGATGTGGATATACACACATCTCAAAATACAGAACACGGATGGTCCAGTATTTTAAATTAATTAATTAAATAATTAAAATACGGATGGTCTCGTATTCCCTGGCGGAGGTGTGGATGTTCAAACACCTTAATATATCGAACACGGATATTCTCGTGTTCACTATAATCTGTTGGGTTAGATGGATGATCTCACCTAACTATACTGGCGGATGGTTGGGAAGATGTCCACTCCTAACAAACTTTAATCTGGCTTACCAATCGCACTGCGAGATCTTGTCCGGTTGACTGATTAAAACCATATGCCAACTATGGCCTGGCGGCTCGTCTTTTATAGCACTGGTTGGCGCCGGCAGGCGAACAACCAGTAATCATTGCCTCCAGCAGGCGACGGCTATCAGTGTAGCTGACTGGTTTACGCCAGCTATCACTCGGTGAGCGGCTGATCACGAGCAATATATGTCTATGCGTGATTGGATGCATCATATATTACTAGCTGTCGTTCAGACGTATGGATGGAGAGGTTTGTAATGATGGTGACTTTCCGTGTAGGCTGAAATGGACTTCGTTACAACGCACCAAGCAAGAACTTGTGTTGAGCCTACGACATTAAATAAAATAGGCCATAATTGTAAGTTGGAGCTTTCGGCGTTTAGCAATGGCAACCCATCACCCATCTATAATAACATCCATCAAGTGACGCTATGTTATTGCAGATTTATTACTTTGAGGTAAATAGGAAGACATATATTTGTTGCGATTTTATGAGAAGCAAGATATAACAGGTATACTTCTTATCTTTATATACTCTCTAATATACTCGCAACAAAATTATATCAACTCCTTATTAGAAGGAAGAAAAATGGAGACGCGTATCTTCCTTCTCTTGTTATTATTCCCACCACGAATTTAATCCTTATTGAATTTTTATCACAAAAAAATACATATATGAGAAGAGAAAGAAATCGCCAGTCGCCACCTTTTTGTCTGGGAGTGGTATCGCCCAAATGTGTGGTAGCAGGGAACTAGTTAGGGCAGTATTTTATCACACTGATTATGGACTACATATATCTCTCAATAATACCCACTCGAGTAGGCTATAAAGTGGTATGCTACATATATGTACACGTATCCATGATATTAGTAACATGTAGTTTCGAGACAAAACTGTGTGAGCTGGTAAAAAACGGGATCCGACTAGCTACAGTCGTCTGAAAGCTGATTTCTAATTAATCTGCCTTCTGTTGACTCGACGCGTTTGAAACTAAAGAACAGGTTAAAATAGTTATTACCCATATTAACCCATGGAGTATTTTTGTGGTGGAAAGCAATGGATTTTTGTAATCAATGAAAGATACTGGGCATTGCGAGCAGTATGTACGGTTAACGATATACATATATAATATATACCCTGTACAAATATACACTAAAAAAGGGCGTCAACCATGGTTCTAAAATTGCATCACCATAATCAGAGCTAGTTCATCCTGGAACGAGAGTTCCACAAAATTCTATTTTTGTATTCGTGCAGTTAGTTATATCTGACATCAACGCAGAAATCGATCACCTCTTTAAGGATACATATGCTTGACGCTAAAATATAAGCAAAATCTCTTCTTGGGTAGAATATCATAAAAAACCACATATTGGAGCGAACATTATCTACAAAGACTTTAGTTTGGAAATAAACAAACGTCTTGATTTCTTGGATTTCAAAACTATCCTGGAATAGGAAGTGTCCTCTCAATTCTGGAACAGAAAACAAGGAGATCTGATATCGGCTCGGGCAGCCGAACTCTTGTGGAAACTAAAGCGGAAATTGGTTTTGCAGTATAAAACCACCTTCAATTCCCTATCACGGTATAATTATTACCCGGGGTAATATCAGTAAACATGGAAACGGTGAAGAACTTGTTTGTCTTGTAGAAATTTTGGACGGTTATACATATACATAAGCTGTGTTCTATTGTGTACTTTTTCTAGAACTCTCATATACTGGAGAGAACAAATTGTTCTGTCAATTGAAGCGAACTATTTGTACTGTTCGCTTCATCTATAAATCTTCTATGAAAATGTATGAGGCGTTCTTTTGTGTATCTTTTGCTCTGCCCTGATGTGCGGACAAAATGAACACAGCCATTATAAGAACAAAAATCAAGCTAGGTTTACTACTTTTACAAAAATAAGGTTGAATTCACCAACTTATGCCTCATTAGGATTATAGCTTTAAACAATTTAATCGCCGTAAGAGAAGGATCAATGAAATCAACCAAATGTAAAGGAATTATGACAGGAGCTGTACATCTTAATCATCCATTTAAACAAAAACTAAATAAAAATATCCAATGAAAACCATTTCAAATTCTATCATTTGTGCTCTCCTGCTAAAGAAGAATTTAAAATGAAGAGAAAACAACATATTTTCCCTAAAGAAAACTTCACTCAATCGTATAAAGCCACCTTAGACAATAGCACAGTCAGCAAAAAGGAAATAATTCTTAATTTAATAGACGGCGAAAGGTAGCAACCAGTGGCATAATAAAAGAAAATCCAAAGAAATGAAAACAAATTCAATTTAAATAACAGTTTAAGGCTTCTACTGTTCCTAAAGACGGTAGGGGGAAATGGAAAAACCTTTGAACTGCAAACGCTTAATGAGTTAATTTTCCACAGGACTCTGTCCGGCATCCAATTTAGAAATATCTTCTAAGATTCCATCTCCTTAAGCAAAATATATATTTTTGCGATAAGCAGCCAAAAGAAGGAATGAAAACCACTTAGTCATAAAGTAAAAGCCCTTCGTCGTCAAGTTGAGATCCTAATTAGATGGTGTAGGCATATCGCAAATTCACAGCAAAATAATCGACACAAATCTGAGACAATTTCGTGGCCAAGTTTATTCCCAAAAGTAATAATGGAAGACCCATTCGAGGCGAACAGGGAAACTTTCTCGAATGGTATTTGTATATACCTGTATGTATATATTACATAATATGTATACTAGGTAAATGCGCTTTCGTCTTTTCTTATGTAGATACATTGTATGCGTGTTCAATGGGTATTAGAAAAAAAGCCCTGAAGGAGTCACAACCACAGTCCAAAAGAGGAAGACATTTCTTTTATACGTCTCTTGGATATATATATTGAGGGCAGTAAGAGAACTGGACAAGAGCCCTGGAGAAATTTTCATGGATTTAATAGCTTGTTAAAAAATAGCATTTCTTCAACACGTGTTTCAAATTATGAGTTTTATTAGATATCATCACCATGGCTTATGAAAGTGTATCATTTATTGGGCTTACGTCATAGACTAATTAACCAAGTCAAATGTTATAATGATGATCGAATATTCAAATTAGCTCATTGATGCATAATGGGAGTTGCTGACAGTCGTTACTAGATTAATTTACATGTTCATCCGACATTTATCATTACCGAATTAATGTAATTTTATGAAAAACGAATATTCTACACACCTAACTTGTAGGTAACATTTTTCTATTGCATTCAGTAAGTGTAATAATATACACATGTAATATAACATATTTCAATTAGCTTTGAAAGAAAGTTAACGAGTAAATTTTTTTATAAAATAATAGCCAGACAGTAAATTGGTCTGGTAGTTCTAGTATAAGCATTCCCGTGGAATGAAAAGCAAGAATTTGACGTATTGACGTAATTTTTACCAAGTAATCTATTTTCGTAAAAGACGATTAAACATTCCATCTAGTTGGAGCCGGGCCAAGGTCCTATAATAGCGTATATGATTATACAGAATTATGTAATTCAGTTGGTGATGAGGGAACCCAACTAACATCGTTTTATCATCTTTTTCTACCCTTGATGATAAAATCATAGGGTAGGTATTATAAACTAAGTTTGTCATTCCGTTTGTAACGCATAGAAATACCACTAGAATGGATTGGACACCCACGCATAATATTGAAAGTTATTTGGATTTTTGCATGTCCGTCCATCCGTCTGTCCATACGTCCGTCTGTCCATCTATCCATCTGTCCATATATCCGTCTGTCCGTCCTCACAATAACTCGGAATCGCATTCATTTAGAGAGCTAAAATTTTGCACACGGGCTTTTTCTAAACAAAAAGCAAATATGAGTTCAAAAATGGTACCAATGGGACAACTCCTTCGTAGGGTTGCCATACAAAAATTGCATTTTTCAATACATATTTGGACACTAACTGTGAACGCGTCAACGTAGAGATCTGAAATTTGTATACAGTATTTTCAAAAAACTAGTAAATATAATTTTAAAAATGGGCTAAATTGGGCGACCTTTATTTGGTGCTACCATATAAAAATTTAGGATTACTGCATATACTGTAAAAATGATCAGTCCTAGACGTTTTTATTATACTGAAAACTTCTTCAGAATATGAAATCCTATAAAATTAGTTATAATCAATTTTCTGTCCGACGAACCGTTCTAGAAGTATGTGTATGCGAACAAGCTCTTCAAAAATTTAATTTGCTCAGATCGATACCATACGAAATTTCATACTAGCTAGGGTATTAGCTTTTTTACTTGTTGGTTTCAGGGACCGAAAATAACTGGTATTTTTAAAATTTTAAACAAAAAAAGCTGGGATAAATCACAATTGTGGAATTTAGTGGAATATACCAAAAGATATCTCGTGAAACCTATTTCGATTCCTGTAAAGCTTTTGAAAAACAAAAATAAAGAGTCATGTTGACTTTTTTTCGAGCTGGAAGTAACAGGCTTTGAAGCCGAAAGTATAAAAATCCAAGCTGGCTTCTTATTTTCAGGGACCGAATCAGTTATAAATTTTTACGAAAAAAGTCTAATTTACTTGTTATTCCTGGCCGGTAATAGCTTTGAAGCTAGAAAAGCAAGCGCAACGGGTTGATACTTTTTTTCGGTAAAAATATAAAAAGCGAGCCCGGCTTTTTATTTTTTTTTTTAGCCAACCAGCTTTTTATTTTTGCTAGAAAAAATAAAAAGCCTTTCCAGCTTAGTTTTTTTTAGCTTCAAATTATTAACGGTCAGGAATAACAAGTAAAGTTGGCTTTTTTCTTAAAAAGTCTGATTCGATCCCTGCTTCTTTATATTATCTATTAAGCCAAGCGCAGTGGATGGATGTACCTTCGCAAATTGTATGCCCGAAGAAACATAAGATGGTAGACTGTTCCACATATGCACAATTCGATAATTTTATATATATATATATGTATAGCCGAAAGTATTTTGAAGGGTAAAATGATGTGCGAAGCTTGAAATTCGAATATTGTGTGCACGAATTAAACTAAAACGGCCAGTTTCAATTAGTTGATCAACGTCAAATTGATCAAACATATCAACTAGTACATACAATTCTCAACTTGGCATCAACTTTTAAGTTCGTTCAGTTGTTTCTAAAGAGTGAAATAAGATTAAGATTTATTAACACTCGGAGCTACGTCCTCACCTTTTTCAATTTCGTAACAAAATGAAATTGCCTTAACGGTCGTTGCGCACACCCAGTGATAAATTGACGTTAACCACAAGTTTTTGTGCGAGCCCATCAACTTATCAATTTACACCTTTTTTTTTACACCTTTCAATTTATCGCACCAACTTTAAATTGCAGCAAAGTTGGTCAACTAATTCAAGCTTGTATGGAGCCAGTTGAGGAAGTTGAACTGCAAATTGATAAGTTGATGAGCTCGCACAAAAATATGTGGTTGGCGTCAACTTATCACTGCGTGTGCGCGACAATTGAACAACTGTTAACGCAATTTCATTTTGTTACGAAATTGAAAGAGGTAAGGACATAACTCCGAGTGTTATTTTATCTTATTTGACTCTATAGAAATAACTGAAAGAATTTAAAAGTTGATTCCAAGTTGAGACGTGTATGTGCTAGTTGATAAGTTGATCAATTTGAAGTTGATCAACTAATTGAAGCATGCGTGGGCCGCTTAAATTCTTCTCTTTGGTTTTTCCCGTTGGAACTCATTATTATCTTCGCGCCACCTTGCTTGCTGCTTGATTTTTAATATTTATTGCTTTTTTGTATGGTTGGCTGAGATCGAATTTAGTTTGCGAAATCTCTTGCTCTTTGAGAATACTAAATTTCAGGTATTAAATTTTCATAAAGATTGTAACATTTATGTAGATCTTTGCTCCAGTAAGTCGTAGAATTCATGGTACTTGGAATTCTATGGTCGCTTTGGAGCTTGGAAATGATATCAGTCTTTATAATTTTCTTGAGCAGAATATTTCTCTGTTTAGAGGATACATACCTTTACTTATATATCAGATACGTGCGAGGCCTAAGATGCTGGGACAATGAATATCTTGTATGCATCAATTTTAATCTACTCAATATAGTCTATTCTAAGGCCCTTCGCACACGGAACTACTTTGTTGTGACGAACTGGTTGGTAATCGAAATCGCAAAATGAATGATAGAACTGGAATCACTTTGCTTCAGTAGCAATCCAAGTCTCAAGTTTTTGAAGTATTCATAATTAATATAATGTCGAGTGAAAAAAGTGACGAAGAGAATTTTGTCCTCTATTATTAATATCAATACGGGACACGTAAGTAATGAAGGTTTTCGATTCATTCCTACATTGAAAGGAATAGAAACTGTAAACTATTCGTCTCGGTAAATGAATTGCACCAAACAGATACAAAGATTTTAGCATTCTATATAGTGTGGTACAAATCGTTGTTCCTCGCCTTCAAAGGACGAATACAAATATGAGAGAATGCGTGAGTGCTGAGTACCCCGGTTTGTAACTGATAGCCTGGGGACAGCATGGCGAGTTGAAACTGACTAATCACAAACGCGTCTCAAATTGCTTATCAACTAATATTATTGTATGCATGTGATGTATGTGTATAGGTTTTTCTCAGAATATATTCATAGATATTCAACATAAATTCGAAAGGTTTTATTAAAGTCACTTTTCAACTTCCCGCCAATGGTTTTTTCAATGCTGGCACCGTGGTAAGAACTATTTTTGACACAAAAAATTGTACCCGCATGAAACAGTATATAGAGCAGTCCATGCATATATGCAATATATGCTTCCTCTCCTTTCAAAATGTCTTAGAATGGATACAATTTATCTGTTTTTTTAGCTTTTTTCTAAGAATGTTTATATTGAAAGGACTAGATTAGATAAATGTGTTTAGTTATGTATATAGGTCGTACAATTGCTGCGAAATACTACAATTTCGTATAATCATCAACAATATAAAAATTAAACTTTTACAATACAACTAAACTTCTGCAAGTCTCTGGAACAGAAATAAACAAAGGGTGTCTCCGGTTGGCTTCTACAAATTCTGCAAGTATTTAACTTCCGCAAAACTTCTGGAAGTTCACTTGCACTTATTTCCACAGGAGAAGTTATTTCTGAAAGTGTCTTCCGAAAGTTTACTTGCTAGTGTACACATGGCTTTAGCTTTCGTATTTAGTTCCATATCAACAATATGAATATCGGCAAATAACTGATGAAAGGACGAAAATTTATTTGCTATTTATTTATTATTATTACTTAAGTTCTTTGAGTTTCCTATAAATTCAAATCAATATAATTTAAGTGGAAATTTTAACTAAATTTTATTTAGATGAAAACGTTAAATTTACTCTGCAGATATATTAAAAATAGTATTTTATTTTCATAGCTGCAATTATAGTCAATCACCAGCTCAATACCATATTAGTATAATGCACGTTGTACTTCTATATGTAGGTACATTGTACAATACAAATTTATAGATTGCCTTTTTTTTATATATATATTATTAAGCCAAGCTCAGGGGATACCCTATGTTGCAAAGCACAGCATGGCAGAAAGCAGATAGGGAAAGGAATTAGTGAATGTGAGAAGAGCGGCGGAGGTTTTGACGTATATTACTCTTAAACTTTCGCAGATTATATGTCGGAGGAAAAACAGAGGATGGTAGACTGTTCTACATTCGCACAGTTCGTGATAAAAAAGCATTACGGAATTTTACTATACGGCCGAAAGTAATTTTAAGGGTAAAAGGATGTGCGCGGTTTGCAGGGCGAGTATTGCGTGCAGGAATCATTCTAAAAGGGATCAGACTAGATATTTCATCGGAACATTGACCGTGCATGTAACGATAAAGGAGCGAAAGGCATCCAACATTGCGGCGGTGCTCGAGTGAGTCGATATGACAAGTTATTGCCAAATCGCCAATGAGCTTGAAGACTCTCTTTTGGACAATATCCAATGAAGCTAAGGCTGTGCGACCAGCCCCGGCCAAGATATGGGAATTGTATTCCATTCTAGGTCTGATATAAGACTTGTAGAGGAGCGCTAGATTTAACGCGCTGAAATATTGCTTACACCTTTTCAGAAATCGGAGGCATTTCAATGCTTCTTTGGCAACTGAGAAGATGTGATCTGTCCAGCTTAACTTACTGGAAATATTAGTGAAAAGAATGCATAAAGATGGTGTATCGTAGATTAGTGCTCCATCAAAAGAAACGGGAGTGGATAAATTATGATATTGTTTTAATGAGATGAAACAGCTTTGGGACTTAGATGCATTGAATTCGACGCGATTCGCTTTGCCCCAAGCGAGGATATTGTCAAGATCGTTTTTCAATGATCTAATCATGCAATCTCGTTTAACACATGCGGCATTCCCTCTGGAGTCCGCAACAGTGTCAAAGGAATGAGCGAAATCAAGGGTACTGACATCGGCGAAACTATGGATGGGATTAAAAGTAAGGGAAAGCAGATCATTAATAAAAATTCAGAAGGGAGATGGAAGACAACAGAGCCCTGGGGAACACCGGCATTTATATAGTGAGGTTCAGATGAAACGCCGTCTAGTTAAACTCGTATTAGGCGACCGAATAAGAAACTTTCAATAGAAGAGGAGGGGAGAGACCAAATATTTTAAGTTTGGCTAAAAGGGCTGTATGCCAGACTCTATCAAAGGCCTTTGAAATATATAGGGCAACGATTTTGTACTCACCCAAATTGTGAAGACTACGGTTCCAATGTTCCGTGAGAAAAGTCCTTAAGGTCATTACAGAGTCAGAAAATGTTATTTAAAAAAAGTGCAAAGCATAGGATATCAATATAGCAATTAAAACTATTAATAATGATTGCATTATCCGAGAATCGAACTTAGGACCTTTCGTTTGACGGACAATTGCTACATTGTCACTGACTATGCAGTGGTTTTCTTTCTTCTATTGTTTTTTAAAATCCTCATAACAGTATATGTACCCTGAACACACTTTCAATCTGTCAAAATAGTTATATTAATTTTTATAAAATCTAAAAAATTTCATTTCATAATAATTTATCATTCTCTTAAATCCTAAAAAATTTTCTAGAACGCAAATTCCAATTTTTGTATACCATCAAAAATAAAAGTCTATTATTATTCCCAAGTCGAAGGACATGAACTTACTCGTATAACACGAGTTTGATTTATGGTGCCTCTGCTCCGAAAACGAGGAGACACACGCTAGAATGGTCAAGTTGTTTTTTCTTGTGGAACTGAATAAATAAATCGATTCATTTATCAAAGTCCCTTTTCACTGAACTTCTTCGCTTTATTGTTTCGCTGAAATTAACTATTCCAGAAGTGGTATAGGTACTTCAGTTCGGTTTCCATTTTGCTCCATTTATTTCTTCTTAAGTACGTGAGAATGTGAGACAATTCGTTAATCACACTAAATTGTAAGATTCAATCATTTATTATTTCTCTTGAAGAATTAGATATCTGTTCGTATCAGTTTGCTGGAGAAAATTGGAAATGCTGTACGCAAACTTAGCTATTAAATTAGAATTGAGAAAGGATGCGAAAAAAAGAGGAATTAAAGTATGGTAAAGTAAAGAGGCTTTAATGAGACTAAGGATCGTTCAAATGATACTGAGCTTTTGACGGGGTAAGCTTAGAAGAATCAAAGGGCTCCTTATCAACTGATAATCAATTGAAGAGTTCGTGAAACACATTGAAACCCTTCAGAATACAGTTTTTATTTATAAATAAGTGGGGAAAAGAAACATGAATTTATTTTTTTTAAGTTATCAAGCAACTTTATCCCTTTAGATTAATTCTCTCCCATTTTAATCAGCATTGAAATACTATTCTAACGACTATGAATACTAAAATTTAATTGGGATACAAGAATATTATATGAGATTGGATGTACAGTTAAGCTTATCTACTCTGATCAGGCTAATAATTCCGAGAATAGTTTACTTTAACAGACACCGGATTTAGCTACTTAGATTCTCCGACGCATCTTTTAATGATGTTAATGCAGTGCTTTATTGCAGAAGTATGTACAGATGACGATCCGAATATTGTCGTCTGAATAATATCATCTAAACCTAAGCTCGTTCTCTTAAATAGATCGGATAGAAGACATCAGACCAGAGCAGACTTAAGCCATTTTTAACTTGACACTATTCCACCATGTAATTGCGCCACATGTTAACATTAATATGTCTATGTTATACCTGCGATACACATAGGGTAAATTTAGCTGGTAAATTAAATTAGCCTGCACCCTGCGCTGACAAATATCCCGATAAACAAACGAGTGATTTCGTCTGGGTAATTGGAATTACCCTGACAACAGTGCCCACTTTTAGTCGCTAGATATATAAAATTTGTGTAGGCACATATTCAATAGACAGTGACAAACCAAAACAAAAGTGGAAATGAAAAGTGCTAATTCGATAATTATCATCTGCATGGCCTGATGACGCTTCCCTTGAATCAATGCAATTATACAAGAGCTGAAAATTGAATTTGCAAATATCCGGTTATCCGGATACCCGGATCTGCGAACTATTCGATTCCTGAGATTCGAACTATCCGGATCCCTATCCATATTACCAGGATTCGGATCCGAACTATCCGGATCTAGACTGAGCAAAAAAGCTTCAAATTGTGTAGTTTCATTGAGAAAATGAAAATAACATGAAATTTATATTTTCACAATGAAACAATGCAATCTGCTTAGTCTGGATCGGGATAGTTCGGATCCGGATAGTTGGGATCCGGATACTAGAATCCGGATTATCCGGATACCTGGATTCGAGGAATCGGATCTTGAATATCTCGGACTATCCAGATAGTAAATTATCCGGATACTTTCAGCTCTAAATTATACATCCATACTAAACGTCAGACATACGGATTACCATTCAAATTACCCCGATTTATATGTATCAGGAGTCTCCAATTAACTCGGTAATTCAATTACCCTGAAGCAAATACCCAATTAAATTTATTCCATGTGTATCATAAGCATTAATATGACTTGTGATAGCCTATAGAATATCCAATAAATTATCTAACAGTTTGCCCCGCACTATATAAGTTAGGTCCAGAATTCGAATGCAAAAATATTGCGTAATGTACATAGAGTAGATTACATGTATTTGGCTTAGTAGTTTTCATGTCAATCACCAGCTCAATACCATATTAGTATAATGCATGTTGTACTTCTATATGTAGGTACATTGTACAATACAAATTTGTAGATTCCCTTTTTTTTATATAAAATGATTACTCTTTTGGACTGTTTACCGGGTTAAACTTAATTTTGTTCAAGAAAGAATTTTTTGGGATTCTCCGGTATATAGCAAAAGCTAAAAAATGTTTTTAGTTTGTTATTTCATCACACAACCCATCATATTTTTGGAGAAAAGTTTCAAGTCTTGGTTTAGACTCATCAACAGGTCCCAAATAGCGAAATTGAGTGACTTGAAAAACAAATGAAAAAAATAGAATAAAGAAAATAAATAAAAAAATGAAAAAAATTTAAAAAACCAGAATCATTCGAAACGAATCGAACCTGTATACGCCCGCAGTGGGCTGAAAAAAGAAAAAGGAAGAAGAAGAAGCGTTTCGTGTTAGCAGAAATCCTTACACTCATCGGTACAGCTTTCTATAAGCCTCCGAAATCAAGAAAAAAAAACTCAAGAGTATATTGCTCTTCCTCGAAAGGGTAAGACTTTGGAAGAACTATAGGGAAAAGTGATTAATACAATAAGCCAATAAACGGCTGTAGTCCAAAGACCAATTACTCTTTACCTTTTCTTTTTCTTCTTTATACGCATCAGTAGGGCTAGCGGAGAGGCTATTTTCTATAGATTGGTGGTATCGACGAATTTCTTGGGAGCGTTAGAGCCATTGTTTCAAGAAATTTTATTCAAGGGCCAGTCCTATCTTCTCTCTCTTGCGTTTCGATAGTGCAAATCCATGATAGTAACCACAGATAACTCTGGAGCCGAGGTTTCTTAACGACTTCAGATCTCAATGTTAAGCACATCAAAAATTTACTGATACTTTTTACTAGGAAAAGCTTGACAGTTGGTCATAAGCAACTTGCTCAGCAGTGGTATTAGTATGTTACTGGCCTCTATCGGTAGACGTAGATTTCGAGTGAATAGCATCCTTAAACGACTTATTGAACATTGATACATGTGGCTCCGAATCATCATCCAGTCGGTAAGAAAGAATTAATTCCAACATCAATCGCTAATTCTGATACTTGGAATCGTAGTAATAGTTTAACAATTACAAAACCTTACAAATGTTCGTTCAATGTTAACACTGCTGTTATGATGCAGAGCTTTAATTCGTCACCATTGGGTCAGGGTCATCCCAACAGCTCAGATTCATGTATCTTGCTTCCGACTTACTCAAATGAACTTTGTTACATATATAAATTTGACATAGAATGTCTACCTTGGCCAGCTTCCAACGCATCAAAGGACACAAACCATCAACTGCCATTACTTAGTAAGAAGTAAACAATCATTTCCTTATTATTATTTTTCAACTTTGGAAATTTTTTTATATTGTATTTTTAATATTGTGGCACTGCTTTAAAACTCATAACTTTTGTTACAATCAATCGCAAAAAAATATTTCGATAGTAAATCCTTTAATTCTGACTAACGTCGCACTTCATGACAATTGAAATCAATTCCTATTACAAACATGAATAGTTCAAGTGTGAAGAATTGTTAGTTTTTCTTCCCTTTGGATTTGAATGGTTTTGAAAAACGTATTGTTTTCCACTGATGCGATATGTAACCTTTCTTTCCGGAAAATATGCACCGTGCTCGTGTATGAATTTATGGCTAAAGCTTTTGTCCAGGACAGTGACTGTTTTAAGGCTGAATAAATTTGCAAGCATTTCGTTCACCGTTTTTATTTTCCACAATTTTTCTGGTATTGATTTCAAACCTTCGGCAAAATATTAGAAACTCTTCACCTCAAATGCTACCGGGCTTAGACTTTTGAGAAAGATGTTGCGTTTCTTTTTTTTTTATCAGAAACCCAAAAAAACCGTGTTATTTTTATGCGACCCATTAACACTTTTTCATGTACATTCCAATTTTTAATATTTTTCGAACATAGGTTTTCGAAACATATTTGTAAATGCTACCGCAGCTGTTTTATAACATTTAAATTGAGACTCCTATAATTTAAATAAAATTTGTTGCTATACATTTACATTAACACGAAAATGAAGTTTGAGGTAATTTTATTCAGTAGCCCAAAAACCGGATAAATCCCGTAAGTAGTTTATTTTATAAGAATCAGTTTGTAAACTTCTATCTTGATAAAAAGGAAAAGATTGGTGACGACAGGATCCAATAGTCCCAAGAAATACCAAAACCAAGTATTTGTTTGGACTACTATATGTATATAAATTTGAATAGTACCCTAGTAGAAATTGCTCACAGTTTTACGTTGTCTCCTGCCCCAAAAGTGTCAGTTATAATGTAAACCAATACTAATTTGACAGAAAAGTATCTACCAAGGTGTTTGCAATTCATAAAGAAGCATATAGAAAATTAAGTCCTGATGAGCCTCCTGATTAGCATTCATTAAATCTTATCGAAACGCTCCTTGGATAGCATCAAACTGCTCCCTATATACTAAACCGCAGCAATAAATAAATATTTATTATTGTCATCACCTTGTCAGATGACATTTCTACTAGGAAAATTTGAACTGATTTTTGTGATTTATTTATTTAAGTTTTTAAATTGATTATTTTAATTTATTTTTTTGATTTGTTTTTCGCGGAAAGACTGTCGCCGACTGTAACCGCAGTTTGAATTCTGAAAAATATATGAAATCAATCGTAAATGCAGATTATCATTTATGAATTCATCATGACACTCATTGACATACTCATTAATAAGCTCATCGTGACCCTGTAGTGACGGCAGCATTATTGCGGCATTGGATTAGAGACCTTAATCGTCTTTGACATTTGTAGGTTTTTCGTTTTTAAAAAAGTGACGAAAGTTTTCGCAGGGGAAGAATAGTAGGCCAAATAATTTAATAAAAAACAAAATGTTAAAAAATGTTCATTGTCTTTTTTTTGTTGTACAACAAACAACATTTTAGCAGAGAATTTTTATATTCAGCAGACGATATTTCTAATCGTTTTGGATTATATAAACAATTTTTTTCCGATAGGAGTAAAGTGATATTAATCACATCTTTCTTAACCGCATTGAATTTATATCATCGGCAACCCAGATAATATTAGTGATACTTCCGATAGGAAACTCAATATTGTGCAAGGACTAAAGTGATATTAATCACATCAATTTCAACCAACTTACTAGTGTTAAATAAGTATTCATTGACTCTGAAGTTTATAACGTTTGTCATCGTAAACAAATAACTGTGTAACGATTCAAGACGTTACCCTTCGTTATGAAAATTTTATAGTTGCTGGTGACTTCTATGTTAATATTTTAAATCAATCCAATAATCCGGATAACTTTTTATTTTCGTTACACTTAAATACTGTTAATTCCTCTCCCACCTACTTTAATTATAAAACCCCATCACTTTGAGATCTTCTTCTAACTACCAATACTAATAGAATTCTTTTTCATAACCAGATTAGTCCCCCAAGCATACGTGACCATGACCTTCTCTTTTCGTGTTACGATATATCCTTTGAACTTTCGTCTAGCACCAGCTTCTCCTTCCGTGACTTCAAGAACATTAACTTTGATAATTTATTCCGTGAATGCTCATCCTTACCCTGGACGGATATCTATAATTATACTTCAATTGATTGCTAGGTGGATAAATTTTATTGTCTAATAAATTATCTATTCGATAAATATGTGCCTCTTCGCACTAAGCTCGTAACCCCTACCACCTTCCTTGGTTTACCCCCCAAATCAATCTTCTCATAGCTGAACGGGAATACTTGTACCACAATTATAAACGAATACGCAGCAACTTCGCTCCAAACTTATTTAAGACTGCGCGCAACCGCGTCAATACAGCTACTCGAAATGCCAAACGTCTATTTCAAATCCAAATTTGGCGCAACTTTCGAAATGCTGGCATTTAACGGGATAATGAGCCCCATTGCAATCTCAACCTTAATGAACTAAATATTCACTTTACCTCTCCTCCTCCTCCAGACAATAGCTCCGTTAGTGATTTTAGCCCAGGTATCCTTCATTTCAACTCTCCCTCTTTCCAGCATCAAGAAACCTGTTTTTCATTTCGACGTATTTATCACGTTGATCACATTGCGGCAGTGTCCTCCATTTCGTCCAATGCTGTTGGTCCTGATGGTTTACATCCCCGTTTCGTCAAAATGCTATTACCTTACATTTCACCATATATACTTCATATTTTAAATTCCTGTCTGACTTACTCCTCGTTCCCTAAAGCTTGGAAAATAGCCATCATCATACCAGTAGCCAAGAAACCTTCCACTGAATCAGTTGTTGATTTCCGGCCAATTAGCATTCTCTGCTACTTTACTAAAGTACTTAAAAAAATTTTGTCGTCTCAGATTTCAGAATTTGTCCAAGCCAACAACCTCCTAACACAATTTCAGTCTGGCTTCCGACCAGGACACAGTTGTGAAACTGCTATACTAAAAGTCTCCTATGATCTTCGCCTGATTCTCGACTCCAAGACCTTTTGCATACTTATCTTACTGGATTTCTCAAAAGATTTTGATAGCGTCAGCCACTCTAAGCTATTAGATAATATTTACAGTAATTTTAAGTTCTCTTCCTCTGCGATCTCCTTAATCGATAGTTTCCTCACTGATAGGATTCAAATGGTACAAATTGGAGACTCCTCATCCTCCCTACTCCCCCTTTTCTGTGGTGTACCCCAAGGATCTGTATTGAGCCCGCTGCTGTTGTCTTTGTTTATTAATGACTTGCCAAAGGTGATTCAAGATGTTCAGCTTCATCTCTATGCTGATGATGTACAAGTATACCTAAGTAGACCTATTGGTCTTAAGATTGCGCTGCTCGTGTTAATGATCTTTCCCGTATCTACACTTGATCGATCAACAACGGGCTTTCACTAAACCCTAGCAAATCGCACTGTCTGGCTATCTACAACTCTTTGTATGACATACGTGATATCCCACATATTTTTCTTGACAACTGCCCGCTGCGTTTTATGAATTCGGTAACCATCGAATGGTCTAAATATCTGCTGCCTGAATGCTCGCAGTCTGAGGTCTAAAATGGATGAAATTTTACATAGTTTTTCAGGTTCTGATATACATGCTATTTTGATAAGTGAATCTTGGCTAAACTCAAATATCCCCCATCTCTTGTAGATATTCCTGGTTATAAACTATTTCGAAATGATAGAATAAATCGAATGGGTGGCGGGGTTGCTATTTTTGTTAAAGATTGTCTGAAGGCCAAACTAATTAATTCGAGTTTACAAAATATCGAATTTGTTTGTGTTGAAATTGACAATGGTTTTGATAAATGCGTGTTATCTTCTATTTACTGCCCACCGGAAGTTTTTAATGTTGGAAATTCCGAGGAATTCGCAAATATTTTCAGTGGCCTTACTCATAGGTACTGCAAGGTCATAATAGGCGGCAATTTCAATGTTAATTTGCTTTGCAAGAATACAAGGTCTGATGACTTTATATTTCTTCTACAGTCTCTGCACCTCAATGTTATAAATGAACTCCCCACGTACTTTAATACAGGCAATCTATCTCTGTTAGACCTGTTTGCCACAGATGCAGTGCTGTTTCAGAATCAATTAAGTTCTCCATCGTCTTTCGACCATGACTTTCTCTTTTTAACTTATAATTTTTCCGTCAATCCAATCCAGCCAACAATTTCCTTCACTTTCAGAGATTTCAATAGCATTAATATGCCTGCACTGGTTACAGAATGTGCAAGTATTGGTTGGATGTCCGTTAGCTATTATCTCTCTGTAGATGATCAAATTGCCTTCTTAATCTCAATTATTTCCTACCTTTTTGATAAATATGTTCCCCTTCGATCATGTATGCTGAAACAGAAGGGCTGTCCATGGTTTTCTACGGAAATTAAGGGATTGATCGTTGAACGCGATTTCTTGCACAGAAGATTTTTGCGTATGAGGACCGAAGTTAATCGTGATGCTTACAAACATATTAGAAATATTACCAATACAAAAATTCGAGCTACTAAGCGTCGGTACTTTGAAGCGAAATTCGATTCGAATCTACCGCAAAGAAAAATGTGGAAAAACCTCAGAACTGCTGGCGTATTCGGGAAAAGCATCCCAGAGTGCGATATTGATCCTGATTCTCTTAATAAGCACTTCACTTCTCATAACATCTCTTTCCATGCTAATTCTGAGGTTACTCCTACCACTTCTGGGGTCGAAGATTCGCGGGCACTTTAGCTTTAGCTGTGTTGATGCTGTCCAAGTTGTTAACGCCATTAATGCCGTTAGGTCTGAGGCCGTCGGACCTGATCAAATATCGCCACGTTTTATTAAAATTATTTTGCCTTGGCTCGTTTATCCTATCGTTCTATTTTTAATGTGAGTTTAACATCCTCGCGATTTCCCAAAATTTGGAAAAGCGCAATTGTGCTCCCCCTTGCTAAGGTCACATCTCCTGAGGGCCCAAGCGATTTTCGACCTATCAGTATTCTTTGCTTTTTGTCCAAGGCTCATGCACGAACAGATCTTAATTTACTTGGAATCAAACCAACTGCTCACCCCGTGGCAGTCAGGATTTAGAGCTGGACACAGCTGCAATCCTGCTTTATTGAAGGTAACTTCCGACATTCGTAGAGCTCTTGATAAGAATCACCTGACAGTCCTGACACTCCTGGATTTTTCGAAAGCCTTCGACAGCGTCAACCATTCCAAGCTCCTCACCGCGTTTTTAGACAAGTTCAGTTTTTCTTCATCCACGCTGGCACTTATCAGAAGCTTTATTACTGGACGCTCTCAACAAGTCGAAGTCAAAGATTTACTTTCAAGAAGGTTGCCTCTCACTTGTGGGGTACCTCAGGGTTCAATATTGGGCCCTTTATTGTTCAGTATGTACATAAATGATCTGCCCAATGTAATAGAAGACTCAAAGATACACTTGTATGCGGATGATGCTCAGATATATTTGGATAGAACAGTCGGCCTTATTGAGGATTGTGTCGAGAGAATCAACTCAGACTTGAAAGAATCTTCGAATGGTCCAAGAGCCATGACTTACTTTTAAATTCCAATAAATCAACTTACATGATTTTAAATCGCGAGAGGCTTGATGTCTCACAGTTTCCAACTGTAACTTTGAATTCCACCACTTTGCCTTACGTTACCTTTGCTCGAAATTTAGGAATTATCCTCAACTCTTCTATGACTGTGACCACATTAAAAATACATTAGGTAAAATTTATGGAATACTTCGAAGGTTGTGGTTGTCTGTGGGAATTCTCTCTCCTGCTCTTCATTCCAAGCTAGTGAAGACTCTTCTCTTGCCTTATTTCACAAGCGTTGTCTTCCCACACTTGCATTCGATCTGTAGGCGGAAACTGAATATCGCTTTCAATGACTGCATCCGTTTTATTCATGGATTAAGAAGATACGATCACGTTTCTCTCTTCCGTAATTCTCTGCTGGGTATGTCTCTAGATGCTTATCTGATACTAACAATTTTGCTCTTTCTTCATATCTATTCTCCGACATCAGCTTCTTAAACACTGACAGGCACCTTATGCTGCGCGTTCCCCGTTATCAACATCGAATTTTGGAACGCTCTCACCTTGGTCATGCTGCTCGTCTTTGGAACAATCTTCCGGCGGATTTGCAGCGCACGAGCTCGCCCAGTTCATTCAGAGTTCTGCTGACTCGTCATCTGTCCTCGGATGATGGTCAGGCGGAATGACATTGTGCTTACACTCTATGTTGCGCTTTTATTTGCGTTTTTATTTTTATTATCACTTTTCTCTTCCATCACTTATGTCCTTTGGTTTTGTATGCTCTTTCCCTCCCTGCACTGCTACTAGTTGTCGCTATTGCTTATATTAATCTTCGATTTTTTGCTGGTTTTTAATTTCTATTTTGTTCCTTACTATAATTTTCTATTTTTGCTTTGCTTATTTCTTATCATTGTATTTTTTTTCTTTTTTTAGCTTTAGTCTTTTCTTTTTCTTTTTTTTGTTGTTAGTTTAATATTAATATGAATTTAGTATTTGCTTTTGAAATTTACCAACTAAGTTTTGTATCACAAAAGATTGTAATATCTTAGATACTTTTAACCATTAAATGATTTGAATTGAATTGAATCTTGGGATCAAGTTAAATGGACAGTTAAGTTGTTGTGATCACGTCAAACTGATGCTCTCTAAGACATATGGGGGATTTCGCAGATTGTGGCAATCTGCAGGATTAAGGCTTAAACACAATTCCGACGACAGAGCGACAGAACGACAGACGACAGCGAAAATATCATTGCGAAACAGGCAGTCGAAAAATTGGGAACACAATTGCAACGACAGGCGGTGAGCGACGACTGTGAAAGAAGAAGATATTGAAATTTCATTTGTTAAATATTTCGAGCATTTTAAAAGGATATTTTTATCAAGAATATTTTATAGTATATTGAGAGAAATGCAATGGACCAAAGTGTGAAAAAAACTGAAAATGCGGAAATTAACTAAATTAAACGCTTTGAAATATCCATCCAAACCACGTCATTTTTGTCCATTTGTTTTGCCTGCCTTGTAAACTATAAATTATTTTATGGATTTCGCATTTCCTCGATCAATTTTTCCTCAAAGCTCATTATTTTAAAATTACCGCGGCGTGCTACCAGCTGAAAAAGACAAAAGTGAATGCCACAACCATTTCATTCGATTAATTTTGTTGGTAGGACTGCAGCGACGACGGCAAAATTAGAAATTGATCAATCCCGGCGATAATGTCGTCGATCGCTCAACGTCGGTCGTCGCAATTTGGTGCATTCGCATAAGATGCTGTGCTTTTAGAAGCTTGACAGCGATATATCGTCGTCGTTTGTCGTCTGTCGTCGCAATTGTGTTTAAGCCTTTACTGTCAACAAATGTCCGCTGCAACTCGTAAAAGCTCTCTATTACCCCATTTTACCTATGGAAGTTTGATATATCCCAAACTTGATAGCATATGCGCGCGGAAAGTTGAAGTTGTCTTTAACGATTGCATTAGATTTGTGTTTGGCATTAAACGTGGGCAGCATTGGTTGGCTGCTCGATCAGCTTGAAACAGATCAAATTGATCTCCTCTCATATAAACTCAGAATAAGTTCTGGGTGTGAATTATATGAGGCAAAAACACTCCTATTATTGCCACCGCAAATACAACGGGTTGTGTGATGAAATAACAAATTAAAAACATTTTTTAGCTTTTGCTATATACCGGAGAATCCAAATAAATTCCTTTTTGAACAAATATATTTAATAACGAAAAATGAAATTTTTGTATGGAAACCTTATGAAGAAATTATATTTGCAATTTTTATAAAATATCTGCGTAAAAAAATTGAACTGTCTATGACAATCTGGCGAAAGTTTAGGTGAATACTGTCCACAATATATATAGATATGTATTGAACATATACAAAAGACTTCAGAAGTGTCTGTCCCTGACTTGGCATAGGTTACAAGCCATTTCCCCGAAGGTTTTACATAAATTCCAAATGATAATTTTTACAAGATAATAAAATTAATTTATTAATAAAAAAAAATCGATTCTAGGTGGGCAAATTACCTGCACATTTATTGATCGGAAAAAGAATTAAATATTTACCTAAACGTAAAATATTTCAACTTTACAAACTACCAGACGCTGGAATATTTTATTTTTCGCCGATATTACTATTGATTGTACTTTGGACGCATTTGTTGAAGGATTGAAAACCCAAGATGGCTTGCGAACATAGTTGATTCTATGAAATTGGAACTTTTGTGATGATGTAAATAATCTCTGAGTGTTGTATTTTTCATTCAACCTATAGTTATAACATATGGTGAATTTCGGCGAGAAGCACCTGGTAAAAACAATTATTAAAATAACTATGGAGAGAATAATGAAAACAAACCAAGGCAGTCTGACCGAGATGGTGAAATGAAAGGAATAGGGATTTTGGAATTAGTAAAAGAAAACAATTGATTTGATTTATTACACATTCAATTGTATATTTTCTAAGAAACATATTTTTCATTATATATATGCTCGTTTTTAAGCTGTCAAGTAATACTTAAAGTTGTTGGCATCTTCACCAATTTTTTAACCTTGCTTTTTTGTGATTTTCAGTATTGAGAAGTGATTGATCTTATTTTATACTATTTAGGGAGACTAATGGTTGGGTTCAGTGCTTCAACTGCAGGAGATGGGCGCGCGAGAGTTGCACTAAGTGAAATGAAGAAGAGTTGGAAAATTTCGAGTGTGATGAGTGCTTCCGAAAGCAGTTAGGCAAATGTTACAAAAAGACATCGCATTATGCCGCATGGGCTATCCAATTTTGCCTCGCATATGGGGTCATAACCGGAGAAATACCTATCTTTCAATTTTTATTATTATTTTAAAATAGTTGAAATTGTTTCTTTTCAATAATATATTTTTAAAATATTTTGAGTAGCATTGTCCTTGCTTAAAATTCATTTTTCAAATAATTAATCGGATATTTCTCTAATTTTCTTAGGAGTCCGGTATCGTCCCGTCCTCCCTTATGTATATATTTCGGGAATACCGAAAATTACTACCAATGTATTAATAAGCTGAAGAAAAATTTTGTCCATACATTCTAAAAAGATATATTACTCATGCAACTAAACAAAATATATATGTACATATGTATAAATTTTCTTACTTTTTATGGATTGCCCGTTAGCATCTTCAAGCAGGCGAGCACCTGTCCTTGATGTGCATATACCAAACATTTTTAAGATTTCTTTGTTTTTAAAAATTTTGATCTCTAGTTGAGTAACATCCGTGAGACTATATTTTTCAAATTTCTAAAATTTCTAAAACATACATACCTAAAAACATTCCTGATTACCTTTCACCCGGTCACCTATTGCGCCAAGCAACAATATACTTTTTTCTACTGATCAGCGATGGGAATTTCCGTTACATTTCCTTCAGTATAATCATATTTTAACAAGTACTAAGAAATAAGTTCACAAATTTACCTTTTCATTTTTTTTTCCTACATTAAAATTACAGTCGAAGTCACTCAAGTATCGTAAATTTCATAAACGAAAAATGTTTGAAAAAATTACAAAACTAAATACAGAGATCTCTACGCCAACGCGTTAGCAGTATACAGCAACACATATAGTGAAAAACGAAATTTTTGAATGGCAGCCCTACAAAGGAGTTATCTGTTATTTGTACCATTTTCGAACTTAAATCTGCAAATTTTTCAAAAAGTCCGTATGCCCAAGTTACCCTCTCTAAGTAAACGTGTTCTCAAGTTGTAGTGAGGACGAATGGGCAGACATACATATGGACAGACATACGGACAAATGGACATACATAAACCAAAATAAGGTTTAATATTATGCGTGGGTGTCCAAACCATTTTGCTCTACCATTATTGATTCTATGCGTTACAAACGGAATGACAAACTTCTAAGATGTAATGAAAGCATTTTGTTAGCCATACACGAAACGCCCAATATTGGCAGAATTTTTTGGGTGCATATTACTTATTTCAACATTGGATGGATTGAAACGAGGTTGGGATCCGACATAGATCCCAGGAACATAGGCCCCAACAAGGCCCATTGTTCACCCACCAATTTCAATATAACAATTGGAATGATTAGAAAACAGAAAGATTATTATATTTTTCATTATCCTTCATTGAATAGAGCCCAATCCATAGTATCTGAAAGCCATTCATTAGCACTTTCACACAGCGGAAATCCTTACCAATCCTCTTCCATTTTATAATTCTTAAACGACTATATCATTCATCAAACAATTCGTCGAAACAAAGTTGAAATTAAAGCTTCAAGCTCGCCTTTAACGAATCAAAAAAATTAATTAGTCGCAAACATTTGTCAATTTACAATAAAAGAAGGAAAAATGTTAGAATTAGTGTAAGGCCAATTCTTACGATATCCTCTAGATCATCGGTTCCCAACCGGTGGGTCACAGAAGGGTTACAGATGGGTCTCGACTCGATCCTAAAACTATCAGAAACCATCAGAAAAGATAAAAAAAAATCGAAACAAATCGAATTATGTTTTGATTGTTTTCTTGGTTATTGATTTTTGGCATCTGGGACAGAAAGCAGAATCACTACATCCCTCCAAGAAGACTCACACAGTCAAACAGGTGGTGCGCACTCTGGAAACGCCGCTTCCTCTCACGTTTTACCGCCACACTGTCGAAGGTCACGCCACGTGAGTACTTGTTTACTAACCTTAGTCACTCAGTCATACTGTAGACATCGTGCAGTGAGTTACATATTTGTTGCAGCTAGTTGTACAATGTGTTGGTGTTTGGTTTGAATTTTCGCTCTGTGGTTGTGTTGTGGTTTTGAAGATGTGCAAATGGTTGAAAACTGGATCTTTTGGTAAGAGGACAATTTCTCATGTAACTATTGACAAGGGTGAGTCTGGACCATCAAATACTAGCCTAATAATATGGGCGAATGCAAGGAAACCAAAAACTTTCTTCAAGAAATATAGTACCGATTATATTAAATATATGGGTTTACATTTGTAGGCACAGAGGAGGAACCATTACCTCTATGTGTAGAAAGACACATTTCAGCCAAATACCCAGAATGTGTCAATAAGTCTTAAGAAAAGACATATGATATCGACAAGGACCAGTATGGAAAATGTCTGAACAGGACGTGAAAATAAAAAGGTTACAATGGTTTCGTACCAACTGTGCAAGGTGCACCTCATACAGCAGGTGAAAATATTATTTTGCCTCTGCCTTTTGTTTGACGAAAAATCAACGAAGAAAATAGGGGACATACCACTATCAAATAACACGGTTAAAAGGAGAATAGAAGAAATGTCTGAAATTATAAAACAGCAACTTATTTCTGCTTTGAAACTAAGTGACTTTTACTCCTTAGAATTGAATAAAAGCACTTGTATAGCTGATAATTCCAATTTATAAGCTTTTGTAAGATATGAGACCAATGAATCAGTAGAAGAAGAAATGTTATTTTCTAGACCTTTACCTACTAGTACGACTGGGGCTGATATTTTCAACTCTTTGAATGGTTTTATGAGAGAAAACGAAATTGACTGGTCTAAGTGTGTCGGAGTAACAACCGATGGAGCCCGTTCCATGTCTGGCAAATACTCAGGATCAGCAGCGAAAATTAAGGCAGTATCTCCAATAGCTGAATAGATTCACTGTATTATTCACAGAGAGGCTTTAGCGGTGAAAGGAATGAAGGAAAACCTCAAAGAAACACTTGACGACACAAAAGTCTTTGGTGTGTTGTGCGATGAAACGAGTGAGCGTAAACAATTACTCCTGCATTGTGAAGTCCGTTCGCTATCCAGAGGAAAATTTCTGATCAGGTTGTTTGAGCTTCGTGATTAGGTACGATTGTTCTTATCACAATTGTAAGCAGAAAGAACACTGACAGCTCAAGTCTTTTTAGACAACTGCCTTAATAATGAGATTTGGTTAATAATATTACTTAGCGGATATTTTCAGTTCTCTAAATATACTCTTAATTTGACCTTACAAGGAAAATATTTCCACAATTAAATAAAGTTCAGAAAAATATCTTTGATGCCTTCCCACTTCTGATCGATTTTTTGGACGAGAATAATCTTAGAGTAAATGAAGAAACGATGATGACAACTTAATGAATCTTAACCTCATGACCTTCCATGTAAGCTACTACTCTTTTAAATCTTAAAATATTACCATAACTAAAGTTTTATATTCAAATACTAAGTTTGAAATGTATGGAACCACTGCTCTAGATAAATGCCCAAATGTAGTTTCGTATGGTCACCCCTCTGTGCAATTTGATTGTCAAAGTGGGCTTCCTTGTTATTTTCAGAAGGGTTCGTCGGACAGTAAAATAGTTACAATCAATTTCATAGGATTTTATATTCTGAAGAACTTTTTTTCAGTACAATAAAAATGTCTAGGAACAATCAGTCCGTTTTTACAATATAAGTAAAAATCTAAATTTTTGTATGGGAAAATAAAGAAAGGGTTGCCCGATTTGTTTAAATAAATTTTACGGCAATTTTAGCTTGTAATGTTTGAGTTATTCGATCTTTCTTTATTATCTTTGATCCGAATTCAATTCTCAAAAATCACATTAAGCAATTAATTTTTTTAATACAGTATTTGATAAATATAATTTGTAGAACTGGTGCTATCAAGTCATAAATGTAGAATATTTAATATTACAAATGGTGATCGCGAAAATCACATTACGAGGCATCATCTTAGATTCGTATAGCCTGTTCCTTTTTCATTTATCAAACTCGTTCGAAAAAACCTCTGGCGTCCCTGAGGATACAATACTGATCCTTTTCACCTCCCCTATTTATATAAATAACTTACCAATAAATATTACATACATCGGCTTCTTTCTAAAATTATTAGAGTAATTTATTATGCTAATGATGTTCAACGTCTGGAAAATTATATTGCTAAGCTTGAAGGTTAGTGTAAAGAAAATTATCTTGACCTCAACATCAACAAATGCAAGATTATAACATTTTCTTTGAAGCGTGATAGTATCTTCTTGAACTACAAAACTGATAAAATGTCGATTTCAGATGTTAATGAAATTAAGGATTTAGGAGTTACCTACTATTTGCTTCATATGTAAATGTCATTTCTACATAAGCTCATCGCATTCTGGGTTTCATTTTTCGTTTGTAAATTCTTCAGGGGCAGTCTTTCATTTGCTATTTTTTTTCACTGGTGAGAACTACTCTTGGATATGCTTGTCAAATTTGGAGCTCTTTTTATTCATGCTAGAATAATCATTATGTAGAATAGTCGAGCTATCTTCTTGCATTTGCACTAGACTTGCACTAATTGTTAAAAAGTGCTGACTTTTCGTCGAAAAAATAATTTAATAAATAATGGTGGTTACCCACACTTACGCACTTTACAAAACACCTCAAAGTCTTCCTTGTATTTGTTCATCAGAGACGTTATGTTGCAGTACTATGCCTTAACATACGAAATTATTTATTTCTCCGTGAGAAAGTTTTTTTTTCGAAAATCCAGCACTTTTCAACTTCTCATGAAAATATCATCACAGAAGTCTAGTACACGCTAATTGATTTCTTTTCTTTCAAAATTATTATGAGAAGAAATGAATATAGAACTTTTTCCGTCAAACAAATTTATGAAATAATAAATATCCTGAAATAAAAATGTTATTGAACCTTCATTTTTCGATGGATATCGCAAAATCTATTGAGCCATAGTATGATTATTCAGAAAAAAACTTCCGTGGTGCAAGCTTTTCATTTAAAATGATTTATTTCATTGTTTCGTAAGTTTCATGGAATACTTATAAAGAACGTCGTTATCAGTATTTTAATTTTAAATTACCTTCTTGTGAAATAAAACATATAAAATCCACGTAGCACATTCAAATTCAATTATTCATATTTTCTATCATATAGTCCTATCCTAATAAAAAAGGAAAATTTAATTCATATGCAAATTAAGCTTAAAAAGAGTATTACTGAATTCTAAATCATAAAAACCATTTTGTCGATTACATGCAAACATATTACCAAATATAATATATGTAGACTGGAAAAGTCCACTGAATAAATTGGTGCATTTTCTTTACAAATCGTGTAAAAGAATTCAGCGCGCACTATTAGAAGAACTAATAAATAGTGTAGCATACTTTTAGGAAATTTAGAAATTTCATAAAGAAAGTAGGAACCAGTAGGAACAAAATTAAAACAACTAGAAGTATTTAAATGCCTAGAGGTAGGCAAATTACAATTATTAAATAATGTTTTAAGTGTGGAGTGGAGTGGCGCTGAATTCACATCAGCATTGCCAGATTGTGGGAATTCTCCCATTTTATGGGAATTCCGGTGCTAAATTTTACGCAAAAAGGAAAAGGGAATTTTAGTATTTGACTTAGTACATATGTGGGAAAATTGCTAAGAACATTTATTTTGTTGATTGAATAAACTCTGACAAATGTTACTTACATATTTTCACTATCAAATTTAGACTAAAGTCCTACCTACACTGCATAAGGCATCATATGAAAATTTTTAAAAATTTCACGAATGCTTCCGTTAGCATGACTAACATTTAAATAGTATCAAACAAACAAACTAGACATATGTTTTATGTTTCTTTGAAAGTTCCTCAGAAATTTGTTGTTGGTTCAGCTCCGTTTTATTATGCGGTATATGGTAAACCTCGAAGTAACTCGACTTTTTATCAAAATTTTGTTTATTATGTGTAAATTCTTGTGAAATTTAGATGACTGGAATTCTGTATAACCGAAAAATGGAAATTCTCAATGTATCTCCATTATTTAGTTTATTAGACGTTGTGGTAACACAAAACAGAACGCATAATTGGGTAAATTCTTGTGCAATTTAGATGACTGTATTTCTGTATTTCCTCAATCCTTTAATTAGAACGTAAACCGTTCTTTCCTCATCCTGTAAAATTTCGTTTTTGGTAGTTAGGCCGACGATATAAAACTCAGTCATCACATGTGCCTCGTCACTATTAAACTGTATTTAGTCGGTTCCATTTCTATAAATTTTGATATTAAGGTTTAGCTGATATTAATAGTGTGCAATTTGTGGATATAGTTTTATATTTCAATATTTGCGTTTTGTTATTATTATTTCTGCTGAATGAGAGAAAAATCACGGTAAGAATTTTGATGTTATATATTTTTAACAACATAAATATGGTACAAATTATAGCTGAAATGGAACTTCATCTTGAAGAACCTGCATTGAAAAAGAAGATAATACCAGGAAAGAATTTTCAAATTGCATGGCTTAGTTTGCCGCAATATAAAGGATGGCTCCATCAGGTGCAAAATGACGAATCAAAAGCATACTGCCGAGCATGTAATGCGACTTTTCATTGCGGAAGAAGTGAGCTCGATAAACATAGGAATAGTGCCAAACATCTTTCAAACATTAGAAGCGCCCAAAATCCCTCCGTATCAACATTCTTCAAGAAAGTGGAGCCAACGCATTCCAATAACGTAAAAAGTGCAGAGATTAGACTGAGGGCATTTTTCGCAGAGCATAATGTAACATTTAATACTGTAGACCATTTGATTCCTCTACTGAAAAACACTTTTTCAGATTCGAAGATTTGCCAAGATATGAATCTTGGAAGAACCAAATTCACTAAAGTGGTAACAAATATTCTTGGGAAGGTTCAGTGCGATAAATTATCAAACATTCTACGAAACAAAAATTTTTCTATATTATTGGATGAAAGCACTGATATATAAGACAAGAAAAATTGTTGCTGCCTAGTCAGATACGTTAATCCTACAGATGGAAAAATTAAAACGGAGCTATTAGAACTCCTTAATAGCGATGCTTCCGATTGTAGCAGTGAAAATCTATATAACAATTTTAAAAAGTGCTTATTGGATAAAAACATTCCTTTAACAAACATATGTGGATTTGCTTGCGATAATGCTGCTGTCATGATTGGGAGTAATAATTCATTTTTCACGAGACTGAAAGAAGACGTTCCAAAATTACTTTTAATTAAATGTACTTGCCACTCTGCAGCTTTAGTTGCAAATAAAGTCAATAAGCACATTCCCAAAATATGTGAAGAGCTTTTTTAAGTGCTGCAGCAAGTTACTTCTCAAATAGTCCTAAAAGTCTCGCTAGTAGGGTTTCCAATCCGGACATCAAATTATCCGGATTATCCGACCCATTTTGACTATTCGGTAATCCGGATATTTTTCCTTAATTATCCGATAATCCGGATTTTTTGAAATTTTTTTTTCAGGAAAATACTGTTTTCTTTCTAACTGTTCAGCTATTTTCAAAAGATTATACAATTACTTTCTCAAGTGGCAGTTTTATGTATTATTATTATTTATTTATTAAAGTTTCTTTGAATAAACAAATAAGTTGTCTTGGATGTTTTTTTATCCAAATTTTAAATGAAACAAGTAAGAAAGCTAGAATTGGTCCAAGAGTAATTCTTATGATACCCTAGATGAATGCCCTTATGACCCGGTTTAGACGGGTCAATAAGCTGCCTCTGCCCCACGAAAACTTCTCGGTAATATGATGGTTGGGGGCAGGAATGAAGTATCACCCAACTTACACATTTCGTGCGGCCGAGGCAGTATACTGAGACTTACCTGTCTAAACTGTGTCAATGTAATTTCGTATGGTCACCCATCTGTGTAAGTTTGATTTTCTAAGTGGTTTTTCGCATATATTTCTAGAACGGTTCGTCGGACAGTAAAAATAATTATAACTAGTTTCATAGCAATTCATATTCTGAAGAACTTTTGAGTACACAAAAAACGTCTAGGACTGATTGTTTTCACAGAATACCTACGTAAAAATCAAAATTTTTATATGGCCCAATTTAGCTCATTTATGAAATTATTTTTACTATTTTTATGAAAGCGTCGCGTAGAAAATTTGAACTCTATACGCTGATGCCCTGATGCTCTCTAAAGCAATGTTCAAATATGTAGTGAAAAACGAAAGTTTTGTAGGGCAACTCCTTGAAGGAGTTACCCGATTTGTCCCATTTTCGAACTTGAATTTTTTCTTTCTTTTTTTTTTAAAAAAAAGCTCATGTGCAAAATTTCAGTTCTCTAAGTACATGCGTTCTTGAGTTATCGTGCGGACACACAGATAGATAGACGGACAGACGGACATGCAAAAATCAAAATAACTCTTAATATTATACTATTATATTAGCTCTACCATAATTATATCTATGCGTTACAAACGGAAGGACAAACTTAGTATATCCAATGGATTTCATCTATGGTATAACAAAACCTACTAAGCACTGAAATTACATGATAACAGTGTGGTTAAAAATTAAATATATTTATAAATAAAATATTACCCGTATGGCGTTATCCACGAGACGTAACCAACGAGAAAGCCAACAGTCAACGATGCGACATTTAATTTTTAACCATTTAATCAGGGACCGAAAGAGTTATAAGAAATATTTTAAAAGTCTGGATTTAACACTTTGTTATTGATATTTTATATTTCATCTTTTAATGAAATAGTTAAAAGGAGAATTTTATTTTCTTCTGAGTAAATAACAGTCTTATCTTAAGTTTTATATTTCTCTCTCGGTTTAACATTTAAAAATGAGTTTTATTTTTCTCTCAAAAAATAAAACTCATAATTCGAGTTTTTCATTTTTCTCAGCTTTTAACAGTTAAAAATGAGTTTTATTTTTTTCCTCGAGAAATAAAACTCCTTAATTGAGTTTATCATTTTTCTCAGCATTTAACAGTTAAAAATAAGTTTTATTTTTTCCCTCAAGAAATAAACCTGTCCGAGTAAGATTCTTATGGAAAGAAAAATTGGAATCGGCAACGCCTTCTTGGTGTTGCTATATATAGCTTTGGTTTTTCACTGTAAACGGCCGTTTTAAAAAAAATATAAATTTAAGTTCAAAAATAAGACCAATCGGGCAACTGTTTCATACGGTTGCTATACAAAATTGTTTAAAAAAATTGACAAATTCAATCTTCTAAGAAATATATGACAACAAAATAGAGAACGTCCATTGATAAGTTTTATTTCCTGAGGAAAATAAAAAACTCTGATTATGAGTTTTATTTTTTGAGGAAAAAAATTAAAAACTCATTTTTAACTGTTATAAGACGAGGAAAATATAAAACTCGAATTATGAGTTTTATTTTTTGAGGAAAAAAATAAAACTCATTTTTAATTCTTATAATAGACGAAATATGTAAAACTCTGGCAAAGAGTTTTAAATCGATGTAAAATAATATAAGTATTTTTTTTTAACAGTTAAAATAGAAATATAAAAAATGTGTCTTACAATAACATTAGGACTGGATTTATATATAAAGATCGAAACTTTCTTGATTTCAACGTAGGCAGCTAGTCTAAGTGCTGCACATAGACCCCTTTTGTACTACACTACTTCTTAGAAAATTTTATGAAAGAGTTTTTTCGCTCACAAAAAAATAATAACAGTTATTTTCGGTCCCTGCATTTAAGGGCAATCAAGTTTAAAAGAATTGTTAGATGTCCTATTACCACTAGAGACTGCAGCAAAGGAATTAAATAAAAATTCAACGACACTTTTGACCGCTGAATGTGCTTATAAATTTCTATTTGAAAGCTTAGACGAGTTTAGAACGAACTTAGGTTAAAATTTATCGAAACAGAACAAAAAACGAATGGATGAACGTCGAGATAAAATGTTTATGAAAGTAAATCTTCTTAGAAGCAGGCAATATACCACATTCCATAAATATTTTGATTATAATTCAAAGATGCTCCCATTACATTGTCAGTCTGCAGCGATAACTGGAAGTGGCAATTTCGTCTGTTGATGAGCAGAGCAACACAAAAAAACATATTATTCAATGCATTTCTAACGATAAAGCCAGCATTTACAGTTTCAATCAATTACAATTTTGAAATTTTCAATGCAATAACTTTTTAAAATATTCTTTTTTAAAAACAAAATAAATTTAAATCATATCATATGTTTTTTTACTATTTATTAATTATTAATGTACATAAATAAAAAATTATAAAACACCATGAAATATTGGATTCAAGCTATTTATTTATTTTGTTTTTTGTTATCCGGATATCCGGATTATCCGGATATTTTGAGTTTTCAGTATTCGATATCCGGATAGTCATTAATGTCGGATAATTGGAAACCCTACTCGCTATTTTAACAGAATTTCAAGAATATTTTGATGTTGAGAGAAGAAAACTTTTGCGTCCAGCGAAAACAAAATGGCTTGCTATGCAGCCATGTGTATCCAGATTTTTAGAAAATTGGACAGTATTGCAACATATATTTTGCACGACTCCACTGAATCAAACCGACCCAAAGCCAAATATTTATTTGAGACAATGAACAATAAAAGTGTCACGGCGTATTTTTACTTCTTAAAGTACTTCTTCTTTATTTTAATACATTCAACGCTTTATTTCAATCACGACAAATTCTTATACACAAGTTGCGTAGTGAATGCTGCAATCTTCTACGAAAAATTTGTCAAAATTTCGTAAAGCATGACTTTATAGATTATATAATTTCATCGTTATTCCAGTCTATACTTAGTCTATGATATTACTTAATCAATTTCCTCTAAATTTATTTTAATTTGTTCCAATTAGCGAATGCAAATGTTTGCTAAATTTTTGGTGCATTTCAACGAAAATGTTACTAGTGTCGAAACAATAACACTCTCTTATATATCAAAAAGGTATCTTATTGGGAATTACATTGCTCCACCTACGAAACTAAATATCCGAATAACGATTGACTTACTTGTTTCGAAACATGTGTTTGTAAATCGTGCCATGTTTCAAGCAAGCCACATTAAGTCCATGTGCAAAATTTCAAACCGAAAGGAATACAATCTTCTTAGAAGATAATAATGTTCTTATAACATTTATTCTCACTAACCGAATCCACTTAAGGTAAAATTTCAAGGTACCCACAAAGCATGCTTCCTAAAAACTTAAGGAAAAAAAAAGCTTTAATTCAGCTTAATTATCATGAACGTAATTAAATCATCTCATCGTCAGAATTTATTTGTTACATTGAGCTTAAAATATGTATTGAGCTTACACGTGCTTCAAGGTGGCAGAAGAGCAGGAAGATTGAAATCATTATCTCAAAAGCTATCTACATGGAGATATCTTCAAATAAAACTCGTGTTTATAAGTTGTTCTGTTTTTTTCGTGTATTAAAACCACTTGAAATGAAATGATTTACTGCGAAGGAGCTTATACATTTCCTCAAGACTTTTTCCTCCAACTTTTTCTGAAACTCTTAAGGTCTGAAAAGCTGCACAAAGTGAGAATATGAAAAACATATCTATCCAGGAATTTGTTCTATTCAAATTTCGTTTAACTGGAATTTCGGATATATTAAGTCCTTGGGGACAGAGCTTGTGTATCTTGTATTTTGGCTCGATGCCTGTTTGCTGATACAAAACTGTACAAATGCATAAAATGTTCTTTGACTTTAGTAATCCTCGTCAGAAGCAATCAGACTCATAACAAATACTCCAATAATTGTTGGAAGAAAGGGCTAACCGTTTAGTTTGAGTTAGTAGCAATTGTTTTTTTTTTCATTTAATTTTGTAGGAAGTTTATTGGTGAGTTTTCGGGGAACTAATTCACGAATTTTTGTTTGACATCCATTCAAATCTTTGTCTTTTACAATCCCAGGATCTTCATTGATGTGCTGAGAAATGTTCTTAATCCTGATATGCGTTAATGTATAGGATATTCGTTTGATGTATGTAAAACAAATCTTGCACAGTCATACCCAACATCCCATAGCACTCAAAGTATACAATCATCAAAATATTTCCTGAATTCGCTGACAGACCCCGCACACTGAGTATTGTGAGGGAGGGAATTCCATAGACGAACAATTTGGACAAAGTAAGATCCTTCATAAGTCAATGTACTAAAACGCGATATACGTAAGCTCATTCCTCTCCTAGAATGTAGAAATTCTATTTTTTCATAAAGATACATGGGCTTCCTAGTCTGTATTAAATTGATTAATGCCTTGCGTTTTAAATAAGTCTGAATTGAGCATCCCAGTAACGAGTACCTGACAGGAGTAATGTGGGCAGATCTGCGCAGGTTAAAAATGAATCGTAAACAATCATTAAAACAAACTTCCATCTTACGTTTGCACAGGGAGTCAAGCTTTGGGAAAATTAGACTGCATGCCGTAAGTAAAATGAGGCAACAAAAGCGTCTTAACCAATCTCAAACTTGAATTGTTGGTAAGATATTAGCAAATAGCCAAAGTCTTCGCAAGCCACCATAAATTTTACCCAACATACTCTTAACATGATCACAAATTTCAGGCGACTGTTGAACTTCACTCCCAGATTAACCACCGAGTCAACAAAAGGTAACATGACATTATTGACAATAACTGAGGGTATATCATCGAAATCAGTAGGTGAGCTGCACAACACCAAACACTGTGATTTATTAGGATTGAGAGAAAGCTTATTATCAATTGACCATCTGTGAATTGTAGCAAGATCATTATTGATTCTGCAAATACAATCATCAATCAACCCAATATGTTTGCTCAAGTACAATTGAACATCATCGGCATATAGATGTAACTGTACATTATGTACGATATCACCGATATCATTAATGTATAGACTAAATAGGAGAGGTCCTAATACAGATCCTTGCGGGACACCCTGAGACAAATTTAAGAAGGAGGAGAGAATACCATTAACATTTACTTGTTGAAAACGGTTTGTGAGGAAACTACTTATTAACTTGACCGCAGAAGAAGAAAAGCAATAGTTAACATACAATTTACGGAGTAGTGTAGAGTACACAACGCTATCAAAAGCTTGAGAAAAATCCAATAAGACAAGTACGCCAATTTTGCCGGCATCAAGAGCCAAACGGAGATCATTGATCATTAGATACCTTTAGCAAGGCAGTCTCACAACTGTACATTGCACGGAAACCAGATTGGTATCTCGTGATTTTTTGATATTTTGATCTAAGAACTCCTGAATTTGGTAACAAATAAGTTTTTCCAAGACCTTCGCTAGGAAGCTAAGAATGCTAATAGGTCTGAAGTCAGACAAGCTGACAGGGGAAGTTTTTTTAGGTACAGGTATGACCCTGGCAACTTTCCAAATGTCAGGGAAACAGGAGGAAGACAAACAAGTATTCATAATATGCAATATATATATGGATATGTACGGAAACAAAAGCTTTACAAAGCTGGGATTGAGATCATAAAAACCGACAGCACAGGACTTTACACAAGAGATAGCTTTGTAAAGCTCATCATGCCGGACGCCCCGGAAAGACAAACAATTCATGTCTTACTCGCGCAAGGGATAGGTCTCAATACACGCGGGCTGTGAGAGAGTAACAGCGGTACCAGAACATGTTGAAAAATGCTTGTTAAAGGCCTCTGGTTCAAATGATTTTTCAGGACTCAATCTAGAGCAAATACCAGCTTTCCTCAGATTACTCCATAAAACTCTGGGGGGCAGGTTAGGGTCAAATTTGTAGCTATAATATAGACGCTTTGCTAACCGAATCTCAGAAGTTACCTTGTTCCGAGCGCATCTGAATAGAGATCGAGCATATTCAGTTCTAAGTCGCCTCCATTGACGATATAAGAATTCTCTTTCTACTATTAGAGCACGAATTGTGTGACTAAACTAGGGAGAGCTACTAGTACTAACACGCTTAACTTTAAGGGAGAACATATTTGTTATACAAATAGGAGATTAGCTCATTCAATATGTCAACCTTACCTTGAACAGAGGGACAGACATAGACAGGTACAGGGACAGGTAATGCGGCGATAATTCGATCTGAAGAGTCCCTTACAAATTCACGGTCATCAAAAACGCAAGCGAAATTTGGTATTCGGGCTTTCTACATGCGGTGTAAGTGTGAATGCAAGCTAAATGTACGACCTGAACGGTGCTCACTGAGTTTTAATTACTCAAACATTGCCTTTATTTCCCTTTTCAGAGGAGACAGTTCAGCAGGTCAGGAGTATAGGTACCCTGGGCCCTGAATCTTGAACAATTTTAGTTATATGTAGTCTTTTAGTTATATGTAGTCTTAAAAATAAAAATGCATTTTTCTAAAGTAAAATTTTTTAATATGTATTGTGATTGCACCAGCAATTTCTTCAATATCCCACAAAACTACTTGGAAAATACAAAAGTTTTGAATTTCAATCCAAGTCGTTTTAATAGTAAAACTTCCATGAAAACTGTAGCAGAATTTGTCATTTAAATCTATTAAAAAAGAAAAATTAATCCTATAACAAATCTTACTGATGGTTGCATGAAAGACCGTTTCGACCGAAAAACATCTATTTAATGAAAAGCTCGTGGAGTTGTGTTTAAATACGGTCGCGAGCATGAGAGTTGTCTTTTACTATCGTTCGGTCACGGAGCATTCTTCGAAGAAGTTATGGTTTCGAGCACGAAAATAAGTGTTTAAATTTTACAAGTAGCTTAATTAATAGTTAAGATAACCTAGAACTAAAACAAGAAAGAAGAATTTGTGCAAGTTGTTTGAATTTCGAAAATATTAAGAACAAAGTGAAATAAAGCAAGAAAATAGTACGTAAATATGGTGTTAATTTCTAAGCTTGACTTACAGTCCTGGCTTGGGATTAAAGGAATTCCTATTACTCCGGCAGTGTGGTGTAATATAACAACAGCTTGAAAAATGATGTACAATAAAGTTGATCCGACGATCGTCCTTCCTGTGGCTTTAAAAAGAAAACTTTGGACTGGTTTCGTCCCAGAGCACAAAGTAAAACAGGAATATTATATACATGCATATATCTTTAGTAACGATTATTACAATTGACAATAATATCGTAAAACTGCGTTTCCTTCAGCAAGGTCGATATTATATTGCATGATTGTGCTTACTCTGACTTTAGAAGATCTCTAAGAATTTTTCCTTTTGAAACTATCGGAGCACTATAGCTATTGGAAATTACAAAATGCTTTGCTTGATTATAAAATTTATAAATATGCCAGTTTGTTGATGGCTCATCTAGCTAGATGAACATAGTTGTACACTTTTGAACATATTGACTTATAGTTATACAACTATTATACGTAGAACACATTTATTTCTTTTAAAGTTTTTTATTGCAAATTAATATTTTTAAAACATTGCATCCATATACATGTGTATCAAGTATCTCTGGTAGCATTTTCAACTTGTCTTTTGACTGCTCTTGTTTTATAAAGTGTTTTTCGTGCAGACCGATTTAGCTTTTTCTTCTTATATGAATCTACATATAGATGATAAATAAGATTTAATACTGATTCTGAGCAAGCGCAGCCAGCATGCTTCATCATTTGGCTTGGAAATCGCATCATCTCTGAGAAATTTGTTCGTAGACTGAGTTTTTATATGGTTTTCAGAAAAATGATTTTCACAAAGGTCATTGTGTATATGGGCAACACTTGATAGAATTTTTGAAAAAAGTTAAAATAAACGAAAAATGAATTAAAACTGAAAAACGCATGTAAACTAAATTGCCTTTATTTACTTTTTGCAAAATATTAACAGAATTATTAAACTGCATAATAATAACCGCAATGACAACATACAATAAATTAATAGGCTTTGACATTTCTACTTTCTAATTGCTGTTTCAGCATCGAAAGATCCTTTACATCCCATACAACTCATCATGGTTTTCTCAACTAGCATATACAGAAACAAATGAATTCAAATAGTAGAGTTAAGAATGGTGAGTTTATTTGACGTCATCGAATAGTAAAAATTTTAAAAAATGAATGGAACGAGCCCGGCTTATACACATTTAAACAACCTTGATAGCAACAAGTACGTACTGACATTTCGTATCACGGCTCCGCCAAACAATTATAATTAAAACAAGTGAAAAAGCTAGAGTTGGTCTAACTAAGACCAATTCTTATGATACCCTAGATGAATGCCCGTATGAAATTTCGTATGGTCTCTCATTTGAGCAATTTAGATTTTTTGCATTGGTTTCTCGCATATATTTCTAGAACGGCTCGTCGGACAGAAAAAATGATTATAATCAATTTTATAGGATTTCTTATTCTGAAGAAGATTTTAGTACAATAAAAATGTCAGGGACTGATTGTTTTCAAAGTATATGTAAAAAACCAAAAATTTTATATGGCAACACCAAGAAGGGGTTGTCCGATTTAGTCCATTTTTGAAATTTTATTTGCTATTACTATTAAATTACAATATACCAAATTTCAGCTTTCTATGTCGACGTGTTCTCAGGTACTGTCCAAATATATAGTGGAAAACGAAATTTTTGTATGGCAACCCCACGAAGGAGTTGCCCGATTTATCTCATTTTCGAACTTAATTTTACTTTTTTTTTTAATGTTCGTATACAAAATTTCAGCTTTCTAAGTGAACGCGTTCTCGAGTTATCGTGCGCACGGACGGACAGACGGACGGACGGACAGACTGACATGCAAAAATCAAAATAACTTTTAATTTTATGCGGGGGTGTCCAATCCATTTTGCTCTACCATCATTATTTCTGTGCGTTACAAACGAAATGGCAAACTTAGTATACCCTATAGATTTCATCTAGGGTATAAAAAAACACAAATTCTGAGTACTTCTAAGTACCAATACCAAGAAAAAGGCAATTTTGAGGACTGAGAACTTAATTATCTTATTTAAAGAAATTTTCAACTGCATATATTACATGCTTACCTACATATATACATGTAAATCTTAAACTTAATACCCAAAAAAGTTCTTAAAGAAATAAGCATATCACTAAATAAACAGATTAAATACTACTAATGGATTTTAAATAAAATATGTAAATTTCCATACAATTCAATTATTTGTTTACAGTCAAAGTGGCAAAAAACTTGCAAATTACTGAAAAACATTCAAACCTCAGCTCAACTCACGAATAAATATCCTAGAATAGATCAATGAATAAAAACTCGTCATATTTCTTTCTATTTCTAGGAAAACTTTTTCGGCAATGAGAAAAATGATCCCTTCGCGTCGTCGTTGTCCAGTCAGTTTTCAGTATAACAAGTCATTCCTAGCTTCATTATATTTTTAAACCTAAATAAGTGTCTTGAATTGGTTTGGTTGGTTGATAATATAGGAATTACGACACGAATTACTGTTTACTCCGAACTGGCATATGTATCTACATACGTACATAATTTATAATCAATGGTTGAACCTACTTAAGATACTTTTCGAAAATATGTTTATCCACAACATCCATTATCTAACAAGTGTGGATTTGATTCCCGTCCGGGAAAAATAAATAAAAATTCAATTCAATTCAATTCAATTTATTTATTAGGGTAAAGTACAAAAGAGCTGACATTTTGTCAATCTTCGTGATTTTTTTTTTTCGGATAGTTAGGAGGGGGGATCGGGATGATATTTTTTACGAATAAGACCACTCTTTAGCAATACAAAAATATTTTTTGTCATTAGTTTTTATTTACTTTTACTTGTCGTTAATAAAGTGAGTTAAATAAAATAAATAAAAAACGAATTTTCAAACAAAACTGAGGCCAAGCCGCATGAAAAATTAGAAAATAAACTTTTCTTTACACACAGAGGTGGACTCAGATTTTTTGATTGGGACATTTCTCTTGAATATTCTTTCTCTTCATGAATCAAATCACTTATTCACTTATTACCTCTGATTGATCATACTGAAATATATCGGTGATTGTCAGCGAATAAAGTCTGAGTCCACCTCTGTGTGTGAAGAAAAGTTTATTTTCTACTTTTCATGCGGCTTGGCCTCAGTTTTGTTTGAAAACACGTTTTTTACTTATTTTATTTTCTGCCTTTTTCCTGAAACAGATTTATCACTAATAATATCGATGAAAATTTTTCCGGTGATTTTCCCGCTTTTCCGGGTTTTCCATGGAGTTTTCCACAAAAGCTAGTTTATGCAACTCATTTCGCTCTACAACTTTGTCTTAGGTTGCAAAACGCTCAAATGCTTCCTTGGTCGGAAAAACTCCGGAAAAGCGTTTTACATGAATTTTCCTCGATTTTTTCTGCAAGGTTTCACCATTTTCGGAGAGAAAGTAATGATGCCAGTTGATAGGAAACTTGATCCTGCATAATTTAGAAAATTTTTTTACCGGAAAATTTTCCGGAAAAGGCGGAAAATTCCGGAAATTTTTTCGGAAAAATCGGAAAACTCTGCATTTTTCCTGAAACGGATTTATCACTAATCAAATTTGTACCAAATTTCCAAATGATTTTTCCCGATTTTCGGGGTATTCCATGGAAATTTCCGGTTCAAATTTTGATGATTCAATTGTCACGCGACATGAACCTGTGTGCCAAATTTCAGCTCGCTGTGATGATGAAAAGTGGGTCTACGAGAGTGTCGAAAACATTAAAAAAGAAATATATAAATAAATAGACAAACAAATTCGTGTAGGTACGATTTAAAGGGACGGGCTGGCCTCAAAAAATGGGGGCAATGGGTGTCTACGGTTGTGGCCGTAGTTTGCATCTGAAAGGAAAAAATCAAATTGTTTATAAATCTGTAAGGAAGCCGCTATGTCCCTAAGGATGATTTTTTTGTTTTTTTTTATTTTAATTTGACAAAATGGCGACGGCTTGAGGAAAAAGTACGAAATTTAGACCTATTTTTCAACAGTTTTTCATGTGAAAAAATAGGAAGATTTAAAAAAGACAACACAACTTCCATAGGGACATAAAGAATGAAGTAAAGAAAATTCCGTAAAAATTTCAAGTCGATAGCTTGAAAACTCTCCCTCTGAGAGTTGACACCGTTTGTAAAAAGGGCATTTCGAGAAAAACGCATTTAAAGTTTGAAGGACGGTTTTTTTTACATAAATTGTCTACTTACAATCAATCGACCATCAAAGCTCCATTCTGAATAATAACACGAAACTGACGAATTTGACCACTCAATTTCGGTTATAGAAGAGCAGGTAAGAACCCTAGGTAGGGATGTGCCGTTAGGGACGGAACCAAAAAAAATTACGGTTGAACGGTAGTCCGACCCATCCGCGCGTTGCCTTACGCTCAAATCTCTTTTTCTAAGAAATGTTGTAGCGACCGTAATAATGCGACTTTTAATTTGAAAATTTGACAGAACACGCACAACTATACATATGTACTTCAAGATGAGACCAAAACAAATAAATCGATTTTTCAAAAATTTTACACTGAGATGGTCCCTTAACTTAGTACATTTTAAGAGAAAGAGAAAAACTACATGAACTAAAACTAACTTATTTAAGCTAAAGATATTAAAAAGAGTAAGTTAACAATTTGAAAACAAGAAAGAAGAAAAATAAGAGATGAAGAAATAACAGAAAAGCAAAAATTAGAGAAAGAGAACAAAAATAATTATAATTAATTATTTAATTAAATTTTCTTGAATTTACATGATTTCATTCACTCGATTTACTTGATTAAATTTACTTTATTTCACTTATGCATTAGCACAACCTGACACTACCAAAGAGAAGAAGAGAAGATAGTGGTAGAACCGGCCCTCTGGACACGAACGGGAAGGGAGTTCCATATTCGAGCGACCTGAACAAAATAAGAGGCTTCACCAGTCGAGGAATGGAAACGAAGAACTAGTAGATTGGAATGTCGTGAAGATTGCAGGAAATGAACTCGTATCTGGTCATACAGATATCCAGGTTCACCAGAGTGAATTAGGATATAGAGGAATATTAAGGCTTTGCGCTTTAGGTAAGAGTTGATCGAGCAGCTAACCAATGAGAGTCTGTACGAAGTTGGGTATATGCTGTCAACGTTTAATGCCAAACACAAATCTAATGCAATCTTTAAAGGAAACTTCAACTTTCCGCGCATACGCTATCAAGTTTGGGATATATCAAACTTCCATAGGTAAAATGAGGTAATAGAAGAGCTTTTATGAGTTGCAAGCGGATATTTGTTGGCAGGAATCCTGCAGATAGCCACAGTCTGCGTAATCCCCCATAGATCTGAGACAGCATCAGAACAACTTAACTGTCCATTTAGCTTGACCCCAAGATTGGTGACCGCATTCACAAAACGCAGCGGGGAGTTGTCAAGAAAAATGTGTGGGATATCACGTATGTCATACAAAGAGTTGTAGATAGCCAGACATTGCGATTTGCTAGGGTTTACTGAAAGGCCGTTGTTGATCGACCAAGTGTAGATACGGGAAAGATCATCATTAATGCGAGCAGCGCAATCTTCTATAAGACCAATAGACCTACTTAGGTATACTTGTACATCATCCGCATAGAGATGAAGCTGAACATCTTGAATCACCTTTGGCAAGTTATTAATAAATATAGAAAATAACAGTGGGTTCAACACAGATCCTTGGGGTACACCATAGAAAAGGGGGAGTAGGGAGGATGAGGAGTCTCCAATTTTTACATTTTGAAACCTATTAGTGAGGAAACTATCAATTAAGGTGATCGCAGAGGAAGAGAACTTAAAATTACTGTAAAGCTTATCTAATAGCTTAGAGTGGCTGAAGCTATCAAAAGCTTTTGAGAAATCCAGTGATACAAGTATGCCAAAGGTCTTGAAGTCGAGAATCAGGCGAAGATCACTGGAGACTTTTAGAATAGCAGTTTCACAACTGTGTGCTGGTCGGAAGCCAGACTGAAATTGTGTTAGGAGGTTGTTGGCTTGAACAAATTCTGAAATCTGAGACGACAAAATTTTTTCAAGTAGGTACTTTAGCAAAGTAGCAGAGAATGCTAATTAGCCGGAGATCAACAACTGATTCAGTGGAAGGTTTCTTGGCTACTGGTATGATAATTGCTATTTTCCAAGCTTTAGGGAACGAGGAGTAAGTCAGACAGGAGTTTGTAAGGTAATAGCATTTTGAGGAATAGAGGATGTAAACCGTCAGGACCAACAGCATTGGACGAAATGGAGGATAATGCCGCAACGAGATCATCGTGATAAATACTTCGAAATGAAAAGCAGGTTTCTTGGTGCTGGAAAGAGGGGAAGTTGAAATGATGAATACGTGAGTTAAAATCACATCAAAGTTAACTTAACAACAAGTTAAGAAGGAGGTGAGATTTCCGAGTGTTTTACATTTCAAATGCACGCGGTAAGAAAAGAAAAAACCAAAAAAAATCAAACTCTCTTTAAAACTTTTATTCTCATAGAATGTTCCCGCGCTTTTGTGAAAACCGATTTTCATGAAATATTGACAATGTTTGATTTCATGTTGTTGCTGTAAATGGACACATGTTGTTACTGTAATCCTGAGATATTTTAACAGCACGTGTTTCAGTTTACATTCGTTTTGCTAAGAAGAGATTAAGTTGGAGAACTCATCCTGGATTCTTTGATATTTTCGGGAAAAATGAGAATTTTATTCGAAAGGAACTTTACATCTCCTTTCACCATTTGGGTCAAAGCGAAATTTATCTTTTTCTTAAAAATGGGAGGTAGTGTGACCCGAAGTACATTATTATGAATAGTTTGATAGAATTTTGAGGGATTTAATAAGATTTTGTCGTTCGGGTAATCCTACGTTCTCTCGATTTTTGTTTTTAACTCGTTGTCTCAGTTGCACTACAATAGTGCATAGCCAAGTTCTTTTCCCCCATTAATGCAAAAGACGAAAGTATATGAAATTACTTGTTTCATTTTAAAAAACACCAAAAAATTTCCAATTTTGCTCTACTGCTTCCTATCTTCTTATTAGGTAATATTTGGTCTGGATGAGGAGATGTAAAGTGAATCTTTGTTCATTGGGGTTGAGATTACAATGGCGCTCATTATCCTGATACACTTCAGCATTTCGAAAGTTGCACCAAAGTAGTTTAAGAGGTAAATTCGGATCAAATTTGTATTTGAAATATAGACGTTTGGCATTTCGAATAGCAGTATTGACGCGATTGCGTGCAGTTTTAAATAAGTTTGGAGCGAAGTTGCTGCGTAATCGTTTATAATTCTGGTACAAGTATTCCCGTTCGGCTATGAGAAGATTGATTGGGGGGGGGGGGGGGGGGGGGAGGGGTAAACCAAGGACAGGTGGTAGGGGCTACGAACTTAGTACGAAGAGGCACATATTTACCGAATAGATAATTTATTAGACAATAAAATTTATCCACCTTGCAATCAACTGATGTATAATTATAGATATCCGTCCAGGGTAATGATGAGCATTCACGGAATAAATTATCGAATTTAATGTTTTTGAAATCACGGAAGGAGAAGTTGCTGCTAGAAGGAATTTCAAGTGTAATATTCTAACACAAAAAGAGAAAGTCATGGTCAAGTATGCTGGGAGGACTAATCTGGTTATCAAAATGAAGTCTATTAGTATTGGTAGTTAGGAGAAGATATAAAAGGGATGGGTTATTGCAATTAAAGTAGGTGGGAAAGGAATTAACAGAATTTAAGTGTAACGATTGCATTAAAAATAAAAAGTTGCTCGCATTATTGGATTTGATTTAAAATATTAACATTGAAGTTACCAGCAACTATAACATTTTCATAACGATGGGTACAACAAAAGATACAGGCGGCAAATTCATCAGAACTGCTAGTTGACCTGGGGGACAGTACGCAACAGCCAGCAGACATTTGTCCGCCCTTGTCTCAGCCTCCAAACACAAATATTCAATGCTGTTTGACTTCAAAAATCTACCCTATAACATTTAAACCAATATAAATTTGATGGAGCTCGTCAATTTTGTTGCGTAAACTTCTGGCATTTATTAAGCAGAAATTTAGTCATATCCTGTTCAGATCGCTCGAGCTATTATCAGAGGACACTTGCATACAAAGCTCCACCAACAAATTCAGGCGAAATGTCCAGTATGACTAAATTAGGATAAATGGTGGTGTCAGATTGATCATAGCCAAAATAGTAAAAACTACAGAAACCAAATATGAAATCAAAGAGAAACGACATTAAATTTAATTTAAAATTAACAAAGAAACAGCTGTTATAAAAATTATCAAAATTACATAAAATAAATATCTGAAAAATATATGCGTTAAATGTAATTAAATAAAAAGTGACCATGCAAAAAAATAGAAACAAATGAGAGATACTACCAAAAACAGCAACAAAAGTGTAATTAATTTTGATCATATCTAAAGTTCATTGTACTGTACCAGCTCCGATATTCCAGGTATGAGAAATGAACTCGAACAGCTGGCTAGTAGAGATAATTTTCGAAGGTCGATCTTCAGTTCTTCTCATCACAAAAACATAACCATCCATAGTAAAAACAGAAGCAAGGTAAGGCTTCCCGCAATATGATGTTGTTTGTAGGAGATAGACTCTCGTTAACAAAAATTGGACTGTGAGAAGAAAACCCCTCAATGGCACAGAGCTCAAGACTTCCAAGTCTCTTGAAGGAAGAGATAAATGCGCGACGCTCTGAATTCTAAATCATAAAAACGATTTTGTCGATTACAGGCAAACATATTACTTAATCAATATCTTCTAAATTTATTTTAATTTGTTCAAATTAGCGAAAGCAATACAAAATGTGTCCTAAATTTTTAGGGCATTTTAACCGTTAAACGAAAATATTACAATAACACTCTCTTACATATCCAAAGGGTATCTTACTGGGAATTACGTTGCTCCACTTTCGAAACAAAATATCCGAATAACGATGTACTTATGTACTTGTTTCGAAACATGCGCTTGTAAACCAAGCAAGTCACGTTAAATCCATGTGAAAAATTCCAAACCGAAAGGGATACAATCTTCTTAAAAGGTAATAATGTACTTATAATGTTTATTCTCACTAACCGAATCCACTTAAGGTAAAATTTCGAACTACCCACAAAGCATGTTTTCTCAAAAACTTAGGGAGAAAATGAGCTTTAAAGACTTTATTCAGCTTAATTTTCACGAACGTAATTAAATCATCTCATCGTCAGAATTTATTTGTTACATTGAGCTTAAAATATGTATTGAGCTTACACGTGCTTCAAGGTGGCAGAAGAGCAGGAAGATTGAAATCATTATCTCAAAAGCTATCTACATGGAGATATCTTCAAATAATACTCGTGTTTATAAGCTGCTCTGTTTTTTTTTCGTGTTACTCATATTAAAATCACTTGAAATGAAATGATTTAATGCGAAGGAGCTTATACATTTCCTCAAGAGAAATCTGTTCATAACTTTTTCTGAAACTCTGAAGGTCTGAAAAGCTCCATAAAGTGAGAAATTGAAGGACATACCTATCCAGGAATTTTTCCTATTCAAATTTCGTTTAACAGAAATTTCGGATAGATTAAGTCCTTGGGGATAGAGGGAATAGATTAAGTCCTTGTGTTTCCTTTGTTTTACCTTGGAGAAAATTTCCTGTATTTTGGATCGATGTCTGTTTGCTGATAAACAAATGAAAGTTCTTCTTTGACTTTAGTAATGCTTATGAAAAACAATCAGACTCATGACAAATACTCCAGTAAATGTTGGAAAAAAGGGTTAACCGTTAAGTTTGAATTAGTAGCAATTGTTTTTGTTGTTTTTTTTTTTTTTGTGTTTGTTGGTGAGTTTTCGGGGACTAATTCAAGAATTTTTGTTTGATATCCATTCAAATCTTTGCCTTTTACAATCTCAGGATCTTCATTGATGTGCTGAGAAATGTTGGATATTCGTTTGATGTATTGTAATTGCACCAACAATTTCTTCAAATTCCTACAAAACGACTTGGAAAAAACAAAAGTTTTGAACTTCAATCCAAGTCGTTTTGATAGTAAAACTCCCATGGAAAACTTTGCCTTTAGCAGAATTTGTCATTTAAAAAAAAGAAAAATTAATCCCACAACAAATCTCACTGAAGGTAATTGCATGAAAAGCTATTTTGGCCATAAAATACCTATTTAATGAATAGCTCGTGGAGCTGTGTTTAAATTCGATCGCGAATATCGCGGGCTAGTCCCTTTTATACCCTAGATGAATTCTATAGGGTATACTAAGTTTGTCATTCCGTTTGTAACGCACAGAAATAATGATGGTAGAGCAAAATGGAGGACACCCACGCACAATATTAAAAGTTATTTTGATTTTTGCATGTCCGTCCGTCTGTCCGTCCGTCTGTCCGTCTGTCCGTCCATCTGTCCGTCTGTCCGTACGTGCCCACGTTAACTCGAGAACGCGTTCACTTAGAAAGCTAAAATTTTGTACACGGACTTAAAAAAAAAAGTTAAATTAAGTTCGAAAATGATACATAGGGTTGCCATACAAAAATTTCGGTTTCTACTATATATTTATACACTACCTGAGAACGCGTTGACATAGATAGCTGAAATTTGATAGATGGTGTTTTTATAGAAATAACAAATAAAATTTTGTAAATGGAATAAATCGGGCAATAATCGGCCATATAAAAGTTTAGGTTTTTTACGTATACTTTTTATTGTAGTAAAAGATTCTTTAGAATACGAAATCGTATAAAATTGGTTATAATAATTTTTTCTGTCTGACGAACCGTTCTAGAAATATATGCGGAAAACCACTTCAAAAATCAAACTTGTATATATCGGTGACCATACGAAATTTTATATGGGCTTTCATCTTTCTAAGGTATCATAAGAACTGGTCTTAGACCAATTCTAGCTTTCTTTTTACTTGTTGAAAGTGTCTTTTACTATCGTTTGGTTGTAAACAAAAAAAAAACCGGTCACGGAGCATTCTTCGAAGAAGTTATGGTTTCGAGCACGAAAATAAGTGTTTAAATTTTAAAAGCAACATAGTTAATTCTTATACCTAACTAAAACAAGAAAGAAGATTTTTTTATTTTTAACGATTCTAAATCAAATCATAAATACAAGAGAAAAAAACGATTTGATTTAGAATCGTTAAAAATACAAAAGTTCAAAATTGTTGAAAGTTGTTATCAATAAGCGATAATTATAGCAGAACTACTTAAGTTATAATCAATCTAACCTTTTCCAACACCAATTCCATTCAGAAAATGCTAGCCCTATTGGACCAAAACTAAGAAGGCAATCATTGACGAAGCAACTGGCAGGTGCAGATATGATCCAGCAGATCTTGGACATATACGATTGCTCTAGTCATAAAAAAGAATGGCAGCACTCGATTCGATTACCGTCGGCTAAATAATATTACAAGAAACGGATTGATGACACATCGGATGCCCTGTCTAGAATTCAATGGTTTTCTTAACTGGATTTGAAGAGTGGTACTGGTGGTACTGCTCCAGCAACATTCGAAGGACTTGTTAATAATTTCAACCTAAGTATAGCTTAGTCCGACGAAGAATTTCATCATCATCAGTTTTCCAGCAAAAAACAACGTTCTCACATCATACACGGCATATCATTGATGGTTTTATAAAAATGACATGCTCGGTCAGCTTTGTGCCTAAGAAAACTTACTTTTAAATATTTTTTATTGTCTTTGCAGAAATGTTATTGTTATGTATAAATAACGGAATTTAGAATAAAGAAAAGTCTATCTATTTTTTTCCCTGGACAAAACGAAGTGCTTTTATTTAGATCGTCGATTAAGCTTTTTTACTGCGGTGCTTAAGTGCTATACTTATTGCACCATCAATCAAGAGTACGTGTGATACACTTTATTCGTATACATAGCGAACCAGCGAAAGAGCTTGTCCGCACAAGTACAATACATTGATGACCCCGACGTTATCGTGTCATAGAAGAGATCACTGCTCAAAGATTGCAGAGAGTGTAATTAATTCTTCAAATCATGGATGGACTTCTAGGTCTACAAGCACCCTAGGTGACCAAATTCAGAACAACTATTAAAATTGCAAGAAGGATGGATACAGTCGGAAGACTACCAGGCCGTACTATACAACACGCCTAACATTGCTTGAGGTGATGACAACGAATACTTCACTACAGATTATTATGCCATCACTCAATGTTAGAGGCAATCAACTCAGATGAAACGTGTTTCCAACGCAAAGCAGACAAGACAAGTACATGTCAATCATCTATAACTGATTACTTAACCGAGATCGCTAACAAAGCCGATGAAATGCAAGAGTATACTATGAGTTGAAGATCCAGACGATCAATAAAACAGTCGATCATATATCCGAAACCGATCAGCAGATTTTGGAAGAAACCATGAAGCCAACCTTCGACTACACTAGGGGACCATACGACGCTCTACACGATTGGTGTCAGGAAGCTCTTTTACACTTGCATGAAAAACTTGAGACTATAGAGACTCCAACGTCAAGCAAACAACCAACACAGTCGCAAATAACGTTGCCCCGAATGACCTTGCCAATATTCGAGCTATTCTTGATCCAGGATCACAGCTCAACTTCATCACTTCAGAGCTATCAAGACGAGTAAACCTGCTCCATATTCCAGAAAAAATGTACGTCCAAGGAATAGGCAAGGGACTCCGAAAGACCCACCATATAGTACAGTTATATCTACATGAAAGAATAAACAATTACCATACCCAACTGGACCAGATCATGTAATTGAAAACAAATCGTGGACTATCTCATAAAACATTCCGTTGGCCGATCCAAACTTCAATAAACCTGGCATAATCGACCTTTTAATAGGATCCGATCTTTACATTGACTTACTAGCAGTTGGACAAATCAAGCTCGGTGAAAAATGCAACACTTCAAAACACTATATTCGGGTGACCCATGTCCGGACCAGTGCCAGATGAAAAGATCTCTTTTGCGTTATGTGACATTTGCTGGGAAGATGAGAAAACTGAAGAGCAACTTAACCGCTTTTGGAATCTAGGGGAAATTGACCCAATGGATAAAACCCGCAGCTTGCCATGAAGTATGAACTGAGCATAGAAATGATCACGGCAGATTTGTAGTCAAGCTACCATTTTCCCAAGATCCCAAGGCTCCCGAAGAATCAAGAGATATCGCCCGTCAACGATTCTACTCCGGTTACGATTCAAATTTCCAAAATTTGTCTTCACCGACGATATATAAAAAATATATCGGCAGGTTGAAGTCGCTGAAGAAGATCAGCAGTATCAATTAATCACCTGGAGAGAAAATTTACATGATGTAATGATAGTTTAACTGAGCTGGCACAACATCAACTCAAACAACAACTTATTTGCCTCATTTCCGGCGGATTTAATCCTCGTAAATGGTGTGGAAATCACCCACAACTGTTACAATACATTCTGAAGGAAGACATTGAACTTGAACTAAACTTCAATTAGCCTACAGAAGAGTCCATAAAAACGCTTGGAATATTCTGTCAATCAGGCTCAGATATCTTCCGGATAAAACCAAACTGCAAAAAAAGCACGGAAGGTCACCAAAAGCCCTCTCCGACAGCTCACTTATCATCGATCCACTGGGATTCATTAATCCAGTCACAATATTAGCCAGAATATTTAGTCTCTAAAGCTAGACTGGAATGCTTCGCTACCCATGGACATGCATACCAGCTGGTTAAAATTTCGGGAGGATTTGAATCTATTCAATGATATTAAAATTCCAAGGCGTACCTATAGCATCTGTTAAAAAATACAAAACATTACAACTACAGACCTTTGTCGATGCATCAGAAACAGCGTATGGGGCTGCCATGTCTGTCAAAGCTACACATCAAGACGGTGTCATCACAATACGTCTGCTTTATGCAAAATTAAGGTAGCGCCAATAAAAACAACAACACTACCCAGACTTGAACTGTGTGCAGCGAAACTGGCAGTTCAATTAAATCACCGAGTAAGAAGAGATATCAATATACCTCACATAAAGGGATATTTTTGGACAGATTGCGAAATAACGCTCGCATGGATCAACAACAGAGTTGTCTTCATACAACACATTTGTGGCCAATCGAGTAGCAGCAATCCAAATACTATTAAATCCAGAATAGTGGAGGCATGTATGGTCAAATAACACTCCTGCAGACATCGTTTCTAGAGGAATGGCACCATCCAAACTCGTTAAATGCAATCTCTGGTTATACGGTCCTCCATTTCTACATGGATCAGAAGCAATATGGCTATCCCATCACCCCAGAAAAGGCATAGAGGTAGAAGGAACAAATAAAAAAGCTAAAATTGGTCTAAGACCAATTCTTAGGATACCTTAGATGAATGTCCTTATAAAACTTCGTATGATCACCGATCTATGCAAGTTTGATTTTTGAAGTGGTTTTTAGCATATATTTCTAGAACGGTTCGTCGCACAATAAAAAATAATTATAACTTATTTTATAAGATTTCGTATTCTGAAGAAGTTTTTAGTACAATAAAAATATCTAGGTCTGATCGTTTTCACAGTATATGTAAAAAACCTAAATTTTTATATGGTCCGATTTAGTTTATTTTTGAAATTCTATTTGTGTTCTCGAGTTATCGACGACGGCCGTACATTCAAAAATCAAAATAACATTTAATATTATTTGCTCTACCATCATTATTTCTAGGTGTTAGTATACTCTATAGATTTCATCATAAAATATATGAAATCAGCAGTTTATTAGCATCAACAAGCAAACAACCAAGGAGCGCCAATATCGACCACAAGAACTCCGTCCAGAAACTCTTAAGAATTCTAGCCTACATGCTCCGATATACTCGTGGCTCAAGGCGACAAAAACGAGCGTCGTCATGGAAATTGTCAACTGAAGAGCTAGACAAGGCACTAATTAATGGTAGTCATTTACCAAACGCAACTAGCAGGATTTAAAGATGAGGTACATCAACTCGAAAGGAACGAACTTGTCAACTTGTCTGTTCCCTTAATATATTCGATGTTCATGTTATGCTCGCCTAATTGCAGTCTAGGATTGACATCATTGCCCCTTGGTGCCATACATATAAGGCCTAAAATAGCCTGTAGCCCACACAATTGCAAGGAGCTCCTTTTGCGTTGTTGAGTAGCTCCGTTCATGATCGTTTAGAGTTCTGCTAGCATAGCATAATGGATGGTTTTGCTGTTGGAGAACTGCTCCTATGGGCAAAAGTGCAGTCAGAGTAATTTAATACGGGGGTTTCCGTGATAATTCTCTTTAGTTTTTCGAATGATCTTGGCATTCTTTTTCAAATACACTGCTCAAAAGTGTATAAGCAAAATGTGGTTTGTGGTTTGAATTGTAAAAATTGGTTTTTGTCCCATTATAATTATATAATACCTGTTTTTACCGTTATTCCAGAATTTTGTTATTGTTGTCTGAGCAATAGATGTATCTACTAAAAACAAAAAACAGAACCAAAATCAAACCAAATTCCAGGAATTGGCAACCGAAAAACCACATTTTGCTTATACACTTTTGAGCAGTGTATTTAGTCATTGGCATAGTCTTTAATAAATTTACTGTAGTAGCCCATTATTCCGAGGAAGGAATTTATTTGCTTCTGTGTTTCTGGAAGCTTTAATTTTAAAACGTAATTGATTTTTTTTTCCCCAAATATTCTGTTTCCTTTGACAAGAATTTACATTTGTCCACTTGGAGTGTTAGGTTTTCTTCCCTTAGGTTATTAAGCACTTTCTTAATGCTATCGATGAGTTCGGTTGGGGAAGTAGAAAAGATTGATATGTCGTCGAGGTAGACAACGCATATTCCCAATTTATCCCGTGTACTGTCAATGTTTGGGAGACTTCATTTAATTTACGATAGTCTACGACGATTCTCCATTTTTTCTTCCCTGAGTTATCTAATATCTTTGGAACGATCCACAATGAACCATTATATGGGGAATTGCTTTCCTGGATAATACATTATTTAGCATTTCGCTTACTGGGTGGTGATTTCCTGTTTATGGATTCTTGGGTATCTCTAATTTTTACCTTAAATTGGCCTGTTTTTCGTAGTGACAATTTGATGGGTTATGTTATGAGTACATGTTAACGTTTCCCCCTCTTTGAAAAATAAATCTTTGTATGACTTTAGTTAGTCTATCTCTTGCGAATTTAAGCCCTTGAGAAGTTTTACTTTGACACTTGCATTGATTTCTGAATATTCTAATTGATGAATTTCTTCACTCCAATATGGGAAATTTGTTAGAAATTTGATTCGCATGTTATTTATGGTTAAGTTTCTCTCTTCCATATTATTAACGGCACCTAGAGACTTTAATAGATTGGAGACCTGTTTGTTTTAAAATACATGACGGGAGACCGTCTCCGAAGTGTATACACGGGTCTCGTCTGAGTCTCCAGACACCAAAAAAATTGGTCTCGCCGTGTAGCTGCACGTTAGTTTCCATAGCATATAAGCATCTTCTTTGAACTCAACTGGAAGATCGGTTTTGTTTGTTTGATTTCTTTAAGGTGTTAAATTTTATGGGTTGTCTTAAATATTGTCTCTTATAGGGATAATTTCTCGTTGTCCAATAAAGAGGTTGAAGATCCGATATCGATAAGACATTTGATTTTATCATTATCAGTCAATTCTACTATTGGTAGGTCCACTTTTGAGGCGTTAATAGAAAATTTGCTTCATGTTCTGCCTCTTGAATGTGATCGAGATCCATTGGTTCTGGTCTGATTTGTATCCGATTTTGGAAATTATCAGAAAAATTGTTATGGTGAGTTCTAGATTGGATTGAATTATAGCAATTGCAATTTCTAGATTATCCTGAACTATAATAATTTCTGTGTTGACCTGAATACGTTCGTTCTTGTCAGTTTTGGGGTTGTTGGATCTGTCTAAATTGTCCTGAGTTTTGTCTGTACTCGTTGTTTGAGTTTTGTCTGCTGTTGAAACCATTGCTTTTATTGTAAAAATTACTACGACTGTTAAGATTACTATTCCAATTAAAATAATCACGATTGTTTCTACGTGTACGATCGTTATAATTATCATTTATTTTGTTTCTTATTAAACCAAAATTGTCTAATAAGTCGTATGCTACTCTTAATGTAGTTGCATTTCTATTTAAAATCTAAATTTAAAAAAGTTTTTAACATAATGAACTCATTTACTTTACCTTAGGAGCAGAATGAACGTAGCTACCACGCAGGCAAATGTCACGCAGGAGTAAGTTATAAGGCAATGCCAAGAAGTGAGCGCAATGAACGTAGGCATCGCAGCCACCACGCGAAAGTCGGTTGACTTTCAACTTTAACGCAATTATCCTGCGTTGACATTTCACAGCTGATAAATATTTTGTTTGTTTTAAAATTCTGTATGCTGAACATCATAAGTTTCAAAGAAAATTTAATTATGGTGGTGAAAAGTTTTAAAAATAATAATATTGTGGTCCCAATTTATTATTAATACAGTGAACAAAATTCATTTAAATTTCATCTTGACGCAGTCATCAATGGCCATTGTGCTCACCATGTTTGGGGGCTACGATTTTGACACTTCATCACCGCATTGTGCGTGGTGGCTGCGATGCATTCCGTTCCAAGCAGGAAAAAAACTCGATAGGTTTTCCGGCGTCGCGCAATCGTATTTTTCGTTTAATTCCTAACAGACAAAGCGATCTGATATAGTTGGTGGTATGTTTCCTTTACCCCGAAGTTGCTTATTAGATTTGATTTTATTTCATTCGAAGTTGTGTTGACACCTAAAGTACGAACTACGTCCAATGCCGGTCCTTGAATTTTGTTGATAATAACTCTGGGTGGTGTTGGTTGACTTATGTGGGTTTGCTTCCCTCACTGTGGTGGTCGCACTATGTTCCCTGCTGGATGTTCTTATTCCGTCATCGTATCTTGGTTATTTACTAAGGTTTCCCTGCCACTTTCTGTATTAGAACATATTTTATATATTCTTTTATCTTTTTTCACTTTTGGACTTATTTCATTGGTTTTTAAAGAAAACCATGGTTTTTTTTCAAATACGAATTTGGTCCGAACGACACTAATTGAGATTCGATCTATTAATATCGCTTCTTTGGTTACACCGGCTGCTTCAGTTATTTTGTTTTTTTCTATTAGCACTTGAAGACGAGAAAAAAAACTCAAAAATAAAATAAATTTAATCAAAACACTAGAAAATTCCATTTCTAAATATTTGTTTGAAGAAATTGTAATCCCGAGATTTTAGTTTACAACGACCAATTTTTGCTTTTTATTTTCTGTCGTTGCAATTTTTCTTTTTTTTATTGTAGGTAGGTAGGTAGTGTGTGAAAATGGAAGTTTGCACTTGCATTGTAATGCAATTACGTGGTTTTTGCAGCATCGTCGTTTTCAGGGTTAATTACTTTTTGCTGATGTAAATTGTGTGCCATGATTTTTATAATTACGCGATTATCTAATAGATTTCGCCTTGTATCATACTTTCACTTAAATAATATGTAAAATTTTCCGCCATTAATTAGCATGGCGACTTCATATGCCGCGAAATGTTCTCGACTTCATTGGTGTGCACAAATTAAAAGTGGTTACTCTCTATAGGGTATCGCTGTAGTTCCTTATATGAATACCTAGTTTAATTGTGTACGTGTTCAAACAAAGCACAGTTTTTTATATAAATAATAACTGTTTCACAAATTCACAGCACGTAAAGAGAATTTAATTATTATATTATCACTTCAAATCGCAGTTGGACAACTGGACAGCCGTCCGATCAGAAATTTCAAAATTTCAAAATGGCCGAAGCTTGCAGTAGTAGATATTTGTATGCTGGTCGTGCTGCAATTCGAAACCGGGATTTTTTCTCCCCCCCCCCCCCCCCCGATTGCCTCTCACCCGTAAAAAGTGCAGAGTGTACGCTTAGGCTATCAGGGTTCATGTCGAACTCCATTTATTTCCCGCTCCAAGCGTGGGTATATTTGTCGCCCATGTTTCAAATATAAAGTCTAATTGCCCGTTAGTTTACATTTTTATCAATTGGAAAAAAATTAGGAACAATTTCCTTTAAAGAGTATTATATTTATAGAAACAAAAGGAAAAAAAACCCAAAGCCACGCAAATGAATTTTAGAATTTAGTGAAGATTTGAAGAATTTGTCGATTTAATTTACAAACAACTATAGCGTAAGTTCATAATTGCTTTAATAAAATATATATATATATATTTGTCATGTCTTTTATCAGAACAGCAATCCCATGATAAAAAGATTACAAGTATGGCCGATTCGAGAGAAATTTCTTGTGTTGCTACGTCATGAGGTGACTATCATTTCCAGGAAATTTATTTTGAATTTTTCGTATTTTATTGACTGAAATACGTTTTGAATATATTAAAATATTTAATAAAACATTAGTTTCTTCGTTTAAATCACTTCGGGAAAAGTAGTTATATGCTAGTGGGAAAACAAAGAAATTTCCAAATTTTTTTCACTGTGTTAAGGATGATTGAAATTGAGACGAACAAATACCTGACAATTGTAGCCAAAGAAGGCAAGTAACCAATTGACAGATTTTCCGGTCATACATTGTTAATATTTGTATCATGCAGCAATCCTATACTTCATAACTAACTCAACAGAAGAACCTACTTTTCATTCATTTCAATTTTATCAATAACATCGGCGAACGTTCTTCTTTGCTTTCACCTTTTTTATTTTCAATGCAGACTGTACATAATTCGCTTTCATCATGAAAAGATGGCGCAAATAACACTTAAAATTTAATATGACGTCAACGGTCAATTAAACTACAATCAATGGCGTTTAAGAAAATTTGTTAACTGTCACGTTAAGCAGCGGTCGCGCAATTTGTTTTATTGTTTCTTACCACAAATAGCTGTCGTGTTTTTTGAATAAAAGTTATACATATTTGCGAAGAAACTGAAACAGAGAAATTAATAAAAACATATTTGCGTGAATTTGCATCGTAAGTGAAATCGTATTGTTGAAAGCCGGACTGCAAGCCCGGTGAGATGGAAGATGTTAAATCAAGTTTTGATAAAATAATGGAGCAATTCTCAGACAGTATATCTCATACTGCACCAAAAAAACTCAGTTTTGATTATTTAAATGATTCCTTTGAGGCATCAAGTAAGTATAATTCTCAATAAAATATTGCAGATGAGTAAGGTTATAACATAATTGGCCATCATTATTATTGTTCCAGTTCCAAAAAAGCGGAAGCTATCTCCAGACAAAAATGATAGAAATGATTCAATTTCTAAATTAGCTAATGATAGTGTTGAGCACAATTCCAGTCGAGACAGTTTTAATTCTTCATTAATTTCAAGTCCATGGGAGGCAAGGCGAATGAAAGCTGATTTACTCGAAGCAAAAACAAGGGTGCAGTTTTATTATTATTTTTTAAATTTAAAGATTTTCTATCATATTCTTTCCTAGATTGCAAAATTAAAGCAAGAAATCGAACAGCAGCACACAATTTATTCCAGTATGGAAATTATGTATAATAATAAAGTCAGCTCCCTGCAGCAACAATGCGATTACACATCGAACAAAGTTCTCGACATGGAAAAGCACCTGTCTGCTGTAAGAAAGAGAGAAAACGCCGCCAAATCTGAAGTTGTTAAACTCAAGAATACACTGAACCAACAAAAGCAACAATACGATGAAAAATTGTTTGATTTGCAACGAGCTAATTCTGAAATAGAGGAAAGCTCTAGAGCTCTTCAAAACAAGCTCTCCAATGAACTTAGTGAATATCGACGAATGTGTGATAAACTTAAAATGGTAGGTATGAATAAAATTACTTTTCTAAATTTTTACTATCTTTTGCCATTTAGGAATTGGACGTAGACAGACAAGAATTAAATAGTTTAAGGAATCTTCATGTAGATTTGAAGGAGAAAGCATCTCTGTACGAGGAAACTAAAATTAAACTAGAGACTGAAAAACAGCAGCATGATTTGTCAAAGTCTAAAATAAAAGAGCTTCAATATGAAATTGATACATACGGTGAATGGAAAGGTCTTTGCAAGGTAATATAAGGCGCAATTAAAATTTAAGATAATGTTTTATTATGTTTTTTCTAGAATTCTCATAATCGGCTCTCCACCTTGCCTGATTTAGAAAAAGAACTCAATCGATTGCGTCAAGAAAATAAAAACTTGAGAGACTCTCTTGGAAATAAACTTCTGCTAGAAGAACAAGTTTTTGATTTAAAAAGTCGACTTGAGAAATATGAACAGCATAGCTCTGATGCGGTTGCTTTTAAGGTAAACGGTGCTTTTGGAAATTTTGTATTTTAACAGCTGCAGTTTCTCTTTTAAATTAAGGCCCATTTTTCTACGGAAATTATCTGAAACATTTGATGAAAGTATTTAAACGGAATTTAAATATTTCGAAACGAATCTTTTCGTTGAATTATATGTTTCAATTTTTTTTTATGTAAATCAGAATTCAGTCGCTTCAAGCTGTACGTACTTATATATATATGCATAGACTATGAAAACTATAAAGGTGTTAAAAATATCCTTGTGGTGAATTCGACAATCGTGTGTGTAATAATAAAAAAAAAAAAAAATACACAAATATCCTGGAAGCATATTCTTTATTTTAAATATACACAACGGGAATTGGGGGCATAACTAGGTGCATTCAAGAGCCCTTTGAAAGGAAGAGAGGAGTGTTCTTTTTTGGTTCGCCATTCATTGTAATATTCTGTTGCTCTCTTAGTCCTCTTTAGGATTAAGTGTAAAGCGAGTATTGCATGATCTTATTCAAAATTCTTGTTCCTTTATCTATCTCAAGCAGGGCAAACTTACGCTTAACCATTTTAGTGCATCCAGAATACATCACATGTTGCCTTAATGATGTTCTATTAATGAAGTACAACTCTTATTGACCTATTTTGTTACTTTTGTAACTTATTACAATCTTTCGATACCATAACAATTATCACAGCACAAAATTCGAGCTGAGATTTGTTTATTATAATAAATATTTTGATAGCGCTAATTTTAGAAATATTATTTCTGATTTTCCTGAAGAATGAGATTTCTTAGCTAATTTTTTTTTTTATGCAAACATAATGGATAAATTTATTAAATTTTATGGTGAACCTGAAAAGAATGCAAGAAAGTAAAGTGCTTGAAAATATTCGTCCATTATAATTTTAATAGAAAAATAACTGCACTTTGACAAAATATTCACACATCCATACTTTGATTACAAATAATTTCGATTTGACGTTTAGTACCGATTCGTAACCACAAATTTTCATGGAGTAATATAGTTTAAAGTTAAAGCCTGTGCAGAAACTGAACATAGAGCAGCTGTGACAAAACAAACAAACTTTCTGAACCAGCTTTGGGTCAGTGTGGGGAATAAAGCACTTTAGTTTTAGGAACTGGGGCCCTATTTTGAATAGATTAGATTTGTGAAGGGGTGTATGGGCGTTAGCCTCGCAATCATGGCGACCTGAAAGATCTATTGTGAGTCCCCGTTGAATTTGCTCCATTTATAGGTTTAAACTGTTAAAAAAGTCTAGAACCATTCTGGGCTTGAGGTTCCATACGTAACTTGGTGGAGGAAAAGCATGTTCAAGGTGGAGTAATCTCCGCCTGGCCAATGCTTCTCAGTTGCAGAGCAAGTGCTCCGAGGTTTCGTGAGCATCCTGACAGAAGCGGCACGATGAAGTCTCAGCCAAACCCAACTTGTTTAGGTGATACCTCAAGGGGCAATGGCCTGAGAAGAGCTCAGTGATCATTTTGAGCTCTGTTCTTCTAAGGAGTAGGAGTTCTTTTGTTTTTCCGCCAGCGGTGTCGATAAACTTTTTTGCCTGACGAAGTCCTTGTAGCCTTCCCCAATACAGGGATTTTTGTTTATTCTCCCAGTTATTTAGGGTAGCTTTGAGGTAACACTTAGAAGTGCCACAAAATGGCTCTGGTCCGACAAACTGAGTTTCCGCTCCTCTTTTGGCTAGGCCATCCGCAATTTCATTGCCTTTGTGGCCCTCATGTCCAGGTACCCACATGAGGATAACTTTGTTTCTCCTTGATAGATTTTTGAGGGTTTGTAGACATTCCCAGACTATCCCTGACTTGACAGTGTAGGACTTTGAGGCCTTGAGGGCAGCTTGACTGTCCGAGAGGATATTAATGGTTGAGCCATGTATGGCTCTTTTAATGCAGGTATTGGCGCATTCTTCTATGGCCAATATGTCGGCTTGGAATACGGTAGGGGTAGAGCCTAGAGCCTTTGATATATGGCATCTGAGGCTATTTTTGAATAACAAATGGTTTTTACGAATTCGGTAAATAGCGAATGGTTGATAACAAATCGTATATCTCATACGTATTTTTGAAGCTAGTCATTATAAAGTCGAATAGGTGAACAAGTTTTTTAACATAACGAGCGTGGTAAGACTAAAATTGTCAATTCACAAAACATATACTGTTAACTCTGTTAAATAAAAAAAAATGTTTTCTTGTGCTTATTGCTTTCAAATAATTGCTTTAAATTGCTATTAAAAAATGGCTAGCTAAATTAAAAATAGAATTCATTCATTTATATATAATTAGCCATAAGGGAAGGAGAAAGACGGTGTTTCTCGGTAGCTATAGTTCGTGGTTCAGTTGTTAGATCATAGCCATCAGAGAGTAAGTCAGAGTGTTTGTGTCACTCACAAATAATTACTTGTTCATTCTTCAATCATGTTTCTGTTTCTTTTATTTTCGAAATTATTATATAAGTAAGTACCTATATATTACTTTTTCTGTGCTGCTAATATAAAAGCATCCAGCAATTCTTGCTAACGGTCAAATTGGTGCTAATTGCATCGTAGAATATAGAATATATATTGTTTACCTACACAAATTATTTTTGCATTGTACGTCCTTTTTTTCTTTTCCCCTTTTCAACATTAGAATACTAGCTAATTCAGTCTTCGTTTAGCATAACGAATGGTTGATTCCATTCGTTAAATAACGAAGGCTGCATTCGGTATATAATGCATTCGGATTTCAAGAATACGACATGTGTCCTTTCCGAATGGTTCTGACAGCATAAGGAATGCGGAATCTGCTTTCGTTATTCAAGAATAAGGCCCCGAAAGAGAGACATCTCAGTTCAGGTGAAAAAATCAGATTGATATTCCTCCAAGATTTTATTTTGCTGCAGTGACAATCTACTTTGCACATACGATTCGTTGCAATTATGTTAAACCACAGCAAAAAAATTAAAGAGCTAACGGAATAAGAAATTAAAATTGCACTTATTTAAATATTTCGAGTTCAGTATAATAAAGTTAATGAAAAATTAAAACTTTGCTTGTAGTATTTTAGTCACGGATTCAGATGACACTCAGAATGAAATTATTGCGGTGTAAGACAATGATTCATTTTATACCATAACTGGTTTAAGTGCATTTAATATTTACTATAACATACTGCACGGATTTCACTGCATTGAAGAATAAATACCATAAATACCATAATACCATGTTAAATCTTCTTCCTTAACATCAAATAAGTCACGTTTTCTAGCAAAAGTTTTACACTAGCAATGATTTGCGGTGGTCCACTGAAAGCAGATCTCTGAGGAATGTCATGAAGCATCACATATCCATATTCAACTATCACTCTACCAAATTCATCCGCAATCACACCAAAATCAACGAGTAATAACTAAAGGGGATGCAATCATATATGCTGCGTTTCTTTTCTCGTTCTGAATGAATCTGTATGAATCGACAGAACGATGTCAGAATTTAGTTCTTTGTTCATAGAACGAAACAGTACCATTTTAAGTGTCTGACATATCTTCCATTTGATAAAACCAAGTATAATTTCGTAAAAATTGTTATTTATAAAAAACAAAACCATTCCCACCTCGTCCAAATTGTAAACAACTCTTTCACGAATAGAAAATATAAAATCGTTCTGCTTAAATCCGGGGAAAACTTAGGTGCGTTCAGAACCATTCGGAGTCCGAAAAAAGCGATGACAGATTGAAATTAAATCGTTCGGCCCGGAAAAAGATATTGATTGAAATAAATCATGTTGGACGAGAAAAGGAACGTAGCAAGTGTACGATACGTGCACGATATACATAGTAAAGGCTTAAACACAATTCCGACGACAGACGACAGCGAAAATTTCGTTGCGAAACAGGCAGTTGAAAAATTGGGAACACAATTGCAACGACAGGCGGTGAGCTCATTATTTTATAATTATCGCGGCGTGCTACCACCTGAAAAAGACAAAAGTGAATGCCACAACCATTTCATTCGATTAATTTTGTTGGTAGGACTGCAGCGACGACGGCAAAATTAGAAATTGATCAATCCCGGCGAAAATGTCGTCGGTCGTCGCAATTTGGTGCATTCGCATAAGATGCTGTGCTTTTAGAAGTTTGACAGCGATATATCGTCGTCGTAATTGTGTTCAAGTCTTAACAAGGTATGATTGTCCGGGCTGTCAAGTGCGTGTGACGCCACACGAATCGACTCTTAAAACGAGAAAAATAAAGTGATAATATTTGTGTAAATTTATTCCACTGGATCCATTGAAAATGTTGCAGTAAATATAATAAATATAATATGTGTTTCTTACCATAAATGTACATTGAATTTGTTAGTTTAAAGTTCATTTCAGGGAAATCAGTTCGAATCAAAACAAAGTGCCACAACAGTTTTATCGATAAAAAAATGCAAAATAAGACTAAGACCTATAATTTGCACTCTTAATTGATTATTTAAGATATTTTTATTATTTCTATAGTGAAATTTGTTAGTGAAAATGGTAATTTTTCTCAAATGGAAGGCAAATTTGCAATGCATCATAACGAAGTGTAAAAAGTGGGGTTAGTGGCAAATTAAAATGTGAAATACAATTCTAGTAATCTTCCTTCAATTTATCTTTATGATTAGAAAGTAAAATGGTACTTATTTTAGGATTTTAAATGGATCCAGTAGAATAAATTTGCATAAATATTAAGCTTTATATTTTTCACTTTTTAAGGAACGCGTCATGCGAATCGACTAACACTGGACTGAGCGTATTGTCTTTTTCCTATAGGAAAGCATGGCACAAGTTTTATAGTTCTCTCTTTCGCCCTAAGGCAGAGTTGGAGGTACCAACACAAAATATTGCATTCTGGAACGTTTGCTTATACCATTTGATGTTTTTATGTTGGCTACAGATACAATCACCGCAGAAGGAATAAGGTAAAGATAGTGTTTACCATTTTTTTTTTTTTTTTTTTTTATATATTATTAAGCCAAGCTCAGGGGATACCCTATGATGCAAAGCACAGCATGGCAGGAAGGAGATAGGGAAAGGATTAGGGGATATGAGGAAAGTGGCGGAGGTGCCGATGTATGTCGCCCTTAAACTTCCGCAGATTGTATGCCGGAGGAAAAACAGAAGATGGTAAGCTGTTCCACATTCGCACTGTTCGGGATAAAAAAGCATCTCTGAATTTTACTGTACGGCCGAAAGTAATTTGAAGGGTTAAAGGATGTGCGCGGTTTGCAGCGCGAGTATTGCGTGCAGGAATCATTCTACAAGGGATTAGACTAGATATTTCATCAGAACATTGACCATGCATATAGCGATAAAGGAGCGAAAGGCATCCAACATTGCGGCGGTGCTCGAGTGAGTCGATATGACAAGTTATTGCCAAATCGCCAATGAGCTTGAAGGCTCTCTTTTGGACAATATCCAATGAAGCTAAGGCTGTGCGACCAGCCCCGGCCCATATATGGGAGTTGTATTCCATTCTAGGTCTAATGTAGGACTTGTAGAGGAGCGCTAGATTTGACGGGCTGAAATATTTCTTACACCTTTTCAGAAATCCAAGACATTTCGATGCTTCTTTGGCAACAGAGAAGATGTGATCTGTCCAGTTTAACTTACTGGAAATATTAATGCCAAGAATGCTTAGTGACGGTGAATCAGAAATGAATGCTCCATCAAAAGAAACGGGTGTGGTTAAGTTATGATCTTGTTTTAATGAGATAAGACAGCTTTGGGACTTTGATGCATTGAATTCGACGCGATTCGCTTTGCCCCAAGCGAGGATATTGGCAAGATCGTTATTCAATGATCTAGTCATGCAATCTCGTTTAACACATGCAGCATTCCCCCTGGATTCTGCAAGAGTGTCAAAGGAGTAAGCGAAATCAAGAGTACTGTCATCTGCGAAACTATGGATGGGATTGAAAGTAAGGGAAAGCAGATCATTAATGAAAATTAAAAAGAGAGTTGGAGAGATAACAGAGCCTTGAGGTACACCGGCATTTATGGGATGCGGTTCAGACGTAACGCCATCTAATACAACACGTATTTCGCGACTAGATAGGAAACTTTCAATCCATAATACAAGAGGAGGGGAGAGACCAAGTGCTTTGAGTTTGGCTAAAAGGGCTGGATGCCAGACTCTATCAAAGGCTTTTGAAATATCTAGGGCAACGATTTTAGACTCACCAAAATTGTGAAGACTACGATTCCAACGTTCCGTAAGAAAGGTCAGCAAGTCTCCAGATGAGCGTCCAGCTCGGAAGCCATATTGGCGATCGTTGATGAGATGATTAGTTTCTAGATACTTCATTAATTTTGAGTTAATGATAGATTCAAAAACCTTTGAAAGAATCGAAGTGATGGCAATTGGTCGATAATTTGAGGGATCGCTACCCTCTCCTTTCTTAGGAATAGGCTGAACGTGAGCTAGCTTCCAAGCAGTTGGAAATTTTCCTGTCGAATAAGACAAGTAGAAGAGTTTGCGCAGAGGTTTAGCCAAGGATGAGGCGCAGCTTTTAATTAACAGGGGCGAAAAACCATCAGGACCTGCGGCTTTGGAGACGTTGATCCCCTTAAGGACCCTGACCACATCCCTCGTACGAAGGTGTATTGGCTCTTGTACACATTCACACGGGCGATGCAAAACAGGTGTTTGTGAAGTTGGTGGAAGACGAGAATTTGAAGCGAATCTAGCAGCTAAAATATTAGCTTTATCCAGGGAGTCAACAATCACTTCACCATTATTAAGTAGTGAAGGTATAGAGGAACTGGTGAAATTGTTCCTGATGGTTTTGACCAGGGACCAGAAACCTTTGCTACCTTTGCGGCTTGTCAAGATTCTTTGTCTAATATTCTGGTCAAAAAGAAATTTTTCTCTCTGGATAATGGACTTGCAGGTGTTCCGTGCAGTCTTGTAGACTTGTTTCATTTCCGGACATGGATGCAATTGATAGGCGCGAAAAGCAGACTCTTTCGCTTTTATAGCTTGGTTGCACTTATCGTTAAACCAGGAGCGATCATGCTGTTGTTGAGACCTGCTGTAAGAATACGGAATGTATTCACGCATGCCAAGATTTAGTATGTTACTAAATTGTAATGTGCATTCATCAACATCCCTCGAAGCAAAACAGACCGACCAATCAATTTCTTTAAGATACTTATTGAGACTTTCCCAATCAGCATTCTTATAGTGCCAAAGAAGCCTACTTGTAGGTGGAGCAGTTGGTCGGCACAGGTTTGAGGTGGTAAATTGAGCCGTGATTAAACAATGGTCTGAATTTCCAAGAGGGGAACCGACTGAAATGGAATATTTGTCAGGATGAGATGTTAGAAACAAGTCGAGTAAATTAGCTTTATCTCCAGCTGCATCAGGAATTCGCGTTGGTGCATCCACTAGCTGTTGCAAATTAAATGATTCACAGAAGAGTTCAACGAAACGGCCCGCAGGACTTGTGGTAGAAGAATGTCTGAGCCACGGTATATTATGAACATTAAAATCGCCTGCCAGGACGATTTCGGAAGAGGGGGAAACAGAAAGCAAATGATCAATATTGTTGGAGATATTGTCAAATACGAATACCGTGTCGTCATCAGACATATTTGGGCTGCGATAAAGGAAACAGAAGTATATGATGTGCTTGTGAAGTTTGAACCTAATCCAGATATAATTAAACTCTGGATTAGCAGAAGGAAAATCTTGAAGAATAGTAAAGGCCACATCATTCCGAATATATACTGCGATCCCTCTATGCTGAGAAAAAAGAGGCACGAAGCTGTAACCAGGGACGTGATACTGATTAATATCAGCATCAGAAACGACCTTGGTTTCACTTAGCGCAAAAATTGCCGGATTTTTTGAGTTAAGGTGGCAGTACACCGAAAACCGATTTGCTCTTAATCCGCGAATGTTGCAGAAATCTAAAATAAAATTCTGCATGCTGAAGGCAAAAACAAAAAAGAAAAAAAGCGACACACAACAACACAAATATATGCTCCGTCTCTCTTGCCCATAAGCAGGATTCAGTTAAGAATAACTTTTGAAAATTAAAGTCTGACTGAGTTTAATTCCTTATAAGCGATTAAAATATCACTTGGGCACAAGAAAATATATTTTTTTAATTAAATTCGATTAACGGGTGTAAAATTTCATCTGATTGGTTGAGTTTTACATGTTTTTTATGTAATCGTTTTAAAGGGTGCTCTAAAACCCTAGACACACAGCACGAACTAATGAATCATTTGTACTAACTATTCATTAAAATGCCGTGTGTCACATAGTATACGTCATTATAGCTCGAAAATCGGATGATAATGAAGTGTTTTCCTCCTTCATTATAGCTATAATGAGGAAAAATGTGCTAGATTTGGCATATAATGTAAATTAGAGCTCCGCTGTGCATCTGCCGATTTGAAAAATAAGAAGAAGAAATACAAAGAAATGCAAATCACAAATTATATTATCAATATTTTTTCAAATATAATGTTTTTCTCATTTGGAAATTGTTAAATTGAAAATAAAATAAATGAAAACAAAGTTTATCGCGTTAATTCGATCCATATTGCTTCTTTAATGTGATAAGTTCATCAAAATCAGTTTGACAGCACAACTTAATTAAAGAAATGGCTGTGTGTCCGCAGTTTATAATGAATCATTATAGACTAATGAGTCGTTAGTTATTTCTTCATTAAGAGTGCTGTGTGTCTAGGGCATAAGCACGCACACATATAGTTTCTGTTTCATGGCTTGGGAAGTATTTTCGAGGGTTTTGCTAAGATCCAAGGAAAACATCACAACGTGGAACATTTTTACGTTATCGGAGTTGTAATTTTTCCTAGAAAATTTCAACATGACAAAAAACAGGTATGAGCTACTACCGCACTCTCATCGATTTAAAAGTTGTTCCATTAAACACGTTTTCCATTGATTGACGTCCACATTTTCTTGAAATCGGTATAAGTTGCGCTGTTCGAACGTACCTCTGTAAGCTATTAAAAATAAACCATAAACTGTCAAAATCCATAGAGTGACTCAAAAGTTATGTTCATTTATTCCCACCAAAGTTCACGAATATTGTCGAAATATTAAAACAGATGATGTGAAGAATGATTTTCTTATCAGCTCAGTTCAAGAAATCGCATGGAAACCGGACGGCACCTTGATTTGCAATACCCTGTAAACATATATTAAGCATACGATAATTAGAGGAATTGTATAAAAATGATGATATTTATCCTGTCAAAATTACTCAGTTTTTTTATTGAATATTATAACTCCCACAAGAAAATATTTCTCTGAATCACAAATTTCACAAAAAAAAACGTCATCTTCGCTTGGTACCAAAAATCACACACTATGGTTGCATATATAAATTACTAGGCACGCACAAATCGTTATATTTTGGTAACCTGGAGATAACACTAGCAGCAGACAACAGAAGACAGTTAGCTTTTCTGTCTTTTCACCTTGCATGCAGAGTTCATTTGAAAACATGGCTTTGAAACGTAAAGTTTTGTATATTTCCGCAATTATAGCAATAAAGAAAGTAGAAGAATCAGAGTTACCGGAGAGAAAAAGGAAGAGGAAGGTACGAGGCAATGACTTAATGACAAAGCGCGAAGATTTCGACATAGAAAAAAATTACTGAAGGATCGATCTTCTTTGTGAACGCGGTTTATTTAAAAGATCCGCGTTCGATTATGTTTCTTTTTACCTTATTGAAAACTGTATAATGCCAAATTACTATCACCTGAGCTGCAATGATTTTTCACCATACATGTTCGCTTGAAAGCTGAGCTGCCTACTTAGCAGTTTGGTTTATACGAGCAAGTAGTACGGCAGTACAGCTTGCATGCAAGCTATACTTGCTCGTATAATCAATCCTCTGGTAGGCACACAAGCATACAGCAAATAGAGAAATGTTAAGAGCAAACATATTTGACTGTCTTTTTCTTAAATATCGTAGTTCGAAACCACAATGTCTTTGTTTCTTTTTTATAGTTTCATTGACATAAATTAGGAGGCAGGTGTGGAAGTAGGATCCAAAGAGTAAATTGATTTTTTCACTCAGAGATTCAGTATTCAAGAAGAAGAGATACAAGTCCGCAGGCTAGATTTTCACTCCTCTTTTTATTAAATGACTACTGTTTCAATGGAGTTTCGAATTATTCCAACGTACAGAGTTTGCTAGCCAGAGCTGGGCAGTAATGATGATCCTTTAGCAATTGTATTACCTTCTAAGAGCAATTCCGTGGAATTTAAATTTATATCTGATATGCTCAATCTCTGAGTAATAGACTTGAAAAGTTTTTACAATTTATTGCTGAAGAATTGAGCATATAAAATATAAATTTCAATTCCAAGGAATTAGATTAGGAATTGTAACATAATCCGTTTTACCTAGCTCTATTGGACAAGCTAGAAGTTATGCCATTTTTATACCCTAGATGAAATCTATAAAATGGGTTGGACACCCACGAATAATATTAAAAGTTATTTTGATTTTGTCCGTCCTCACGATATAATTCGAGAACGCGTTTACTTAGAAAGCTGAAAATTTGCACACGGCCTTTTTCAAAAAATTTTAGATTACTGAAGTTCGAAAATGGTTATCAGACGTAGGGCTGGCATTCAGAAATTTCATTTTCACTATATATTTGGACACTACCTCAGAATGCGTCGACTTAGAGAGCTAAACTTGCTTACACTTGGTCTTCATAAAAATAGTAAATGCAATTTCAAAAATGAACTAAATCGGACAACCCCTTCTAGGTCTTGCCATGCAAAGCGTTGGGCTTTCACTTCATTTCGATTTTATTTTCTTGGCCTTTTAATGGTTACGAAAACTATAATTGGTTCTTGGCAAGTGTATTGATCTCCAAACATGAAAAAAAATATACTTTAACTTAAAATTAATGCTTTGGGTACCAAATATGCCAAAATGTATATATATTGTTTGTAATTGAATCACTTAAGAGTTACCCCAGAAATTTTTCATACACTTCATGTGGTTATTTGATTTCCTATTTGTGGAAAAGTACTTCTACGAAAAATTAAAACTAGTTTCACTTGATTATACAAGGTGATTATGAATTTGTGGTCATAAATAAGGAGATAGGTTGAAATGTTAGGAGCAAAAAATTATACTGCAGGGGGTGGGGGGTGGGGGGCAATCTCAAGCGTTTCGGAGTAACAGGGTTATTAAAAAAATAAGCTGGGTTTTCAAAGTACACCCCGTAACTTTCTTGTCTTTAACCTGTGGAGATTATTTTTTGCTCAGATGATTGAAAACCGTCTAAGCTTTCCAACGAATATAGAACCATCACTCCACCCCCTCATGTCACTAGATATATGTAGGACGTCAAAGTCAAAAAGAAGCGAAAAAATTCCTAATTTTTTTAAATTTTAATCATTTTTCCGCCAAAATTCCTGCTAAAAACATGTAGGTAGGTGCAAGAAATTGTAATGGCTATCAGACATGAGAACATGGTGACTTTTTATCCTGCACCCAAAAAAGCAGTGACTCTATTGTTATCAATTTATGATAGAAAAATTTTGGGCGGGGAATTCGTTTAGCTTTAAAAAAACTGAAGTTTTTCCCCAAATAGCTAGCTATATGAGGCGGATGGAGCAATGGTTCTACTTTCGTTGGAAAGTTTAGGCGATTTACTATCACCTGAGTGAACTAAAAATTACCTTCATAGGTTGAAGAACTAGCATATTTTCTCAATCGCCCTGTAACTCCAGAACGGTCCTCCTGCCATACAATTTTTTGTTCCGAAAACATCAACCTTCTCCTGTTACATTTGTGACCATCAATTCAAATTCACCCTGCATTTTGCACTGAATGGAAAATTTAACATCGAAATTGGCAAGCACAATTAATCATAATTTATATAGCATTAGGATTGACCAATTATGCTTTGTGGAGCTAAGATAAAATTGTTATCATCCTGTTTATATCAAGCTAATAAAATTTATTTAAAATTCCTACTTTGTTTTAGGTTCAAGTTGACACACTTGAAAAAGAATTGAAAGAATGGAAGCGAGTTGGTGAAGACCACTGTCCAACAAATCATCAAATTAATCCTTATTCTTTACGTTCCCGAATTGAAGAAATTCTACAGAAAGACATTATTTCAGCATCTGAGAAAGGAAACACCAAGAATGAAAAGGATACGTATAAAGCGCAAATTCATGAATTGCAAGCGGTAAAATTATTTTAAAAAAAACCAATCGTTTGAAATTGCGCAATTTTATTTTTAGCAAAATGAGATATACACAAAGGCTAATAATGATCTAAAGACAATGTTAAAACACCACAAAAACATGATGCTTCGTCTGCAGAAAAAACTGATCTTAGTGTCTAAAGAACGTGATTGTTACAAACAGCTTTTGGAAAACTTTGAGAAAGATTTAACTAGTATGAAAGATACTTTTTTATTAAAGCTAACACTCTTTTAGCTAAAACTTATATATTTTTCAGTATCAGGAGCATTCGTTGATACTTTAAATCCAGACGCACAGCTAAAAGCAAGATTAGATATGTTGGAGAGAACACTTTCTGGATATAAGGATATGAATACAAATCTTGAAAAAGAATTATCAGAAACAAAGAATTTACCAGACGTTCCTCTGGATATGCCTCTTAATACAGAAAGCTATGATCGTTTGAGGAAAGAAATTGAAACTCTAAAGCTTGAAAATGACAGATTAAGGCGAAGAAAAGAAGAACTAGAGCTTGAGATGGAACATCGCTGTCTAAAAGGTGACTTCAATTTAGACAGAGTTAAGGTAATTAAGTTTGTCATATTCTAGAATTTTAAGCCGCCATTTATTGTTTATTCCGTCAACAGATTTTACATCTAGCGGCTAACCCAGCTGCTGAAGCATACGAAAATTCTAAACAAGAAATAGAAAAGCGTCAAGCAGAGGTTATATAATTAGATTAATTTTATGGTATTCTTTAATTCCACATTTTATTTAAGATTGAGAGATTGAAAAGAAAAATTCGAAAGCTAGAAGAAGACAAGGAGGAAATCACAACACGTTTGAATGATACAATTAACATGACTGTTAACATAAAAGAAGTATTTACATAAAAAATTATTGAAATATAGTTATTCGATTTATATTTAATAATTCCAGATGAATACACTGCGCTCAAGATTAGAATCTATGGAAAATAAAATGCAGCATATGAAAGAAGTATACAAATCTGCTACACTAGAATTTCGTGATGTCTGCTATATGCTTTTCGGTTATCGTGTTGATAGAGTGGGTAACACAAATTACAGGTCAGTTGGGCGATCTTAATAATTTACAGCGGACTTTCTTACACAATTCATTAAACATTTTACAGAATATCTAGTATGTATGCAGAGACTGAGGATGAATACTTAAATTTCCGTTTAAATGAATCTGGAATACTAGATATGCTTGAAACAGAATATTCAATTTCATTGGCTGATATGATGCGAACACATTTGGGCGCACACAAATCACTTCCAGCATTTTTGAGTGCGCTAACTTTGGAGCTCTTTAATCGGACAACCATAATGGTTTAAAAAAAAAAAGATTTTACATTTCTCTTAAATTATCTGCTAATATTTAGTTGATAACTTTGATAACTATAACTTTTTAGCAAGTGGATATGATCTGAAAAAAACTGACTTTGTGTATTAAACGCTCCATTGATGAAATGAAATATGATGTTTACTTATTTTTTCAGTCCGGGTAACTTTTAAAGAGGGAACATTGCCATCTTTCATTTTATACAATGTCCTAGCTCGAGCTTGACAAACACAGATATTTTGATTTTATGTCGTATAGTTTGTTTTATTGCTGAAAGCGCAAATTATGTAAATAACAAATGACAGAAGTTAAGTAAGAATTTTTCCAACAATATGTGTAGAGTCGCGAAAATCGGTTTAGGCAATGCGATTGTATTTCTGATTAGTATTGAGGGTTGTTATTCTTATATTGGCAAGCATGAGTGTGCACGGTAGTTTACTGAGTTTCCTTGATTATGACATTATCCTCTTCATAAGCTATGATATTTTACAGTGTTCTGAGGTTAGAATTTTGACAAGCAAAGACTGCAGTTATAATAATATAGTGGACAACTTTCTGGATTGCAGGGAAATATGCTACAAGTATCTATGTTAACGATCATGCTCAATTCCTTACCAATGTAATCATCTTCATCCTACCCTAAATTTAGGATCAAGCAGTCCATACTCTAAAAATTCTTGCTTGTTGTTTTATCCTAATTCGGAAAAGTGCTACGGTCTTAGCCTTACCAAAAAAGATAATCCCGAGATATTGAGGATTTGCCAATCAGCATCGTTTGTTTGCTTTCAGAAGTGTTGGAAAGGTCAACGTGTATGCAGGTGCAGTGTTTTTTTCGAAGCTGAATGGCAGTCGGGCAGTCAAGGCGGCTCTCTTTTTCACTGGAGTCAACAGTTTTTTTTTCTCAGCATCAAAATTTTCCTAACATTCTGCTAAAATAGCAAGATTTTTGGGACTATCTGTAATTTACATGGTTCGCGGCTGATGCACTCTGTCAACGAACATGAGAATGAAACTCTTGCCAAATTTTAGATTGAAGAGTTTGATCTTTACTAAATTTGGTTTCATGACCATAATGACTGCCCTACCACTAATCTCAATTCCCATTAGAAATTTTCAGTTATTGGACTGAAAACTAAACTGTTGTACTCGACCATGGAAGGATAGTATAGGATTGCGTGGCAAAAATTAATCACGTCTGTTGTTTTGATTTATGCAGCCTCCTTTTGTCAAAATTTCACGGTTCCGCAATTACATAATTGAATTGGTATGGTGACTTTACCTTGACCTTACGATACCAGGGCCCCTATTCTGCAGTCTCACTCACTTATGACTGTATGAGAGAAGTCACTCACTTCGATCTCACTCACCCACCATTTAGTTATTCTAGAAAACAAATGGGATGAGATGTACACTGTCAAATAATATAATCCACCACATTCGTGGTGAATATTTTTGGTGTGACTTTATATTTGCTATAGAGCCTAAACTACTATCCATACAGGAAAATAGTCTTCTAGTAATTTACAGCTTGGTGTCTTACCTTCACAAAGCTACACTAGTTATATACCTTACTTAACAAAATAATAAAATAGTTTTATCAAAGTTTACCTAATAATAAGTTAAGAAGCTGTAGAGCAAAATGGCCAATTTTTGGTGTTTTTTTAGAATGAAACAAGTAATTTCATATACTTTCGTCTTTTGCATGAATGGGGAAAAAGAACTTGTATATGCACTATTCTAGTGCAACTGAGACAAAGAGTTAAAAACAAAAATCGAGAGAACGTAGGATTACCCGAACGACAAAATCTTAATAAATCCCTCAAAATCCTTTCGACCTATTCATAATAATTTACTTCGGGCCACACTACCTCTCATTTTTAAGAAAAAGATAAATTTCGCTTTGGTCCAAAGGTTGAAAGGAGATGTAAAATTCCTCTCAAATGAAATTCTCATTTTTCCCGAAAATATATGAGAGAATCCAGCATCTCTTCATAGCAAAACGAATGTAAACAGAAGCACGTGCTGTACAAATATCATAGGATTACAGCAACAACATGTGTCCTTTTAGACCTTTTACAACAACAACATGTGTACTAACATTATCAATATTTCATGAAAACCGGTTTTAACAAAAGCGCGGGAGAATTTTATGGGAGTAAAACGTGAAAACTCCGCCCCTTCTCATTTATTTACGAAAATGAAACATTTGCCATTCTGTTTCGGTGCATGCAACTTGCGCTTTCACATTTTTTATCTTTATTCATATAATTTTTAAAGAGAGTTCTATTTTTTTCGATTTTTTTTCTTTCTTTCTTCCTTTTCTTGCCGTGTGCATTTTAAATGTAAAACACTCGGATATCTCACCAGCTTCTTAACTTATTATTAGGTAAACTTTGGTTTTGATTACAAAGTAACCTTACCATTTTACGTTCACTATCTCTCAGCTGAGTAATAATTGCATGTGTGTATATACAGCCAGAGTCTGAATCTGTAGGCAGCTAGCTACATTCGATATCATCAGCCCACGGCATGCCATGACAGCACAGCGTCATATACAATGATTACTTCGCTGAGAGTTTTTGTTGAAGAATCGTAGACATTTGGTTCAGATACATTTTTTTATATAATTTTGTTAGGAAAGGTATAATAAATTTATTTCAATTCGAAAGATAAGAAAACAAGCTTAAGATTATCAGAATACCATTTTTCTGTATAAATAGTAGTTTAGGGCGGAGAAGCTATTCAAATCAAACACAAATGGCCGTTTCGAGTACTGTATACCCAGTAGTAATATCTCACTCACTTTCCCACAAAAATTTCACTCACTTGCGTTCCAGAATAAAGAAACACGTGGAATCGGGTAAGTGAGTGAGTGAGTTGAGTGAGTGAGAATGCAGAATAGGGGCCCAGATACCAAATATTTAGCTTTCAAAAATTTGATATTTGGCCGAATTGACAATGGGAACTTTTATTTAGCATATTATTAATTTATAGAATTGTTTCTCTTCATAATTAATAATATTACAGTCTTTTGGATTATATTTGAATTAGTACTTATATTTTGTTGAATTTTTGGGGGTTTGGTTTTTTATTAAGCTCATTGTGAAACTTGCATACCTCATGTTATTTTATTATTGCATGTAACTGTTGAACTTGTTTCTGTAAATGAAATAATTGAAGAGGATCGATCCGGTGAATCTTCAATGAAAGCAAGTACTCTACTGTGTTCCATAAGTTATAAATGCTTTATTATTTATCTCCAGTAAACTGTTCGAAGTTACTTTTCAAAATATTTCAGATACTTGTAATCTAAAAACAAACCAAATTTATATTTCAGTTAAGTCAGAAGCACAGTGCGATGCTGTGCAGTACCAGATCAGCGTAAGTATTTTAAAGCACATTGAAAGCGTGCAGTGCTTTCGCAATCAATATTTGAAGGTTTCATATTTAGATTTATTATTTTTTCTTCTGTAATTTTGAAATTAATTAATCAATTTAAAATCAAACATTTCCTCGATTCTGCTACTATGCTGTGCTATTTAACATTCTCATCTGATGCAGTGTGCAGTGTTGTAGAAAGGATAATTTCAGGTATTGTTGGTGTGTGCCAAAGTCACAATTTAGTAGTAGAGGGAAGTTAAATAAAACTTAGAATTCTTAAAACGTTAAAGTTATTTTATACAACAATCGATCTTCTATCTCTGTACCTACCTTAGAGTATATAGCAAACGGGAATGAGCGAAACGTGTATAAATCGTGTACATGAGCGTAATTTTTGAAGAAAAGGACATTGGAGTAAATGAGATGAGAATTCTATTGTCAAAACTGGAGCTTCATTGTCAAATGTATGTCAGGTTTATGTTACAAAGGGGTTTAAGGGTAAGGATCTTAAAATATATTCTACGAAAAGGATACTTATAGCGCTCAAGCATGTTTTTCTCTGGGGGAAACTTTGAATTTGTGATAAATTGCTGGGATATTCGCGTCTGCTTTGAATTGGATATAAGATATTTTTTGATGAAATAAGTTTTCTGTACTAGGAGTAGTTAGTATCATGCGTCAGTAGAGTAACAAAGTGAAAACAAGGCAGACCGTCTAGATAGAGTATGTAGAAGTACTAACTATTTTTGATGTTTTAAAGAAACAAAGAAAAAAGCTAGAATTGGATTAAGACCAATAATTACGATAACCCAGATGAATATCCGTATGTAATTTCGCATGGTCACCTTGCACCTCAAGCTTGCAGAGCTTGACTGCTGAATTGGATTCTCGCATCTATTTCTAGAACGGTTCGTCGGATAATAAAAGTGATTACAACTAATCTCATAGGGTTTTATATTCTGAAAAAGTTTTCAGTACAATAAAAACGGCTGGGACTGTTCGTTTTCACAGAAACATATTTAAAAAACCTCAATTTTTGTATGGCAAAATCAAGATGTGGTTACCCGAATTTGTCCACTTTTCAAATCGTATTTACTATTTTTATCAAAACGTCCTGTACAAAATTTCAGCACTACGTCGACGAGTTTTCAGGCAGTATCTAAATATATAGTGAAAAATTAAATTTTTGTATGGCAACCCTACGACGGAGATATCTGATTTGTACCATTTTCGAACTCAAATTTAACTTTTCTAAAAAAAGGACCGCGTGCAAAATATCTGCTCGCTAAGTAAACTGGTTCTCGAGTTGTCGTAAAGACGAGATGGACATGCAAAAATCAAATTAACTTCTAATATGTATTATAGGTGGGTGTCCAATCCATTAATATTTAATGGCACTTGAAAATCCTGTGGAGAAAAATGCTATGTAGATTGGATTTATTTAGATTTAAGTAGTAAGAGTAGTTTTACGTCCCATTCACTGCGGCCACCATGAACCTATTGTTATTCCCTAATTTTTAAATCATATTGTGTAGAAGAACCACAGTATTTTTTTCGATGAGCTAGACATTACTTCTGATGATGTCAAGAAGTATTAGTATTCTGTGTGGTAATACTTCACAGTTGTAAAAAGAAGATGCTCTGCAGTTGCCTCTTCGTATTCCTATGTTCATGTTCAATTCTAGACGCTTGACAATTCTTCCTTTGGATTGATTTTCCAGGAATAGATTTGATTGTCGGCATTCCTTAATCTTATTTCAGTGGAGTTCGGCTGTGTTGTTAACCACACTCGGATAATCGTTCTTTGGATGCCAAGGTCGGGATCCCACAGAAAGGTATCGGGTGAAGCTCAATTTTAATTTTTTAGGCCATCTGGTCCGCTGTTGCATAAAGTTCCACGTAAGCTATGATTCAAAACGGTTCAAACCGGGAACCAATATTGCTGCTTTGACATCAGACAGAATGTAGATCCTGCAGTTCCTGTATCATGAATTGGCGTTTTCCTTGATTCATAACTCAAATCTTAATAGCGTGAATTTCTGCTTGTGCTATGGCCCGATATGCGGAAGATTCTGGCAGAATAATTAGCGATTGCTAAACAATTACCTCGCATGGAATTGTTCTGCAGCCGTAGGTTGTTTTGCTGATTAGCCCGCGATGAGCACTTGGTGGAGAAATGGACGATTACGATAATAATTAACCTCGCATGGTAATTATTATGTAAAGCGATTGCTTTCTACCAAGTGACTCAGGTGCTGCAACCGGTAGAATAAACGACAAGGTTCTTGTCGTTTGTTTACCTTCACGTTGTGAGTAAAATTTACTTCCGAATGTTGGATATAAAAGACCAGTGACTTGTCTGGCGGGCGCAATTCAGTGTGTAGTCGCAGCCAAGTGTTATCTTTCTTGAGTCAGATAGGTCAGTTCGCGTAATAAAAGAATGTTAGTAAGTTAACTTAAGCGTTTTTTATTGAAAAAGTTTGGTAGTTTTTATTGTTTGATTGCTTAAGGCACGACACTTGAAAAACAGTATTGGTTGCGCCGAGGTTGACATATATGTTGTTTTATTCTTTCACTATATAGTCCAGCCCCTACTCCATTGTTTGGCTTGGAGCCATCTGTATACCATACCAGAGCTCCTTTTTCAAATTCGGGTTGGTTTGACTTCGTTCTGGAAAGAGTATTGTAAATGGGATGTCAAAGTTGCAGTTAGGTGTTGTATTGTTTGTTAACGGAATGCTTAGGATGGGGTCTTTTTGGAGATCTACCACTGATTCGAAGTGAGCTGTTTTGATTCACATATTTTCGTTCATGAATGAATAACATGAAACTTACAAAAGGCAATGCTTTTGAGTGTGGCACGTGTCAATTGCTGACACTGTATTTCACACCGTTGGTGCATTGCACTAACCTCAGGGAGCCCGAATGCTTGGAATGCTAGGAATATGCAATACGGCGTTTGATAGAAAATTAATAATTATTGGATTGCGATATACCAGGTGCATTTACCAATACACACAGTAGGTAGGGATAACAATGTGTAAACTCAAATAATATAAATAAGTTGAATTGAAATAATAAAGACAATATAGTATAATACGTTCTAGACAAGACAAGTTGTTTCATTTATTATTCGCGCTAAACTTAGGCAGTCTCTGACGCCATACAATTGTACATATATCGGCTGATCAATCTCGCCTATATACTCGTAGTCACCACTCATTTTGGATGAGCTTTCTCGCCTGGATTATTAGGCAGTCTCTGACGCCAGCATCCATCCAATAAACGACGGTTAGTTCCAGCATTATACCCGGAGCTTAATGAACATTATTAGGTATATAATATTAAGTTGACAATAAATCTAAAGTTTTACAAAACCAAATCCATTCTTTAACTCAAATCTTGAAACAGAAGTAACTTCTCAAAATTATTGTAAAATTTGTTGGACAATATGCAATGAATCCTATAATCTAAAACCCAAAGCACTTTGAAGAAACTGACGTCAGCCTGACATATATTGGAAAGCTTACCCTAGATGAGCGAAGCATGTACTTCGCCTCTGCTAACAATTCACAAAATCTAAGTTTGACAGCGGGGCAGCTTACAATGATTTCAACTTGAGCAAAGTTCCGCGTAGTTGTGAATTCTAGCAATGATATCACTTCCAGGGCAGTTGATCTAAGCGAACTTACATATGACAAATATCTTCACTATTAAAATCAGAAGCAACTGGTCGAAACAATTTGTCAGTGCGTTTTATAAAGGTCCTGATTCCCATTAATGGAAGATAAGGTTGTCCTAGAAAGTAATGCACTTTTTTTAGTATACTGTAGGTTATGATTTTATGGCCTCCACTATAAAAAAATTATTAGGGACCTCGTTAAATGACTCATTTACTTTGTAAAGTTAATGCGGTAACCTGGTTTTTTGTCATTTTGTTCGAAATGCCTTCCGAGCGTGAAGAAATGCACCGTGAAATTTTGCACATTTGGTTAGAAAATAAGCAATCGTATTCATGGATCGCTAAAAAGGCTAAAAGTAACCGATGGGTTGTAAAAAGGACATTAGATCGCTTTCGTGAATGTCAGACAATATGTAGCAGAAAAAATCAGAAAATGGTAGGCCGAAAGGGACTAGTGATAAGATTTTAGAAAAAAAAGAGTGACGTTTATTGAGTACATAACAATGTTAGTATGCGTGATATTGCAAGAACAATTAACACTTCTAAATCAAATGTCCAAGCAAGGTGAAGAAATAAGTAACATTAAAACTTACAAAAAACAGAAATGAGCAAAAAAAAACAGAAAAACAAAAAAACACTGCCATTACATGTTCCAGAAAGTTGTATGATAAATTGTGTCAGTTGAGCGAAAGCTGTGTTATTGTAATCGACGATGAATCATACTTTAAATTAGAACTTAAAATTGGATCTGGATTTTTTAATATCCGGATCTGTAAATTAACCGGTTCTTGAAATCCTGATCTGCATCCGAACTATTCGGATCTGCATCCGAACTATTCGGATCTGCATCCGAACTATCCGAATCCAGATTGAGCAAAAGAGGTTAAAAATTTCATCCATATTATATTGCTTATTGGGAAAATATAAATTTCGATTTTTCCAATGAAACAATGCAATCTAGAAGAAATTTTGAACCTTTTTTGCTTAGTCTGATAGTTCGGATCCACATACGGATACTAGGTTCCGCATACCCTGATTTGAGGACTCGGATCCTAATTATTCCGGATAACCCGGATAGCAAATTATCCGGATACTTTCAGTTCTACTTTAAATATGATTTTAGTACTCTTGCTGGACGTAAATTTTATAAGGCAAGAGATAAAGAAAATATATTTCTGATGCTGACAAATAAATTTTTATAGAAAAATTCAGCCGCAAAGTACTTTTTTGACACACCATCTGTCAGTGTGGTCAGCGCAGTTGGTACCTTTTCTTTAGGGGTGTATTAAACAATGATTATTGCCATTTCTCAGATCGCATAAGAAGAAGTCTACACTATTTTGGCCAGGCTTAGCAAATTGTCTCTATTTTGGAAAAGCTTTGAGCTGGTACCGGGAGAATAAAGTGAATTTGGTAGAAAAGGTAATAAATCCCCCAACGTCCCCCAATTTCGACCTATTGAGCGCTACTGGGCTTTGGTCAAAAATATTTTAAGGCAACAAGGTAAAAGTGGTGCAACGCTTCCAAATTTTTCTAGTTTATGGAAATTAGCGAATTGGATTGTGAGTGATTCTACTATGGTAAAGCTGATGGCTCCAATTAAGAAAAAAGTTCGATTATATTCCCGGCAAAAACATATTTCGTTTTAATTTTTTTTTTAAATATTACTGGTTAATAAACAAAACAAAAACAAAAATGTTTTTTACACATTCGTATTGATATAGTAATGTTTTGAAAACCGTGCGTTACTTTCTAGGACAGTCATTATATACCACACATAATTATAACTCCAGCTTAATGTCGTTCGTCTATTCCCGACATCTGGAAAGTTGCCATAGTATTGCCACAATTCCAAAGAAATCAAACCCAGTATCTGCCTCCGATTGTTGTCCACTTAGCATATTGTGTTACTTGGTCAAAGTACTTGAGGAGGTTCAAAACGTGCTGATGCCAGAATACCTGCAAAGAAATGATCTATTCACGTGTTAGCAATCGGGCTTTCATTGTTTTCACAGCAGTGAGAACGCTGTCCTGAAGGTAACCTATGGCAGCCTTTCTTGGGAACTTTCGTCCTTCTGCCTTTAATAAAAACAAAATATCCTTTGGAAACTCCCACGCTTTTTATTTTTAACACACCAGCTGTTGCTCTAATAGAAGCTTTCTTAATGTTCGGTTTCAAACAGCCAAGGTTGAAGAGCTACTCTATAAAGCTATTGCTCTTTCCTCATAGGGTATATAAATTCTGGGACCAGGGGTATCAGGGTATCAATTCTGGGACCATTTTATTAATTATCTGCCGCAAATTATTGTAGATATCAAAGTTCACATAAATGTACATATATATCGACGATATACAAGTCAGGTACATATATTTGAGTAAGCCCAACGGACTTGACTGCATGGCCCGCATAAATGATGATCTGTAAAGAATAAATACGAGTATGGTCTAGGGATAATCTGTTAGTGGAAGCCAAGAAAGTCAGCTGGCTCAAACGAGAGCTGTGAATAATCATAGCGTCAAGATAAGAATGTTCCATAATTCTTCCTCAGAGGACATAGATATATTTAAGATACCGAAAGTAATATGCCAGGAATTTAATCGGAATCAGGAGCAATGATATCGACTTTTATACCCAAGCTAGATGAAATCGCATAAGTTTGTCATTCCGTTTATAACCCATAGATACAATGCTGGTAGTGCAAAATGGATTGGACTGGACACCCACGCATAACACATATTACAAGTTATTTTGATTTTTGTATATCCATTGGCGCGTCTGTCTGTCCGTCCTTACTATAATTAGAGAACCCGTTTACTTAGAGAACTGAAATTTTGCACACAGATTTAAAACCCTTGTCCTGTGTTTATGAGTCAAAATTGCCCAACGTGTACTTCATATAAATCTGACCTGTAATAATTCATACGTGGCAGCCCCAAATTTAGTGTTTTTTCTCACTTCTTGGAATAAACGAGTTTTTATTGGTTCCGTTAATTTTTACTTATTAGTCTGCTCGCTGCAGAAAAAGTTACGTTGCTGGTGTTATTGGATCAAATTTGCCCAATATATGCATATCAGTCTAGAGGTGGTTATAGTATTTTTTTGAACGTGAAATAGTATTGTAAAATATTGGTGAAAAATGAGTAGCCAGCTAAGTTATTTTAAGGTTTGATTTCTCCAAATTCTTGTTCATTCTAGGGGCTTTCGGCAAGCACTGTCTCAGTGAGACAACTGAGACAACACTTTGAGCAACCGTCTCAGTTGTCTCAGTTCAAACCAATCAGCTGATTTACCAATTTTGACCACAGAATTGGATAGTAATAAATTGAGGAAAGTGTTGTTAGTTTATTCAAATAGCTCACTAAACTTCAATTAGTAATTAAAATCACAAAATAACGAAACTGAGTCAACTGAGACAAGAATATTTAGTTTCACTTGTCTCAGTTGCTCAGTGGTTTCGTTCGAATTTTGTAGCTTAATATGGAACTAAGACAGTTCACCGAAAGTGCAGTCTCAGTGAGCCAACTGAGAATATCTCACTTGTCTCACTGAGAATGTGCTTGCCGAAAGCGCCTTATGTCGTAATAGGACAACGAAAAAGCTCGGAGGTTTTGGAAGTATATGAGCGAAGACAGCTCTGAGAGTAACGAAGAGGAAAATTCTTCTAGTGATTTTTACTAGTCAAATGACAATAAGAGGCGCTAGCACGCAAATCCTCTTTGTAGTATACTTCAATTGGAAGATATAGAGGTGACAACGTGATGAATACTACTCCAGGGCCTACATACATCTCATCCAAAATCGTGAGTACATGACATCAAATTAATTTAAATTGTTCCTTTCAACTGTAATGGAAAATCTTGTTGATGAAATGACAAATATTGGAGGTCTCAGTCTTGCAGCTGAGATTTTTATATTGAAATAGTTTTTGCAGGTAACAGAGTATTCGAAGAGGTTTGGATATCGGTCGATCACAGTTCCATGCAAGCCTATATTGGATTTCTGCTCCTAGCAGGTTTTTACCATTCACACGGTGAGTCATTAGAAATATTATGGGATGACAAGAAGGGAAGACCTATTTTAAGAGCTGCGATGAGTTTACAGCAATTCGGGAATATTACACGAGGATTGTTCTTCGGCGATCGTATAGATAGAAATGAAAGACGAGTCCGCGACAAATATTAGCACCAATAAGAAATTTATAGGACAAATCGGTTATAAATCTTAGAAAATTGTACAACCCACATGAAACAGTTACTACAGATGAACAGTTAGTTGCTTTTCGTGGCAGATGCCTATTCAAACAGTATATACCGTCTAAGGCAGTGAAGTATACGTAATAAAAATATGGGTTCTCTGCGATAGTAAAGAAAAATGTCTTTGAGCTAAACCATGGAAAGCGACTTATGTTAGATCTCGTTGCTGACCTAAAAGGCCGTAGTGTTACATGTGACAACCTTTTCACTTCCTATGACTTAGAAGTTGAACATTTACGTCGGAAAATTACAATGTTCGGAACAGTTGGGAAAATAAGTCGTTTCTTCCACTTAAAGTTGTAAAACTCAAAAATGAACTAATTTACTCCACACAACACTACTTCAGTAGCTTACATTCCAAAAAATAATCGTTGCGTTTTATTACTAAATACTCTTTCTTCACCACGATAAGCCCATATCATCGGATCAGCAGAAAAAGCCACATATAACAGAATTTTATAATTCAACGAATTCAGGAATGGATACCTTAGCTTAGACCAACTAATTCGAACGTAGAAATGTAAGCGGAAGACTAACCAATGGCCCATGGCGCTCTTTTCAAATATGTTCGATATTTCAGCCTGTAATGCATTCATCTTTTGGGCAGACATAAATACAGGATGGCAATAAAATAAAAGGTTCAAGCGAAGACCTTTCTTGGAAGAACTAGGATTTTCTCTAATCAATGACAATCGATGCGTTCTCGAAAATCATGCCCAAGAACATCCAAAGCGAAGTCAGTAATGAAATCTGCGTTAGGTAGTGTTTCGAGGGAGGATCCACCGAGGAGCCTGAAACGATCGCGCTGTTACCTTTCCCCCAATTGCCCAATAGTACGAAATACTCCAATCGATGCAATCAATGTAGTGTAATATGACTATAAAATGTATCAAATGCATTAATAACGAATAAAATTCTATTGGACTTATGTGCCCCATAAACACATTGTATGTCAGTTTTTTCGAACACATGATAATGGTTCGAAAATGGGATAACTTCGTCGTCGTAGGGTTGCCATACAAAAGTTTAATTTTTCACTATATATTTGGACATAGCCTGAGAACGTGTAGAGATCTAAAATTTTATAGATGGTGTTTTAATAAAAATAATAAATACGATTTCAAAAATAGAGTAAATCGGGCAACATGCTGTTGGAAGAGAGCTTTTTTACATTTTATGTTTTTCTTTTTGTTTTAAGACAGGATGACGAGAGATCCCAAGCACGGAGGCCAAAACGGCCCATTGTGCTGTCCTGCTAGAAGCCCTATCACCAAAACATTTCTGTCATCTTAATGCAGCGCATTAGGTGTTTGTGACGAAGGTTTTTCAACTCCACTCCAGATAGGAGGGCAGAACTTAGACTATCCAGCCTGCTCCGGGCGAAAGCCGGACAAGCTCATATATGCTTACTGTGAAACAGATGAGTCCTAGACGTTTCTATTATATTGAAAATTTCTTCAGAATATAATATCCAATGAAATTATTTATTATTAATCATTTTTACTCTCAGACGAACTGTTCTGGAAATATATGCGAAAAAAAATTTAACAATCAAACTTGGTTGACCAAATGGACGTTCATCTAGTAAGGTATCGTAAGAATTGATCGTAGACCAATTCATTCTAGCGTCTTGCCAATACCCGCATGTGAAGATAGTAAATGGGTCTAGTGTACTCTTGCAATTATTTCGATGAATAGTCCGCGTGGATTCCAAAGCTTCTAAGCTTGTCCTTGGTTGAGCAAATGCACTTTTATTTTACGTTCACTTATCGATTATGAAAAAAATTTGTTTCTGTATTGAATTATTTGAAAATATAAAATTGAGAAAAGTTATTATGAGTCTGTGACAGTTTTGTGACCAGCATTCTCCCGTCTTATCTTGAAATGAATGTTAAGAGGTTCATAATAGTGCAAATTCCATCTTTCTCTCTCGTAGCTAAAAACTAGATACATATATGTACTTATGTAGGTATGTTCGGATTCTTGAAGCCAATGTAACTTTATCTATAAAATGGTTGCATGTACAACTCTTTCTTAATCTTGCACACGCTACAATAGATCAATTTAAAATTAATAAAAGCCAATTTTTTTTTATAGCAAATAATAATTTAGGCACTCATTGGAGCGAATTGAATAAAATTTTGTTCGCTCCACGCTTATTTATCTACGGAGACAATTCATACTACCTACAGGTAGCGGTAAAGTTTGTTTTAATTACTTTTTTAATACTATTTTTTTTTTTAATTAAGTGTCAGCTCATAAGTACTAGGTATTTTAGGAGAATCTTTTTTGTTTATAACTCTACACATATATTTTGCTTCTTTGATGAAAGTGTGTACCGGTAAGAAGTGTAGAGGTAACCGTAATACAAATGCTAAAACATTTTTCTTAATTTCAAATCAAAAGATCGGTAAAGCTACTGTAAACTCCAAAGGAAGAATAACACACATGAATTTTTACGCTGTCAAGATTGGCTATGATTAGTAGATCCATAGATGCCTTTTAAGTGTGATGTTTTAACTCAACAATTTTGCAAGATTTTTATTATACACCGGCTTATAGCTACTTTAAATTGTTTATTTCTTACCTCATTGTGGCGGGCTGTTTATATTTTTCCAGATGTGAAAGTATGTATGTACACAGTATACTAAAAAAAAACCACAAGCCTCACTTAACTTATTGGTAATATCTATCTTAAAAGTTTTCCATAGAAAAATGCAATCAACTGGATTTATTCACTTGCACTTTTTCACACCACAAACAATATTGCATATTATTTACAATTTAATTCTAATTGAGTGAGATAGAATTAGAAATATACTTAAAGTCAGATATCACGAAGATAAACATTCGCAGAGCTACATCAACACCGGACCGGAAGGCACTTCGTGAACGAATTGAAGCTTAATTGGTGGTCACAACTCACAATATAACTAGAATTGTATGGTAAAATGGTGAAATTATCGCGCTTTGAAAATTCTTCGATATATAGCCGAATAGTATTAGAAAACATAATACAGAAACGTTACAGTTTCCTACAAAAACTCTGGACTCTGTATATATAATATTTTATCTAAGTATGTACTATACGTCATCAGTGTTTCAAGATCGTTTTTTTTATGCGCGACGCATGCCGGGCACTTCAAATAATAATCAGAATCAAAAAAATTTATGTAAGTATAACGAGTGTGTAATAAGTAACAAAGATTTTGGCATCACATGTAATTAATTAGCACAATTCGTTTTAATTAAAATTACCAATTACATATGTGAATTAGGTTATTGATATCTACATGTACATTTTTATAGAACAGAGAGGACCTGTCCGAAATAATTAATATTAATTAGGGTTCTTGTGAAAAATATACTGGGTGCAATTAATCTTAGTTAAAAATATTGAAAACAGTTATTCGGGACACGCAAGAGAATGCGTCACGATTTCTCAATTTGTGGATAAGGTAAAATCACAGATAAATAATATTTAGATATTGAATAGCAATAATATATACTTAGAGGAGAAATCAATTAAAAACAAAAACAAAATTTTATTCTTAAAAAGCTTATAAAGTGGATGCATATTTCGTCGTTATAATGATAAAGGCACGTATCTGCATATTTCAAGTTTTAGAAAAACAAGGGAAAAAGCCAGAATTGGTCTAATAGGTCATTTTCACTACATCGAAATCACGTAAGATCAACTCTTACGATACCCTGGATGCATGCCCGTATGCAATTTCGTATGGTAAAATTCAGTTTTATTTTTTATTTTTTTATTTCAAGTTTTATTTATTTCTTATTTTTGCCCCAAATATCATTCAAACTTGCAGAGATGTGTAACCATACGAAATTATATACGGGCATTCATCTAGTAGGATATCAGCTTTGACAAATTCTATCTACACACTGTTTAAAGATGTGGCTTTGGCCAGGGCCTTTCAATAAAACATTTTTATATTGTATTGTGAATTCTAACTTTTTTACTATCTATCTATATCTAAGTAGGTAGATAAAGACCAGCTTACAATCCTTGCTTTGCTTGATTTCAGCAAGGCTTTCGATTCTATCAATCATTGCAAGCTGATGAGAAAACGTTCAAAAGAATTTTTATTTTCTTTGTCTGCAGTAAAACTCATCAAGAGTTTTTTAAGGGGACGCAGTCAGTTTGTTAGGGTGAATGAGGTGTGCTCCGGTGGAACGTCTCTATTATCTGGAGTTCCTCAAGGATCTATTCTTGGCCCTTTGCTATTCTGCTTCTACTTGAATGACATTATTGACGTAATATCATATGTTTTCATTCATCTGTACGCTGACGACGTACAAATGTAACTAAGCAGAAGAATTGTTTTGATGGAGGACTGCGTATGCCGATTCAATGATGACCTGCAGCGTTTATAAAATTGATCACTGCTAAATAAGCTGGAGTTGAATCCCAGTAAGTCAAATTTCTTAGCGATTTATAGAAATGGAATTAATTCTAATACTGTCCCACCAATATGTATCAACAAGATCATACTATCATATGTTGATTCAGCTAAAGCGCTTAGTTTAGAGCTTAACTCAAATTTCACCTGATGTAATCATACAAGAGCTACAATAGGTAAATTATATGGATGTCTGCGGCAGCCACGGTTAAGCTCTAGTTTTCTCTCTTTTCATATGCGGATGAAGCTAGTCAAGTCTTTAGTGGTCCCCCACTTCACATATGGTAGTATGGTGTTCTCAGATCTTGACTCAGTCTATCGAAGGAGGCTCTTGGTGGCATATAACGACATACTCCGCTTTGTATTTAAATTGATTCGCTTCAGCCATATATCTTCTTTCTCAACATGCTTGTTTGGATGCTCTCTGGATGAATACCTAACCCAACGCAGATTAAAATTCCTTTACAGATTAATATATAACCAACACCCAGCTTCCTGCAATCGACTAGACATAGGAATCTCCTAATCCCTCGTTGTAGTTCTCAATATGGCCAGCATTCTTACTTTGTCCAATGTGCTCGTAAATGAAATCTGTTGGCACATGATATTCAGTGCACGAGAGATTATGTTGTCATATCTTTGAATGTTGCTCCACCAAATCTAAGTTTATCTAATCATTTCTTTCACTGAATTTCATGTTTTTTCATTGCTCACATATAGAATATATTTCTCTTTAGTTTATTTTTAACTGGAATTTTAGTCTTATTATTATTTTTAGTATTTTTCCTATTGAGACCAGCACACTTTGTACACCCTAAGATTGTATTATGATCTTTGTAAGGTAAATAAAAACATTGTTATTATTGTTGTTAGGTGTTGGATTTCAAAATGCATTTATGTTTTAATATCTAGTATTCCTACGTGAAACCGCTCCCAAGGAAGCAAAAAGAATAGATCAGCACTTTTAATCCACTGCAAATTCATTTTAAAAAGGAAAGCTTTTGGGATAGGGCAGTCTTTGTCGAGGTTCTGATGTTAGGAGGCCACAGGAACAATGAACAGTTTTCAATTGTTTCCCATTCTTTATTATAATTCTCGTTGATTCTTGATTCCTTTTCCTTCCTTTTGTTAATTTCAGTTTAGTCGAACATTTAAATTATTGTGGAAATAGTCGACAGGAAACTAGGTATGACGAAATAACGCAGCACCGTGTCAAGGAAGGTTCGAACCACCGACCCCTGGGATGGTAGTCAGCGAGCTTACCAACCGGGCTGCTAAGGCTACGTGTAAATAGATTAGTACATACATACATAATGTAATTGGCGAAGTGAGTGAAAGTGCCTTCTTCTTCTTTTTTTTTAATTCCAATGAACCCAAGCGACATTCAAATATTTCGTACTTCCAGTAGTATTGGTATGTTGCACGTGCTGCAGATCGAAACTTGACATTTCGGAATTTTTCCTCCCCCCGAATGCCTCTCAGCCACTGACTTATAACAATTGACTGAGCGATTTGCTATTTCATGTGGCACAAAAAATATTGTGTTTCTGTATAGCACCGTTAGAGCACCCTTTAAAACGATTACATAAAAAACATGTAAAACACAACCAATCAGATGAAATTTTACACCCGAAAATCGAATTTAATTAAAATATTATATTTTCTTGTGCCCAAGTGATATTTTAATCGCTTATAAGGAAGTAAACTCATTCCGACTTTAATTTTCAAAAGTTATTCTTAACTGAATCCTGCTTATGGGCAAGAGAGACGGAGTATGGTAAACACTATCTTTACCTTATTCCTTCTGCGGTGATTACATTTGTAGCCAACATAAAAACATCAAATGGGATAAGCAAACGTGCTTTCCTATAGGAAAATTACAATACAATGTTATAAGTCAGTGCTCTCAGCCGTAAAAAGTGCAGTGTGTACGCCTAGGCTTGGGATAGTTGCTCTTAACCAAGTTTTAACTCGATGCATAGCGGAAAAGCTGCGTTCACAGCCGGCCGAGCACACAGAACCAAGTAACAATTTACGCCTAGTCTAAGGTCCGCGATAAGCTAAATTTTATATGAAAATTTAGCGCGCTAAGAGTTATTGGCGAAAATTTATCCTGAATTTTAGCAAGAGCTATACTAAGGTCAACGCGCTAAGTTTGGCTTTTGGGTTTTGAATAGAGATGGCACCACTAGAAAGTCTCCAAAAAATTTAGCTTGAATTTATTCGCCGGGCCGTTCTTTAGCGCGCTAAAACTCTTTATTGTCAGAGTTCTCAGATTTGATAAATTTATTGACTGGATTTTTGTAGTTAACATAGTTTTGAACTGTTTATTTTTGCTGTAAGTACGAATAAATTGGATTTCATCTCTGGCCGCATTTTCAATATCATTGTTAATTTCTTTTTTATTGTATACATTATACATATAATTTCAATATTTTTAATATTTCTAAATAATTTTAACTACTTTTTTTTAGAAATATTATGACCACGCGTTGTATTTCCGTAAAAAAATTGCAAAATGCTTCTTCTTCTTATTTTTACTATATCTTTTCTCTGAGTCTTCGTTGTTATATTTTAACTGCTAAAGAACGGCCCGATATTGGAGACTCGCTAAAATTTTGTTTAACGCGGACATTAGTACTAAGCTTCAAGTGGTAAAAGTGGGTTCCTGGTTAATGTCGTGTACGTATATATCCCATACTATTACGCAATGGCTCCGTTTTTCAAGTTGCGCGGTCTGACAAGTTATGTAAAAACCCTATAATAAAGCAAGCTTACTCACTTTTCTGCGATTCCTTGAACATCTTATTTATGACTATCAGAGCCTAATTAACACAAGCTCGCTGGATGGACACGTTTAATAAATAAACGGTCAACAATACACGTTTCATCACATAGTCGGTGTTAATATTAGTATGTTAAACTAACCATAAACCAAACACCAGAGGAAATTACATGCAATGAACAAAAACATTAAACAAAAAAGATTAAATATTATATAGACGTTTTTTAAAACATGCTTAGAAACGTCAACGATAAAATGCTCAGGCATATTATTAACAGTAATACACAGTATCTGAAGTCGAAAAATATGCATCATTTGCTCTATCTGTATCCATGGATGAGCAGGATAAGTTATTGCATTCTACATTTTGGCCCCCCTGGCGCTTTTACAAAATTATTCGTACCTTCGTGGCGGTGGCGTACTCCTCGCCTTTAAAAACCACTTAAATTGCAGCCAAATTGATTTTCCCAGTTTCTCCAACACTCTCCACATTGAGCTTATTGCTCTTAAGTTATCTTTTTCAAAATCTGACTTATACATTATTTTTTGCTATATTCCTCCAGACTCCATAAATATTGTAGATGACAAAGGCCAGAATATTTACGACCTACTCATTTCAACATCTAATTTTATCCATGGTACTAATTGGTGATTTTAATTTACCCAATATTCAATGGGTATTAAACGAAGATGACAATGACTATCTTCCACTTAAAAACTTGACAACTAGGGAATCCTTTTTCCTGGACAGTATTTCATCTTTTGGTATCAGCCAAATCAGTAATCTTATGAATGACATGGGTAGGCAGTTAGACCTGGTATGTTTTGACACGGGTAACTTATTAGTTGAACCTAGCCCAGTTTTATTGTATACTCTTGAGAAATACCATCCCCCTCTACTAATTACATATATATTGCTTTGAAACCGAAAAGCTCACATATTGTGACGAAACGCAATACTTTTTTAATTTTAGAAAAGCTAATTTTTCGGAACTTTCCAGTAGACTTACCTCTATTGATTTCAACACATTGCTGTCTTGCAATAGTGTTGATGAAGATGTTCATAAGTTTTACATAACTCCTTTCGATTTATTGTCCCCTCATGTTCCCCGTGAGCGCCAGCGAAACTCTAAAACATCACCGCCATGGTTCAATAAAGAACTGAAACGTCTTAAAAATAGAAAGAATAAATTGTGGAAAAGTTATATGAGGGACAAGGACATTATAGGTCACAACAATTTCCTTACATCCTATAATGAGTTCAAAGAACTTTCCTCTACACACTTTTTGATGAGTATATTCAAAGCATGCGTACGAAATTATTTAGTTACCCTCGCATCTTTTTTAATTTTATTAGTGTGAAGCAAACAACGGACAACTACCCCAATACCATGAGGTACATGGATTCTGCTAGTGATGATTCGTCTAAAATTTGCGATATGTTTTCTTCTTTTTTTGACAATGCCTTTGCAACGTCAGTCATGTGAATGACTATCGGAACGTTTCATTCACTATCCCTTCAATTTCAGAAAAGGATATACTCGATCATATTAATGGACTTCCAAATGATTTCACAACTGGTCCTGATGGGACTCCTCCTGCCTTTTTTAAGTCATGTTGCATCTCCCTGGCAGGCCCGCTGAGAATTATTTTCCAAAAATCGCTCGATAGTGGTTGTTTTCCGCAGTTGTGGAAGAATTCTTTTATCATACGAATCCACAAAAAAGGTAGTAAAAGTGAAATTTCTAACTATAGGCCTATTGCAAAATTATCTTGCATGCCCAAATTATTCGAATCTATCATTTACTGTCAACTATCAGCTTCCTGTAATAATTTGTTCTATCCAAATCAACATGGGCTTATTTCGGGCAGGTCTACAGCCACTAACTTGTTGGAATTTGTCTCTGATACCATTGGTGGGTTGGCAAAAGGCCATCAGACAGATTGTATTTATACAGACTTTAGTAAAGCCTTCGATAAGTTATCTCACTTCGTGATACTCTTTAAAATGGAAAAGTATGATTGTCCCCCAACATTCCTAAAATGGACAGCGTCTTATTTAGATAACAGAACGTACCAAATCCTATTCCGCCATTCCATCTCTAGAGTCTTGAAGGCTTCGTCTGGCGTACCTCAAGTGAGTCACTTGGGCCAGTTGTTCTTTATTCTATCTATTGACGACATTGTCTCTGTTGGAGGTAGAGGTACTGTAAGGTATTGATTTATGCTGACGATGTTAAGCTTTTTACAATTGGTGCAGGAGCAATAATTTAGTACTCAATATCGACAAATGTTGGGTTATGACTTTCCATAGGAATCAGTCACCAATTACTTATGATTATGAGTTCTCGGATTCCTCGATTCGCCATGTGGGCTCTGTCTGTGACTTGGGTGTCAAATATGATCAAAGATTGAATTTTATCTCCCATATAAACTACATGGTATCAAAGAATAGTTCTATGCTAGGTTTTATAAAACGTTGGTCAAGAGAGTTTTCGAATCCTACCATAACCTTGCGTTTGTACACTTGCTTCGTGAGACCATTTCTTGAATACGCTAGCCAGGTCTGGTCTCCATTTTACGGTACACACATCGACCGTATCGAGTCTGTTCAGAGAAACTTTTTACGATTTGCTCTCAGACAGCTGCCCTGGAATAATTCATTAATTCTTCCACCCAATGAGGATCGCTTGAAGCTTTTAAATATGCACTCGCTTGAGAAACGTCGCATGCTTGCCGATGTACCTTTTGTACATCAACTCTTAAACGGGAATATTGATTCTCCGATATTACTTAACAAAATCTCCTTCCGTGATAATAGGCACAATCTGAGAAGGCTAGCTCTGTTGCATGTTAACTCCTCAAGGTCTAACTTTAGCATATATGAACCTGTTAATCGCATGTCTATTACTGTTAATAATATGGCTGATCATTTTATTGTTGACGTTTCTAAGCATGTTTTAAAAAACGTCTATATAATATTTAATCTTTTTTGCTTAATGTTCTTGTTCAGTGCATGTAATTTCATCTGGTGTTTGGTTTATGTTTAGTTTAACATACTAATATTAACACCGACTATGTGATGAAACGTGTATTTTTGACCCTTTTTTTATTAAACGTGTCCATCCAGCGAGCTTGTGTTAAGCTGGCTCTGATAGTCATTATTATCTATTGTACTTTTATTCAATTTAGTCTTTTATACTTGAATATCCTCGATTCTTTGAATTTTGTTGTGTATAATTGCTTCATTTGTGTACTTATAATTCCCAAAGTATAAAAATGGTATCGAGATTAATGTATATGAGGGAAAATTTTGAGTGTGAGTATGTTCTACATATATATTCCAGCCATTCCACGCCAAACCAACCACCTTTGATTTGGATAGAAATTTTCACCCATATTTTTGTGGCTCCTCCTCACTTCCCATTAGGGAGGCTAGAAATTTCGTAATTTTACAATTGAACGTCACTTGAAAAAGAAAATAGAATCGTATCTCGAGAAACGATCAACCGATCTTTCTTATTCCAATGCCAAATAAAGCTGTATGCTTTAATTTTTTTATAGAAATATAAACACTGAACGATATTCTTTTCTTTAGTATTTTCTAAAAAAAAAAAAAACAAAGTTTTGTTTACTGTTGAAATTGAGGATCTGTATTAATTTTGTTTTTTGTAATTTTATTTTGGAGCCATAAGCCTTATCTATCCATGTGCGAAAATTTGCTGTGGTCTCGCGTTAATTTTGGAGATATACTTCAGTTCATCACCTCTAAAATCATACCAAAATTAATAAGATCGGTTAGTAACTTTTAAAGGTAACTAAAGGTGAATTTCCATCACTTCGATATTCAAATTTTGCAGATAACTAGAGTGAGTAAAACTATTACAAGAGTGAAACAATTCGGCGATATTTCACATTGAAATCTTAAGTTTTCTAAGTGCGATCAAATGAGAGTTTTTTGAAAAATGAATATACATCTAGAACTTATTAAAATATTCTTTTTCTACTCCGATTCTGATTCAGGAAATGATAAATACCGCGAAAGGTCGGGACAGTATCAAAAACTGGTTAAAAGACTGGCTGGCGAGGACAAAATTTTATTTGGAAATTATATGCGGATGAATTTTCAGCAATTTGAAGATTTATAGAAAATCGTTGGCTCTTTAATTAACAAAGAAATTGTTATAAGGAGCCCAATGTCAGCTCAAAAAATACTTGCATTAACGATAAGGTGAGTACAAAATCTTCCGAAAGACTGGCCAAAATTGAGATTATGTTTTCAGATTTCTGCCCTCTGGAGATTCTCAGGCGAGTATGTCGTACAACTATTTATGTTCACGAATATCTGTGCACCGAATAATTAAGGAAACGACATTTGCGATTTGATAGAATTTGAAGAGGACAGTTTTCCCATACCTTACCTTGGAGTACATACTTCAAAAAATAGCAATAGGCTTTAGTAGTATCTTTGATTTTCTTAATTGTATTTTAGGTATTGAGGTAATTGATGAAAACCTTATTACTATCCAGGTATTTACATACTAACAATATCGTCATATGTATAATTATCAACGATTTTTATGTTTACAATTTATGTCTCAGACACCTCCAAGATCAGGATCCATGTTTTTCAAGTACAAAAAATCATTCTCCATAGTTCTTTTAGCCATTGCTAACTATGATTAGTCTTTTATAATGTGTGACATTGGTGCAGCAGGACGTCAAAGTGATGGAGGCATTTTCCGAAACAGCGAAAGAGCATTTAATTTTAATATGACATTAAAGATTTCCAACTCAGCGGGACATATCTGCAGACCATCAGGACATACCTTATGTCCTAGTGGGTGACAATGCGTTTGCACTCACAAAAAATATGATGAAGCCTTACAACTGCAAAAATATGTCAGTGGAAAAAAAAATAATTTTCAACTATTGGTTGAGTATAGAGTCAGACGTATTGTTCTTTCGGAATTATGATAGCAAAGTGGAGGATATACTGGAGACCAATACATGTACTGTCCGTTAATAGAACGTACTCGCAAATTTGATTAAGTGACTGAAATGAATACACTGGTAAATTTGGATCAAGATCAGTGGTCTATTTCCTAACAACAAATCAACACTGTTCACTTTCTTTGACTCTCAAGAAACTACTGCACTTAGTTTTTAGAATCTCCCACTATTTAGATCAGATTATGTATAAAAAGGTTTCAGGTCAACGATTCAAAATTATGGGAAAAACACACTCACACGATTGTTAATAATAGATATTCAATATTGTTACGTGCAATAGAAAGAGACAACTGGTGACATCTACTGGCAATAAACAACTTCAGGTTCGGAGAGTAAATGACTTCAGGTTCGGAGAATCGATTATGAAAGTTCAGGAATAGAACAAATAGAATAGTCAAGAAGTTTTTGGAATAGAACACTCCAGAATAATCCGGAGTGTTTCTAGGGTATAAATATAACAGTTGTCATCGCCAGAGGAGGAGTCTTGTAGTAGACGTTGCAGTGTTAGCAAGCGAAAGTAATTGAAGAAGCGAAAGAGTGTAATTAGATTGCGATAATTGAAAGTACAGTGTTAGCGATAATTAGAGTTGAGTTGATTAAATGAATGTTATTGAATTTTATATGATTAGAGTGAAATAAAGAACTTATGTATTAATTATTTAATATTGTGTTTTAAATAACGAACCAAAGGCCACGCTCGCAACAACTGGTGTCAGAAGTGAAATAAATTTGAGAAATAAAGTGGTGGCAATTGACTAAAAATTAAAAGAGAGATTAATTTTGAGAAATTGTGTTAAATTGTGAAAGTTCTGGAAAATAATTTATATTCATCTATAAGAGAATTACTAAAATAATGGGGCGCAAAGTGGACGAGCTTCGAACGCAGGATTTGAAAGTGGAGTTAGGGAACCGGTCATTACAAACGACAGGCATAAAGAAAGTTCTAGTCGAGCGACTTAGACAATCTTTGATAGAGGAAGGAAAGAATCTTGAAACATTTGTTTTCGAAGACAACTTAGAGGAAATCGAAGTTGAAGAAGCTCCTGCGATGAAAATGGAACAGCTGTTGAGTACTTTAATGAGTAAAATGGAAGCCCGTTTTGATGAGCAAAAGAATTCTCTCGAGGAACAGAAGAAATCTATGGACGAACAAAAGAATTCTCTCGAGGAACAAAAGAATTCTCTCGAGGAGCAAAAGAATTCTCTAGAATCACGTTTAGATGAACAGAAGAAATCTATGGACGAACAAAAGAATTCTCTCGAGGAACAAAAGAATTCTCTAGAATCACGTTTAGATGAACAGAAGAAATCTATGGAAACGCGGTTGGACGAACAAAAGAGTTCTCTGGAGAATTGTCTAGAAACTCGTTTGGAGGATCAGAAAAATTTTCTAAAAAGTTCTTTAGAAGAACAAAATTTGAAAATTGAAGGAATTGAGCAGGAATTTCAACAAAAGGTTTCGGAAGATCAACAAAAAGTCGCCGAGCAACTTGAAAACGTTAAAGCAGATCTGGAAAGAATAAATCATCGTCAGCCTCTAAGCGTAGCAACTGAAATATCCGGTGCAGGTAGAATGAAACCTCCCATATTTGATGGACAAAATTCGTGGCATATCTTCAAGAGACAATTCGAGGCAGCTTCAGAGGTAAATGGATGGAATGATGAAGACAAAGCTATAGCTCTGGTGTTAGCACTTCGAGGTCCTGCGTCAGAACTCTTACAAACTGTACCGATTGAAAATCAACGTAATTACTCTTCATTAGTACAGGCGATAGAATTACGTTACGGAGATGAGCACATGCAGCAAGTATATCGCCTACAGTTGCGCAACAGGATTCAAAAACATGGCGAATCACTACAACAACTGCAGGCAGATGTAGAAAGATTAGCGCATCGTTCATACTCCAGTGTGAAGGCGGATTTTCTCAACGAAGTGGCGACGGAGGCATTTGTGAACGCTATTGCAGATCAAAGTTTACAACAAGCGTTAAGGCTGGCAGGAAGGAAATCAACAGCAGAAGCACTAGCCTATGCATTAGTGTATGAATCCGCCAGACAAGCTTCGCGGAGTGCAGTAAGAATGAGAGACATTTCGGTGGACGAATGTACTTGTAATAGAATGCAGTCATCCCAGAGCTCACCTTTGCGTGGTATCCTTCGATGCTGGAATTGTAATAGAACAGGACACCTACAAAGAGACTGCAGAAAACGCCGACGAGTGGAATCTCTAGATGAAGAGAGGAAAGAGGAATTGCAAAGATATCGAGCTGAGCAGCAGACTTGCAATAGATTGCAGTTATCACTGAGCACCCCTTCACGTAGTGTTCTTCGATGTTGGGATTGTAATAAATTAGGACACCTTCAAAGCGACTGCAGGAAACGCCATCGAAAGGAATCAACAGAAAAGAAAGGGAGAGAAGAATGTCCAAATTGGCGAGCTAGAGAGCAAACTATTCTTAGGGAGACTAGAATCCAACCTTATGGCTTTGAGAGCCAACACAGGAAAGGACGTATCCATGGAAATGCAGAAGCCTTGGTACAACGTCAGTGGGAACCTGAATGTAAGCATTACGGCTGGGAGAAAGGAAATGAGAAAACAGCTACTATACAGTTGGTAACTGTGGAGCCATCAACAGGTTGGGACAACGAGGACCTGCGAACAGCACAACGGGAAGATCCGGACATTTCACCTATTCTTGCTTGGAAAGTAGACATAGAAAAACCAGAATGGAAGGATATTTCGAGGATGAGTGAAAAGCAAAAAAGCTACTGGGCTCAATGGAATTCTCTTCATGTTGAATGCGGCATATTAAAACGCAAGTGGGAAGCACCTAACGGTAAATCGTTCCGAATGCAAATAGTCGTGCCGGCATCAAAGGTCAACGAGGTTCTAGGTAAAGTGCATCGTGGAGCATCTGGAGAACATTTGGGAGTGAATAAAACAATTTCTAAAATACGAGAAAAGTTTTATTGGCTACATATGCGGGAGGATGTAGAGAAGTGGTGTCGCAGATGCACTGTGTGTGTTTTTTACAAAGGGCCGCCACGTAGCAGCAGAAAGGAAATGTACAAGTGTAATGTCAGAGCCCCATTGAAACTGAGAGCTGATGTACAAAGGGCCACGGGGGCGAAATTAGCAGTAAGTACCCATCGGATGAGGACACGCTTTGACTTACGTGCGAATTCAGCAGGATTCAATGAAGGTGATCTTGTTTGGCTATACAACCCGAACCGATTTAAGGGATGCTCTCCAAAGTCACAACAACAGTGGGAGGGACCGTATTCAGTAGTAACTAAAATAAATGACGTAGTATACAGGATTCAACGTGGTACAGGAGGCAAGCACAAAATTGTTCATTTGGACCGCTTGTGTCAATACTACGAGCATCAAGACCGTGGACCACCTGTTGGTCGGGACGAACAAGTTTAAGAAGGGGGCAATGTTACGTGCAATAGAAAGAGACAACTGGTGACATCTACTGGCAATAAACAACTTCAGGTTCGGAGAGTAAATGACTTCAGGTTCGGAGAATCGATTATGAAAGTTCAGAAATAGAACAAATAGAATAGTCAAGAAGCTTTTGGAATAGAACACTCCAGAATAATCCGGAGTGTTTCTAGGGTATAAATATAACAGTTGTCATCGCCAGAAAAAGAGTCTTGTTTTAGATGTTGCAGTGTTAGCAAGCGAAAGTAATAAAGAAGCGATAGTGTGTAATTAGATTGCGATAATTGAAAGTACAGTGTTAGCGATAATTAGAGTTGAGTTGATTAAATGAATGTTTGTGAATTTTATATGATTAGAGTGAAATAAAGAACTTATATATTAATTATTTAATATTGTGTTTTAAATAACGAACCAAAGGCCACGCTCGCAACAATATATATAATTAATATAGAGCAAAAGTTAGAATAATTTAACTTCAAAACACTGACACACGTGCTTAACTTAAATATCTCGAGTAATTGTATTAAGACAGAATTATATAAATTGTTGGGTCAGAGATCAACACACACTAGAAAACACACTTATTGACACCGATTTATAATGTAGGACTTTCAGAAATAGATATGTCGAGACAAAACTGTGTAGATAAATTTGGGTCTGAGATTTTTGTATTACACTAAAACACTTATTAGCACCAAGTTATAATATGAGATCGTCAAAAAATGTAATAAAAATAAATGTGTAAAATAGATATGCACATGAAATGTAAAATATATATATGTGTATATAAGTCAAAATATAGTCAAATAGATATATGAATAAGTATTAAAATGTTACAAGTGACTGGTACTCACCGATCTAAAACTTGACACTTGAGGAATTGGCTGTAAGCTAATGTTAAGCCCTTTGTTCTTGGTTAGAACAATTCTTCCGTCGAGACCAGAAATAAAGTGTTAATGTTAGTAAGATACTATCTCAATCAAGACCCGAGATAATATTCTTTAAGTCAGTCGAGACCCGGCTTTAAGTGGTATCTTATCTTCAGTCGAGACCCGATATAAGATGCGTTTATTTCCGTCGAGACCAGAAATGATTGTTAATTGTTAGAAGTGAAATATCAGTCGATACCCGATATAAATGTTAGTCCCTACACAGGAAACTTATCCCAAGCGAGGCCAAGCACAAAAAGAGCTCGAGATCAGTCAGCTTGTCGTTTATATAGCACTTGTTTGCACACGACACCACTGATAGAGTAGCAGCGGCGCATGATTACAAGAATTGGCAATGCAGCTGTGCTCTTACGGTACTAGCGATAAAATTTGCCTAACAACGAACAAAAATGCATAGCAACAAGAAATTTAGAGCAACACATGCTGTTGTGTTAAATTAAATTATATTTGCAAAAAAATTTATTTCGTATCACGTAGAGAAGAAATTCCCGTTCGATGGTACTTACAATGATGATAATGCTAGAGTTGCAAATTGATCTGCTTGATCTGATTGTATTTGTGCCATTCATTGTATGTTACATGACAATACATGCTTTTGATAGATGTTGTACCTATTTTTGGGAAAATTGTAATTAGATTGAATTTGTTTTCTTTTCAGAACTCAATTTCAGCATGGTATTGTTGATAATATGTTCCCTTTTCAGGAATTTTTTTTTGATAATAATTTTAATTTAATTTGCTCAATGAGGCTATACTTTTATGTTGTATTTGTGAAATATGCTATGAAGATGACAAATACATGGCTATGTTGGGTTGTGTACATGTTTTTTTGCTTAAGAGAAATCAAATTAGATTTAATTTTACTAAGAATTTTGATGCTTTGTTTTCAGGATATTTTCTTTTCAGAAGTTATCGGTTAAAATATATATTCGAAGCAAATTGGTTCGAACAATACATGCTTCGGTGGACGTAGTCGAATACATCGTGCACGTGTCTGCAAAATTGGTTGCGGGAACTACAAGATCAGCAGCCCTATATAACTGCTGGCCTAGCTGATTCTGAAAAACCAGACGGATCTATCATCCCAGGTACATGGAGGAGGCACAAAAAAAATGTCGTCTCGTTTGGCTCAAGTTCATATGCTTGCAAAGTTCGCGACAAATTCGCCGATTATTTCCTTCCTGTAAGAGCTGATCCACGGCAGTTAAGTAAAATATAATTTGAAGTTGAAATGAACATTGAATACTCACATTTTTTATTTTATTTTTGTCGAAAGAATAAAGACAGTAGAATAAAAATTATTTTTTTTTTTTTTTACTTCTAAAAGTACCTTGATAGTGTTAAATTGGGCGTCACTTCTTATAAATTCTGGTTGGTAATTTCAACAGATCCGCTGCTACATAGTTTCCGAAAGTATATTCCGCTGTATTTCTTCTTTCGTTGATTGATGCCCCAGTTTCTAATATATCTTAGGCTCGTTTTTCGTATATGCAGTTTCTCCTATTCAATAATTTATTATTTAAACTTCAATGGCCGAAAACACTTTGTTTATAATTATAAATTACGCATAGCTTTGGTATAATCGTATTTTTTTTTTGACATTGTCCCATTTTTTTTGCACCTCTATATATTTATTGGGATCATATCCTGAAGATTAGCTTTTAAAATCACAAACAAATGGGAAACATATTGTATTTGCACACTTACCAATTTGTACGGCTACTTCCTTCCACAAACGTGGTCTGATAATATGATTTTGGAACTCCATACTTTGACAGTCCTATAGAGGCTAGCGAGTACGCACTGCATCGACAAGTTTTTCAATTTTAGTATATTAATAATACATCTTATTTGAAGTCTGGGGATCCGTTACACTTTGCGTATTGAAGTCATCCTAGTCAGAGTCCAGATAATATTCAATCTTATTATCATCACAGAAGATAATCTTTCAAATTAATTTCCTATGGACGATAAATTTCAAATTCCAAGTTTCTAATTTTTTAAATATAATTAAGTTGTTTATTTGTTTTTTTTTTCCATAATCGTTAGATTGACAGTTTGAAAGGGAATTTAACCATGAGAAATTTATGTATTGGTTCGGAGTCAGCTAATTTATATTTTGCGTTCATGTATGTGTGGTAAAATTTTTATAGCATATCTAGGAGTTTATCTCCTAATTTATGGTACATGTCCGAGACACATCACCAGGAAAACTTTTTCGGTATACTTGCCATACTCTTCTTACTCACTAGTTATTTTATAAGCTGTAATTAAAAACGTGGTTGTCTCGCTATAATTGGCTGCGAAATTTGCATGTCCGAATAGAGGAAATTCACCGTAACTTGATATTTCACGAAACTTTGAATACGCATATCTCGCAAAGTGCGTAGGGGAAGTGGTGGAGCGTGATGGTCGAACAGAAAAATCTAACAATTTTTGACGATTTTCATTGGAATGGCCATATTATTAAATTAAAAGCAAAAGCTACAAATTTTCACTAGAATGTCCTGTTTTTCAAATTCCGTTGAAGTATTTTAATTTTATTTTATACTCAAAGCTAAAATTTTAATAATATATAATTTGTTTTGCCATAATTTACCTTTTGAAAACTTTCAAAGCTTCCCTGTTCTCAGAAACCCAACTAATCTATTTCAATATTGTGTTGCAAATGTCCAAATTATTAATTTTATATTTCACAAAAACTAATGAGAGTAGAACCAAAAACATAACCAAGAACAAAAGTGGAAAGATGGTCCACACTTTTACTTTTAAATATCTGTTACGCAGTAATTGAAAGGCTGAAGGAAATGAAAAAAATATTGTTACTTACACTTAAGGCTGTATATTCAGAATTTGTGCTGCTTTTAATTTTTACTTCATCTAAATACTACCAAAAAATTAAAGTTATGTCGAAAAAGTCCACTTTTCCACTTTTGCACCCTCAATATTTGGTTCAATATCCTTTTGATTTTTCAACTGCCTGTAATCAGGAAGGCATGGACTAGTAGAGTTTAGAAATGTATAACAATGGAATGGATGTCCCCATAGGCCATTATTCCTGCCGGTGGTTCACTGTACTCGGGCAGTTTCCTTTTCATGTAAGCCCAGACGTGCTGAATAGGATTGAGGTCTGGGCTTTGCGTAGGCCACTTCAAAATTGAAAAGGATTGGTTCCCTAGCCAATGCTGCACAATTTTGGCACTGTGTTTGTGGTCCCCGTTTTGTTGGAAAATTACTTGTGAGGAGCGAACTACGCTCGAACGGATGGTCGAAGGAAGATTTTCTTACAAAATGTTCAAATATTGCTCCTTGCGCATGATTCCTTCGACTCTAACCAAAGGCCCAACACCATTCGGAGCTATACAACCCCAAACCATTAGTGAACCACCGCCAAATTTCATTGTCGCCATCACACTTACCGGATTATATGTTTCGCTTGGACGGCTCCAGTACCACGATTTTCCTTCTGACTCGTACCGGCAGAACTTGGACTCGTCGGACCAAATTACCTGAAAGTGAAATATTAGAAATAATTACAAGACCAATTTCTTTAGAATTGACTTGATTCCAATCCATATAAAGTCCAGTTATAATGTGCTTCATTCAGTAAACCTCTTGCATGCTAAAATATTTTTAGCAGATATAGCAGGCTTCTTCTTTTTTCATTACGCTCTAGGCCAATTCTCCTCAAGGCCCTAATTCAAGTCCATTTACTGGCGCCATTGCCGATGTGTTGAGCAGCTTGCTGAGGAGTTTTTGCTACACTTCGAGCCATTTCCCGGGGAGCCCGATCAGAGATTTTCACGAGTCGGCCAAGTTTTGGTTTTAGAAATTCGTGGCTCGCACATTTTTGAATTTTCTGAACTGTTGTATGGGATATTTTACATTTCTCAGAAATATCTCTTGAAGATTTTCCTTCGCGAGAAAGTTCAAGGATCTTTTCCTGAATGTGCACTGCAATTGGCTACTTCATTACTTTACTTCATTCTTTGAAAGACTACGGATTTCACTCGATTGCATTGCAAATGGCGGTAAATACGATATGGTCACGAAGTGCAAAAGTGGACTTTTTCGACGTAACTGTAATTTTTTTTTAATATTTAGATGAAGTAAAAATTAAAAGCAACATATTCTGAATATACAGCCTTAAGTGTAAGTAACAATATTTTTTTCATTTCCTTCAGCCTTTCAATTACTGCGTAATAGATATTTAAAAGCAAAAGTGTGGATCATTTTTCCACTTTTGCTCTTCACTGTATATAGCATTTAGAAATTACAAAATATTTAAATTCACTAAAATTCAACAACAGACAAGACGTTTTCAATATTTTATTTGAAATTGCAAACACAGAATAGGCGCCCGCTCCTTATAGTCCAGGCGCCAAAGGTACTTGAGTACGCAAAATGTGAGGACCGCCATCTATGCTCAGATTCTTATACCTGAGAGCCAAAAAACAAAAAAAAAATGGATGTTGCCAGTAGCTGTATTGGTCCCTTTCTCTTTCCTCCCCTAGCCGCGTTTCAAGCGTTAGAGAGTATGCAAGCATTCAGTGCTAAAAATAAAAAATGAAGTAATAATTGTTTTACGATATATTTTTTTACAATTACTGAGAAACAGACTCCAAAGTATATAGCTTTAGCGAAGTCTATTCATTACCTGACTAGATCGAAGCAATTGATAAATATTTTAAATAAATTCTAACATTGCATCAATTACAAACAGGGACCGAAAATAACTGGTATTTTGAAAACTTTAAACAAAAAAAGCTGGGATAAATCATGATCGTGGAATTTTGTGGAATATACCAAAAGATGTTTCGTGAAACCCGATTCGATTCCTGCAAAGCTTTTGAAAACTTAACTTTTTATTAAAAAAAGCTAAAAAAACCAAGCTGGAAAGGCTTTTTATTTTATCTGGCAAAAATAAAAAGCCAGCTTACCTTTTTATTTTTTCGGGCTGGAAGTAACAGTTTCGAAGCCGGAAGTATAAAAAGCCAAGCTGGCTTCTTATTTTCAGGATCCGGACCAGTTATGAATTTTTTTCTTTCTTATCCGGTATCCGGTAATAAATGTGTAGTTAAGTATTATTAATAATAATAACTAAAGGAAGGTATGAGTTTACGATGTGCTCTGCATCTGACTTATTTTAGGATGTCATCATTAACTAACCGAAAAGCCGGAGTTCTTAAAACTTTAACAACTGCACGAGCGCGGCTTATCGTTCCGACAAATTATTTGAAAAGCTATTAGGGTTCCCATATCCGAATTGTTTTTAATGGATGGGAAATTTATTATTTCTAGCCAAAAATTATACTCGGCTAGAAAAAGTAAGAAACCAGCTTGGCTTATCATACTTCCTCAAAAAAATAACCAGCTTCAAAACCTGTTACTTCCAGCTCGAAAAAATAAAAAGCCGAGCTGGCTTTTTATTTTTATCAGAAAAATATTCTTCTTTGTTTCTTCATAGTGTTTAACAATGATTTCAATGAAGAAACGGCAAAGCGGCAAAGATACTACCCATGTAACAGCAATACTGCTATATAAGAAAAAAACAATGAAAATCAGAAAAATGTCATTAAATTGAAGCCTACACCAACTACCGAATTAAAAGGACCAGTAGTTGCTTATTAAGATACAGTAAAAGTTATTCAAAATTTGATAATTTGCTCTGAGTCTTGTGTAGGCTGCAATATAATGAATTAGAAAATAATTTCTCCCGACCATCAAAAAGTTCAATACCAGATGGCCTCCATTTCAATAAATACTATCGTCTGAGAACTTAGCTGCATCTACTATTGGATTTATCCCGATCATTTCGCAGTCACCAACTTCAAAAGATGTCATGTACACAGCTATGAAAAATTATGTTAACGTAAGTCTTGCATTGAATAAAACAATAGCTGTTCTCTCAAACGGTATGGCCACATACCTTATTGCAAGAAATATTCAACAAAGTGTAACCAATGTTTATGGTATGAATATTTTGTCGTCAATTCTTATAGGTGTTATGGTCGTACGAACGCGGCCTTAGTACATTTTGTGACACCACTGCATTCTGCCAGTGAAAAGGCAGAAGCCCAGCAGGAAAAAGTTTCGTTGATTCATTGAGGAGTCAACGATATTTTGTAACGTTGACTTATCTTATGACTATTTTTAAGAGAGTGGCACAGTTTTTCAACGTTGAAGTCATCATATACTTGTCATAGTTGACAAAACAATGAATATGTAATACATGACGCAACAATGACAACCGACAAAAGACTTAACGTTGACAAGCTCACCCATGACACCACAATGACAAAAAATCGATGAAAATGTGTTGACAGAGTCATACATGATGCTGTAGCGACAAAAGGTAATATGACATCACGTTGACATTACTTCAGTAAATTTCCAATTGATCTTAAATGTTTTGTAGATCGGAAAATAAACGAAAATAAGTTTGTATCTTGTAACGCCCAATTATTATATTTAAATATAGAAAATTTATGATTCTTTAATTTTGTTATATGAATTTCAAAAATCACTTTGTCACTGAACTGGTAACCGTCACATACTATTCACATATGACTGAACGTTGACTTTACTACTAACAGTTACAAATTGTTGCCTCAAATTATATGACTCAATTCTACAATGTCAAGCTATTTCATCGTTGACAAGTCTTTGATGTGTCAAAAAAACTTACACGCTTAAAATATTTCAACTATACATGCTCATTTTGTATATACTGTTGACACATAGAGTAAACGGTCAACAATGAAGCATTGTTGACTTCGTAGTCGTTGACCACATTTCCTGCTGGGAGACAGTTTGGAGTTAGGATGACAGATTTTTTGGGCGGTCAGACGGCTGGAGCGAGGCGAAAAAGAAAGTCGAGTAAGCGAGGTTAAAAAGATTTATTGTATTTTATTTAAAGAAAGAACAAAATTTAAACAAGTTCCATCCTATTAATTCCAGGACCAAAAAAAAATTTCCTCCGGTACGGGCAATCTTCGAATCATCATTGATTGAGCTAAGGAATAATACTGGAAAAGAGGCGCCGCAGATTAGGCCGAGATAAGTTATAAGGAATAGTTGAGTCGTATTAGAAAGAGCCAAGCTCCGCTCGTCTTCCAATAATTGCAACACTGCTAACTGGGAGACCATTTTAATGGCCGCCTGTACGCTTCCGTTCTAGAACATAAAACTCCAAGATTGGCACTTCCAAGGAGAGACTGATAGCGTGTCCCGAAACAATCCTATTGAGTAGGTATTGTATTTGATATTCCGACTCGTCATACCATTAGGATGCAGTGCACTTATACGCTCTGACTTCATAATTTTCACAAATCAATATTGTTGAACTAACCTAATTCGGATTACATGTGCATAATAACGGTCCAGTATACCACTAGAACGCAAGTTCGAATGAACATCTTTGACTACATTTAATTTTGGGATCAATCATTATTGTTGAATCTTATCTTCTGTTAACACAGACGGCGTGCAGGGAAACACATTCGACGATAGTGTATTTTCATACGAGTAATTGTTACTGTTGGATCTTCTGTTAATGCATACAGCCCCCTTACCAATCCCCTGTTCAGGCATTTCTGCCAAATTCTCCGTGGACAGAGTATCTGCTCCTGTGAAGATCGTGATCATATGGAGTAAACGAAGAAATCTCGCAGAAGTCCATTTGATGCTCCGGAAGACACTGGAAGAACGTCAATAAATTCTGAAGAGGGTCGCAAGTCCAAAGCTGTTCAAGGATTTTCTTTCCTTCAACCGAATCCAGATAAAATGAAATTTGATGTGAAAAACTAGTTTTAGGTGCAGGGATAGCTAATTTTGATTAGGTGCAGTCATAGTTGCAGAGTACCTGATAATTTTTGTTTCATCCGTTAAATTGACAGTGGCATGGCGGAACATTTTGCAGGCAGGCGCCTCTACAGTGGACCGACCGCAACAAAAATTTCATGCAGTTGTTGCCTTAATTTTTTGCCTTTTCTTACCAAATATTGTTTATCTTTATAACTACCTACATTATATTTGTATTGCGTCGTAATTACGATTTATTAGACTAAGTAGTTTCACTAGCTCGAGACTCAGCATTTATACGTTTCGGAACCTTGGATTTAGCTGACTTACATTTTTGTATTTTTTTTAACCAAAATATTGCCTTTTTATATATACATATCTTATATGTATTCGTATTACTTTATAGTTACTATCTATTACGCTAAGCATTTTCGCAAGTTCGAGACCCAACTTTCGATTTTTTTGTTTATACGTAAGAACCTTAGATTCCGTAATGCTATTTCTAGGAACGTCGAACAGGTCCGCTGCTCACTAATCTCTCATTACAGGTCATATAAGGACATGTAGAATCATGTCCATAATGTCACAGGGTGGATGGGGCAAAGGCACGAAGGCATGTCATCGGCGCCTTCAGTAAGGTAAAGGTAAGTGGTGTAATGGCCCCTTCAGAGCTGAATGTGTGCTTTGTGTGTTTGCGACAAGCACACAATTTTTTTGTAGTATGGTTCGTGACCAGCAGCAGGTTTTGGTTAACCGCCCCTATAACTCTCCCGCATTAGTCGAGTATAACAGAGCTATTAGAGCTCACAATCTTTTGTACGAAGTAATACGAAGCATCCGGTTTTCAGAATTTATGGAATACATGAATTTTTCTAAGGATGAACATTAGTCTAACAGTAGTTTATCACCCTTATTATTGTTGTCACCTCACTTCAGTGCACGACTGTGTAAAATTCATAGGAACTCCTAACAAACGAAATAAAAATCGACAACCGCAGCAGCAAAAACAGAGGGAAATGAGCGGTGAGATCTCGACTTTTGTGACTTGAATGTTCCTCCTGTCGACAATTCTCACCTAATTTCTTCAGGTAAAATCTGTCTCTACTTCTTTGTTTCCTATTGTTCCTATGAATTTTACACAGTCGTGTCACTTAAAGTGAGGTGACAATCATAATAAGGCTGATTATCTTACTTTTTTTTTTATATGAACCATACTAATTATATTCGCGGAGTGACACTTTATTTACTCGACATGTTACATTTATCTTCCGAATTTATAAATGATCTGAAGAGAAGAATGTTTTCCCTAAAGGGAAATAATGAAAAATTCAATTCGGTGAGCCTCGACCTAGCACTTAAGCAGTCTCAGAACCGATCTTCAGCAAATACTGGAAGTTTGATTGGCATAACCAAAAAGGGTGACGCGGTGCAGAGATGGATGCTTCTGTATCCCTTTAAAAACAGCATTCACAAAGCTCTTTCCTCATATCTGAATTTACAATCGGACTCCACAAGTAACTCTTATCACCATAATGAATGGATCAATAAAGACGAACAAGATATTAAAAAGTTCAATGTGCCCATGTAATAATCCTTACAGATGTTTTCATTTTAGGTATTTATTTCTACACTAATCTAGCACGTCTTGGTTGTTTGGTATATGGTTCGTTGTTCTTATAGGAAGAAATATTTCCCAAGATGATATTTGGCTGCTCTATCTCGTAATCTCGTAGCGAAATGCGATACAACTAGTACATTAAGTACAAAAAAAAAATTGCTTAGAAAATGCATCGTTGGATTTCGCACAGAAGCTCTAGCATATTTGGGAAATTTATATTTGAATATTAAACAATTAAACAAATTAGAAACTGTTTGCACCTATATTTAAAAAAATATATATATTAACTGCAGATGAACTTAAGATTTAAATTGTTTTCACAAAAAGCGGCCTTGGTTTAAATTTAATGACAGACATATGCACAGCTTCGCATTTACATTTTTAAGAGCTACAGTGAAAACATATCTATGGACAAATGCCGATTAAACTCATCTTCAGACTATTGATTACAATATATTTGGCTATGAAGAGAGAACTGGTAACCTGTACCCACGACAAATGACAAACTGACCTTTGTCAGCGTATTTGTTTCAGCCCTGTAAATGCGCCTCGGATTGTCGAACGATAGCTTGTAATTGCAAAAAATATAAATTAACTTGTATTTCGTTGTGCAAGTGTATAAATAATGATTGTAAAAATATGAATCGTTAATTATTTGTATTTCTTTCATGTATATATCTTTATATTTGTTTTTTTTTTCATTAAATAATTTTGTTATCAATAATTTATGATTTTGTTATTAATTATTGCTGTTTAAATTTCATCTGACATCTTATTATCTTTAATTAATAAAAAAAAAAAATAATTGTCACTAAAATAATCATTAAAATAGCTCCATAGCATGTTTTCAATCGATTTACTTGCGGTGTAAGGGTTGGGGATATAAAAAATATTTGGATCAGCAGGGTTTCTGGTAACATTCAAAATAGTAATCTATACGCTTTTCTGAACTTGTATGAATTGGTAGAATGCGGTCCTCACATTTTGCAAACTCAAGTCCCCCCAGCTCCTACTCTATTATATTTAACCCACATAAATATACTTAATATGCTTTTAAGGTATTGATGGATTAGAAGAGAGTGAGAATAAAATTCAATACAATCTTGATTTTAAGAACAATGTTTATTATGTATTAGAAATTTTATTACATTTAATCGCTTACAATGGAACTAACACTTATAGTAGACTTTCCTGGAAGAAAATGAAATAATGAAGCAATATTTCTTTAGTAGCAATTGAGAGAATTAACTAGCGCAGGCATGCGAAAGGAGAAAGTAGGGGCAAATGTTGCTTATAGAAAAGAGTTAAGCAAATGCTTTTTTTTCTGTTTTTGTTTTTATTTGTTTGATATGTATATTTTAAGGCTTTTTCACAAGTTTATTTTCAACTCCTCTAGAATACATAAAAAAGCTGTTTGTAGAATTTCTCTTAACTTTATTATTATCAAAGTCTACTGCCTACATTTTCTTTAATTTTCGGTGTTTCCATTTTCTATTACATCCAGGTATTAAATAGCATAAATATTTTTCTATTGATTGTTCGATGACTGCCAATTAAACGCTTGCAGGTCTCCTTTTTGCGAGTTAATATTAATTAAAACAAATTAAATATTTTTTTTTGTTTTTTTTTCTTTCTTTTTTGCAATTTATTTCTTCTTATGTCTTTACATGCATTTCAACAAGACTAACAAAACAAATGTCTTCCTTAAAGTACATCAAACAGAAGTAGACAATTACAAAAATAATGTGACAATGCTGTAGGCATAAACTAAACTAATTTACAATGTTTTATGCCTTACAGTAAATATTTTTATCATAGATTACAATTTCGTTTATGCGTCAGCGTATGCACAGTGTTTTTATTACTTTTGTTAATAATTGTCGCATCATTCGTTTATGTTGAAAAAAACATTTACAAATCTAAGATGTGCGGTATTGGTCTTAAGTGCAATGTAACACTAGTTAGTACCCTATTCTTTTACGTATAATTTTAATGCAACATTAAATGCATAGAAAGTTTTTGTTTTGTTTTTGTTAATCAGAATAGACAAATCAGAGCTACTCTCTGTGGGATATAAGCTTACAATTTCTTAGTAATTTTTCTCAATAAATTGGTTTTGATTTCTCGCGATTTAATAGTCAAGGTTATTCTGAAAATTTATGTAGGGTTAAAAGCGCTCCCCAATATTCATAAATACTGTTCTTTTGCACTTGCATTGCATTTTAAAACGAGAGTGCGCACGTCATTATTCACTTCGCTTCCGATTTTTGGAGAAGTGTGATACAGCTGGAAAATGGCAAGTAATAGTGATTGCGAGTTTTTAGTACTCAATCTGTCTCCTGCGGGGGAATGTACTGAGGCCAAGTGCATTATAAAAGAGAGGGAACTTCTTCGGACCATTATTGAGACATTTGAAAGCCTACAAGAACAGCGGAATCCAACAAATCCTTTTATAAAACAAAACAAAGAGGAATTTAGCTACAAGCAAACTGTCAACAGTTTAGCTGAAAATAAAACCAGGTTAGAAACGTGAACATGTTAAAAGGAAAATAAAAACCATCCGTTCTCATTATCGAACAATTTTATTTACTCTTGGCAGTCGACAGGATTTATTTTCTAACAGCAAACGAAACTAAAACCCCTTTTGTATTTTCTGCTTGAATACTACAGAACATCACTTTCGCCCATAGGCGCTGGATATGTTATTACTTGTCTGTGGTTGTCGTGTTTCGTGATAAGTTATTGAAATGAATGGAATGTATAGTGTGTACGATCTACATGAATCAATATAGGTCACGGCTAGTAATTACTGTGTCTGTATTCCACACGGCAGCAGACACGTTTAAAGAGCTGGAGTGTAATCTATGGAATATACAAGCCATGAAGTCAGTGATGACACAAAACCATTTAAAGTCATTAGTGGACCCACTACAAGCTATGAAGTAAGACTTCACACTTAGACTTTTATATCCTCTTGGAGCCGACTTCATCTTAAACAGGTCCTAGAGTTTATCGCTATCACAGAAAAATGAAGCTATAATAAATTGCAGCTCAATATGTTTTCTTTATAATGGTTCTACTGTAAATCATACTCGATAATGAGTTAATTTTTTCTCTTTGTTCAGTAATTTAGGTGAATGAGGGATAGTAATAGTAATATGTGTGGGTAGTCTGTTCGAGTTTGTAAAAAAAATCATAATTTTATCATAATTAAATAGATTTAGACATGTTAAATCATTAAATGTCATAACAACCGTTTTATCCACGAATCCATTAAGATAGTGAAACTTGATATAAGCTTGTGCATATAATTGTCAAGCCAAAGGTAAAAGGTAACGAGTACAATATTGAATATGCAGCTTATGTATGGCCAAGCTTATCAGTGTAATCGAAAAAAAGAAAAGAGAAATTTTCTGTGAACGACAGTGGAATTCGTGGGGAACCATATCAGTACGATAAGTACTTAGCTCTTCATACATAAAATTACCTAGTAAGCAGTATTTATGTTATTTAACTATAAATGTAATTTATGTTAGCAAATAAAGGAGTTGATCGAGAAATCTCTTTGTGTGAATCCATTCAAGCTGCCAGTAAGTTTTGTTTGGCCCCTACCGAAAGTAAGGCACTCCAGAGCAAGCTACAACCATAGAAAATTTGCTACAGTAGCAAATTATTTTTTGAAAAATTTACTGTAGAAAAGGCAATCCCTGGCGTATTTAAAATTTGCGACAGTAGAAAATTATTTTTTGAAAAATTTACTATAGAAAAGGCAACACACATCTCCCTCTCCTAATATTTGGTTATATCGGGTGGTATTACACTATCGGCGTAAAGGCTTTTAGCATTTCATGAATTGACTAAAAATTTTAGTCACATAATAGGTCTGTCTGTTTACTTATGAGCAAAAATCTTTGAGTAAAAATCAAGTAAAAACTTTTATACGGTAGAGGGGATAACTCAAGAAAAGTTACCAGACAATTCCCGAGTAAATTTTGTTCAGCTTGCCATGTGTCAAAAATTTGGCTGGCACGTTTTCTGTCTAAAACAGAAAACAATTAATTAATTTGAAATACGTTTTAAAAATTTCACCCTCTTTAATATTTTTTCAAAAATCTCAACTTATTAGTTTATCATTTTTACATTCATTCGATAAAACAACAACTGGCTTAACCTCAAATTTAATGCTTTTGACAGTCAGCTGATTGCATATCGAAGTTACACATCCTCTTGATCATGAGTAAAAATGTGCAACTTTGTGCAAGAGGGGAAACGTATAAATTTACTCGATTTTTACTAGCTAAAAGTTAACAGACGGTTTGTGAGTAAAAATGCGTAAAAGTTTTTACACCGAGTAAAAAACCGGTACACTATCTGCCTACTTTTCATGAAGTGCCTAGACTTTTCGTGAAGTGCTGAGTTACGTCAAATGTCGACGACATATAGATATAACAAGATTTTTTATTTTTATTTTTTTGTTAGCTAACAGCTAGGATAATCGCCAAGCGAACTTTTGTTTTTGCTAAATTGTGGTGGAGTATAACCCCACCAAGAGAAAGGGGAAGAAGATTCCTTGATCCTTCTCGTATCTACTAGTTTCTGCAGTAGGTGTAAGGAACAATATATTTTGAAAAAATTAAAACCGAATTGATGAAGTATTATTAGATGAGTGATATAACCATCCCCTGTTTCTCGTCACATCAGACCTTGCTCAGGGATTGATAATAGTAGAATATCGAGTGAGTCGGTTAATGGGAGGTGGTTGGACGTGTAAGATGCCGTCCTAGTGTTGGTTTCCGGGGCTTAGTGTCCTAATTCTTGGGTGAGCTAGTTGAAGTCAAGAATTGTCACCGTTGTTAATGGTTACCTGACCCTTGTTGTCGCCCCACCCCATCTCGTCGAGCTTTAGTCGGCAACTGAACAAGAGGTTATGAAAGGTTAGGTGACCAATCACCATTTCATACAGTGAGTAAAAACGTGATCCTTGCTGGTTGAGTAATTGCCAGCCGATGTGGCGAGGCGAATTTCTGGCACCACATACTCAAATCGGACGATTTAGTTCCGCAGGACCCGGCGCCCAAAGCGTCTTAGAACAAATTCGTTGAACTATCGATCGTTTTAAGTACCTCTGACCTTATGTACACCAGGGCGTTTTCGAACCAACCCTAAGTCATTACTCATACACTCCGCCAATAGCCGAGGTGTGTTAACGTACCGACCTGCCTACAAGCTACCATGGTGTCACGGTATACAGACTAACAAGTATCCGGCACCATAGATTCACCATTTTCTGTGTTAGTCAATTCGAATGACGCGTTTCTTAAAAAGTAGAGAGTTTAATATTTATGTAAATTTATTCTACTGGATCCATTTAAAATCTTAAAATCAGTACTATTTTGCTTTCTCAACATAAAGATAAATTGAATGAAGTTAAGAATTGTATTCCACATTTTAATTTAACACTAACCCCTTTTACACTTCGTTATGATGAATTGTAAATATTATTGAGAATATTACCACGCAGTTCACAGGCCGGACGATCATACCTTGTTACTCTGTTAATCCCTCGACTTTACCTCCATTCATCCCTTGAACTATAAAGAACCATAACATACTGCTAATTTAAGAGAATCAAGGTTATCTATACAAGTCTTATGCCCTAGGCAGACGGACAAAATCAATGATCATTCATTCGTAATTGATTTTTTCAAAAATCAAGTACCCCAAGGTTTTGTGAATTAAAACGAAAGTCCTGTCAATTTTTATATGTAATTGACAGCACATTTTTAATAATTAAAATTAAAATTCAAAGGTAATCGAGTTTTGAAAAGTTCAATTACGAACGAATGATCATTGATTTTGGCCGTCTGCCTAGGGTATTATGTGAACCAACGTTATCAAGTGAAATTTAACTACGGACACGGTAAGAAAAATAAAATGCAAGTGTGCATTTTATTTCGTGTGAAAATGAGATTTGCAGATAGAGAATTTGATAAGAAAAATTAAAAATAATTTGTGCATGATCGTCTGGACAAAAAGGTCATTCCGCATTCTTAAAAGAACTCGGGATTGAACTTTTGGTCGTCGTTGTCGCATACGCAATATTATAATTTGAATAAAAAAATATACATTGTGTTAATGTGTTAAAAAAAGCTTTTGTTTGAGACAAAGAATAATATTTTTAAATCGTTTTAATGTATTGAATACAATAAATAAAAACAAAAAAAGTAAACGTTGAGTCGTTGACCATAACAAAAATATAACAGTAGCTCAAGCTCAGTCTCAAATTTATAAACCCAAGAATCCACAGGATAGCTAATGTGATAACAGCAAGGAGGTTAAACTGTCCACCTACACATCTAAAGTGAGCAACTGTCAATCGCGTCTCCTCTTCTACGACGGAATTTATTTATGTGTGTTGTGGCATGGTATATCCATGGGTTGCTGTTTTGGCCCTCTCCTCACACTATCGCATAAGAGTGAGCATTCAAACATACTAGCCTACTCAAACTGTCATGAGGTTAGAGCTATACGCTAGTCCCGTTACTCGACTAATCAATAGTAAACTTCAATAATTAACATGGCAACAGATTATGAATTTTCGTTAAATATGTTGCTATTACAGCATCTTTTTAGGGTTCATGAAATACTGAGTCGCTTATTGATATATAAAAATAAAATTAAAAATATTTTATTATCTATTCTTAAATCCTACCAGAGAGACTAAGCCTGAATTGTCAAGTAATATGAAAATTTCAAAACGACATATTATTTTTGAATCATTATTAAATATTTTATGCAAACTTATACATATGTATAGCCAATTAGTAAATACACGGTAATTGAAGTTGGTCCTATAGGCATTTATGACATATAACAGTTACCAACTCACATACATAGATCCAAAGTGTTACATTTTTCTATATTTATCTTCGGTACAAGATCCTTTTTTTTTTTTTTAATAATGGAATTGTTACCAAAGAAACAAAGATGTAAATTACACAAAGTTCTTATTTTCTTATTTGTTTCTTTTTTTATACATTTAATTTAACACAACAGTTTTTTATTGACATTGGATTCCTAAGGTTAGGTTAGACTTCCTCGACTTAAATAAACCTATCGCTGAATAGATTTGAACGTTATATATATATATACAGATTTCGTACTTTCAAGTAAATAGCACCTTTAAAAAATACTAATTCAAGCTTATCTATGTTGTTATCACTATTTCATGTATTTAGATGAGCCTCTGACCATTTTTATATTGCAAATGAAACGATTAAAGAAAGATAATCTTATTGAATCGAGGTATATCATCTAAGCATACATACATATACATATTTGTGTATTTTCCATACACAAACAATTATTTTTTCTATTTCTACATAATTTTGCTGTCAAATTAGAGAATTGCATAAATTCAAATGAACTGTATTGATGTATCTTTGAATTTGTCTTTTGCATGAATATTATTCTTGTGGATTTGTATTATAATCTAGATCAACTAGAATATTTGGTAACTAACTGGGCAAACACTCCGTTTACGCTTTGTCATGTCCCCGAAGTGTTCAAGTCAACAGACATTAAGATTGTAAGCATATTTGTTCTCAAACTAATATTGCTGAACCTTCCAATGATTGTACCTTTATTAAGTATTTTTATTATTGTTAAGTTAAGTATTAAAAACTGTATATAAATATATGTAATAACTAATAAATAAATCAGTTGCAATTTAACAGTCCACCGTTTTACTTAATATACACTTTGTTCACGTCCCCACGAGAGGTGAGGATACAAAGGTACATACATGGTCTTTCGACAAAAAATTAACGACTATCTCATCAACCATGGATGGATAGACATTACTCAACATTTAGGTCCAGGCACCAGGCACAATATAATTTGAGGACGACAGTCATCTGCCAAAAAACTAAGTGAGATCTGAAATATTATTTTACAAATGTAAAATTCTTTCAGAACAATCGCTGTGGAAGCATTAACCAACAAACAAAATAAAGTCGTTGAACAAGTAATCACATTTTTGGAAAAACCTTAGAAAAGAATGTAAAGAGAAGACCACAAAAGATCTTACTATAAAAAAATAACCAACAATAATAAGAACTTTGGAAAGATTTTCAAGCTCGCAATGTAGAGATATCTGCACTAAATGAAACTGAACACCAATATCATAAGGAAGCTTACTACAATCAGGTAAAACGTCCGTCGTTAACAAAAAAAAAAAAAAAATCGCTTTGCTGCTTTCATTGAGCAAGTAAACAATGACAATGAGCTCAATTAAACCCAATTGAGTTCTAGATTCGACCATTCAGTGAAAATTAGAAAAAAACGTACAAGAATTGCTATATTACAAGGTAGATGAAGAAAGAAGAAATGCAGAAACTAATAGAACTTTATAAACATGAATAAAATAATTATAAAAAGGCTACAATTTCTCTTCAAGAAAAATATACATCACTTCAACGCAGATCTTCAGAAAATGATATTAGATTTGCAGGGCTAAAAATTCAAACATTTGATGGGAAATGTAAAGCATAGGGAATCTTTCACGATATTTTTGTCAAACTCATATATGACAATAAAGAGCTATCAAACATAGATCAAACGCAATACGTGAAAATCATTTAAAAGGTGAAGCTTCAAAGCTATTATGTTACCTAGAAATATCTGATTGCTAGATCATGGACACCAATTATACAAAAAACATATGCATACAAAAATTTGACCAAGAAACACATAGACTCTATGAGCAGACGTTAGCAAGCCAAACCAAAGGATAATCCGTCATTTGATTTCCCTGGAGTCTAGACTCTAATCGCTTGAAGCATTTGGAGATAATAAACGATGTGAAATGCTTCAAGAGGCGCAAAATATAGGATTATGAGAATGGAACCAAATTATAAATTCATCAGACCGTTTATTCAATACAATTAAAGTTCAAGAAGTATTACAGCAAGATCTAATGTCAACCACAACTGTATTAAAATCAATTGAATCAATTGGCCATCGCACGCTCTTTAAGGCAGTGCAATACTAATTACCATGCACTTCGACAGTCGCTAAACGGACCACTCTAGTTCAAGATCCAGGATCGTTTGGCTCCGGTTGGCCTTGTTGGATGCTATTCTATTTGTCATGACCTTCCATAACTGATAATCGACTTTGTTTAGTGTGGAGACTCGGTGTTTATATCTGCGGTTCTTAGGCTTACTCACAAAAACTGTTATAGTACATATTATCATGTTATATACCAGTTTATTTTGAATTGATGAACTTACTGAAATTATTCTTCTTGCTGACGAATTATCTTTTCGGATAATTCAAACTTTTCACTGTCGATCTCACTGACATCTGTGACAAAGTAAAGGTGACAGAGTTCCGCGAGCCTAACTCCGGTCAAAACAAAAAACAAAAGTACAGAAAAGAAAAAGAATAACTGAAAAGGACGAAAAGGTGACAAGTTTGATTTATTAGAAGGTGTGGCCTGAAAAGAGAAGGAGGCGACAGAAAGTTGAAGTGTGGATGATGAGGTGAATAGAAGACTAACAAAATCGAGAAATATTCATGGCATCCTAGAGAGATCTGACAGGGAAAACAGGAAAATCACTAAGCGATGGGACAGTGGTCAGGAAATCGGATATATACATAAATATATTCCATCGTAGTGGAAAAAGACTAATACGAGTTTTCCGAGTTCAAAGCCAGCAACGTATCAAAGGCTGTATTTCTCTGCTCAAAGCGTTAAGAAAGACAAGGTTTAGTTGAACTAAAAGGGAAGGTGAAATATTAGCATTGCGGGAAGTAAAGAAAGCTACGTGAAGAATCGGCAGCGTGTGGTATTATTGTTGAGGCAGAAGTGTCAACGAAATCTTTTGGAAATTTACACATGTTATGGTCGTAGCATACTGTATGTAGCAGTATGCTACACTGAAGCTAACACCAGTAGGTACTGGTGCTACACGACGATCGTACTGGCACTCTTACCAGACTGCGCGAGAAAAGCCTGGCTGGACAGGAAAAATGTTTGACAGGAGAAGAAGCATCGAAAAGGCCGGGAGGTAGGCGAAGAGGCTATATTGTATTTTCGGTGTCAGAAAAGTGAATTCTCTGGATCACGCTGATCATTGATAGCCATCTCTAAAATTAAAAGGTATAACTTTCAGTTTGTGTGGTGGGAATCGAATTTCAATAATCAAAGGCACTTACGTACAAGAATTTTATCGCTGACAGAGCTGGTCATAATATAAGAACGCCTTGGCTATCTGCCACAATCTGTGGGAAAATATAGCCAAGCATAACCTCTGTAAACTGGTAAAAGAGAAGCTCCACCGCACCTTTACTTAACGATAGAAAATAAAAAGGGGAAATTTGTTCCTTCCTTCCTTCGACTTCTGTGAACGGAAGTAGAGCTAAAATAATCATTCAATTACGTGTCAACAATACGTAGAAAGCTCTGTGCTCCTAAAGCAGACTTAGTAATCTGAAAGGGGGAGGATGTATAGCCCACATGTGCCAGATGTCTGGGCGCTAGTTTCTAAGTTGGGAATCCACCTAAATCGTGCGATTCTGTCCACAGGGCTGCCCAGAGTTCGAATTTCTACATATAAACTGCGCTATTGGATATGTAAAATATACGAACAAGAAAATTTTAGTATCTTCAGATCGCGTGTACACGCAAGGACCCGTAGCCCGGATATCTACAGTATCGCCTGAAAATCTGGAAGTCGCAACCAGCACCACAGCCCTCCAAGCTACCGTACGCTACAATAGTTGAGCGTTGACCGAATAGGTTATGTTTATATATATGTATGTTATAATTTAGGAGTAGTGGATAAGCAGAGATGATATAAGAGGATGTCTATCTGACAGATTTTTCTTTGACCCAGTATTGATAGAGGTGAACGCATGTGAAGTGGGAAGAAGGATAATGATGGGATAGGCTATAAGGAAGGCTATCAGTTAACGAAAGAAACATTTTGCTTTATAGGAAACCCACCGCATACCTCCAGGGAGCTCCTTCGAGGGACCGGATTACAGTGAAAAGCAACGGCTATGTTTGATGTGAATTTAACTTGGCAGTAGAAATAATCGATTTTGATTAGATGTAACGAAGGTATTGCTGAACGTCCGAGTGCATTCGCTCAACTCTATAGTTACATAACACACACCATGATAGAAATGGGCGGCGAATCGGAACTGACACCAACGTAAATTTTTCCGAATAATACCACATAGTCCCAGAAGGAATAAAAGCAAGTTGGGAAAAGCTACCAGATAAGAAAAGGAAGGAGAGGCTGAAAATTCTAAGATCAAAACATTTCTTAACTAGTAGATGTCTGCTTCACATGGCAAAGGCCAACCGTACCAGGATACTAAATAATAATTCAAGAGGCACAAATTAGCTTCATAGCTGCAAGCAAAAATGTGGTTAATACCAGCAAAAAGTAATCAGAAGGGAACTGCTGGTGCTTTTAGTATAAATACAAATACAAACAAGTGACGTATAGTAATACCCCAAGAGTCGCCATATGGTTTCATTCAGTATAAAAGGCTTAAAAAGACGTAAATAGTAACGCTATGTTGTATACTACTCGACACCTCTGCATACAAAAACCCAGAAATACTACTAACCGAAGACACTAGAAATCAATATACTGATGTTATTTTAGATTCTAACTGTAGCACACAACCAAAAATGACAGACTGCGAATATGTGTGCAATTTTTCTCTTTATACATAATTTTATACGCCGGAACTTTCAGAAAAATAACAATAGCAGGCTACTCACTAATTTATAGAAGTATATAAATGAAAGATTTTAATTAAAGGAAGGAGGAATTAATACCCAGTTTGAATTACATATATTCAAAAGATACAAAACGATATACATGCCCTACCCAAGGTACCTCGCTTTTTACTATTTGGGTTTTTGTTAATAATATAATCAAAAAAGGAGGGGGAAAGAAGAAACAATTTTTATGATTTAAACCTGACAGGCTCAATTTTATTGAAAATAAAGAAAACAGACCCTGTCCCGTATGGCATTCATCAAATCATTCATTTTGACCATAAATAGATCCCTTTTGGCGATCGGAAATTATTTAAGTTGAAAACTGATATTTAGTTATTATTTTCTAAGGAATTTATTAACTTGTTAAATGCGTTTAGTTTTAGAAAGTAGTATTTTGCAGTTTTTTACAAAAGTATTCCACCTGAGAGTGGGCGTATATTAAATAAATTTTTGTTTGATAGGCTAATTAATTGTCGTCACCATGTTTAATTTAGAATTTATAACGCAAGAGTAAATTTAGAATTTCTGCGGTTCATTTCTACCGATCTGGCGATGAACCAACAATGAATGACTGTAGCAAGGTCGAAATACCATTAGATGAGTGGTATAGCAAACATGCTGATGAATCCCAGTATTTTCTTTAAATTGCTAAGTGTTCAGGATAAAAGAAGAAGACCACGATTTTTACCACCTCTAGTGAAAGTACAACAAACTCAACAAGGTTTAGTTATACTCGAAGTTAACAGTATCGCTTTATTGACCCGTCTGTCTTAAATTATACACTCCAAGCGGAAATGTGAAAGATCGTATGGTGTGCAATAACGTAAACAAATCGAATCGAATTTCAGAGCGTCGAACCTGGGAGTTTATTATGGAATTATGTATGAATGTAGTGAAAGATACTATTGTGCCTGATATGCTATTAGCTGTTCCGATGTCAATAATAAAAATAACTGAATATATGAAAAATTCATTGACCAATTAACAAGATTAAAATTATATCTATTCTATTATATTATTCAAACAAGTCATACATTTTCAATTAATAAGAAGGTTTACTTGATTAAAAGTAAACTTAAGTTTTTTATGTGCCGTCGCTACTAAATAATAATTTAAGTTGTTTCTATTGATTATTTTTAACAATAAATAACACTTATAAAATTGTTTGTATTATTTTAACATTTAATTTTATTTATATGTCATGAGAAGTAGGCTCTGTTATCGTGATGTTATAAAATTGTTATTAAATGGGACAGTCAAAATTGACAAAAATAGCGTGACGTGCTATTCAAGGTGAAAACTTTTAAGATATTTGTCCCTGTACACATTTGAAGAGCCACGAGTTCTTCCTTTCCCCTTCCTTCCTACCCTTATTTATGAGACAATTTAAGCAATGTCTAATATTTTTAACTGCTAGTTTGAGCGCATTATCTTTTATCTGTCAATTTAGCGTATTCAGGAATGAAACTTTTGATGAAGTTTAAATAAGTAAATTAAGTACCCAGAAATAACAATTATAATTGTTAAAACAAAATAAGGTTCAGTCCCTGATTTAGACATAACTGTTAACAGTGTTGATGTAATCAATCTGAATTGAAGAGTTATTATAAATAAATGCAATTATGATGGGGATTTATTAATAGCTTGTTGCATTTGAGAATGAACGAGACTGAGCCAAATAAGCCATCTGGGGTACAAGCAAAATTTTATTGAGAACATTTCCAGAATAGAGGCTCGTGTCAAAAAATGCCCGAGCTGTTACCGCAGACTTGCAAATTAATGATAATAGTTAAGTGATAACGTATGTAATCAACAATTCAAAGAATTACTCCACTGAATTTCTATATGAAATAGACAATTGCACAAGAGAATATGTACACCAATTAGAATTCAAAAGGCTGATTGTTCAAATGACAGGCCTTATTATTCTTTTTTACAAATAACAAACAGATGAATAGAGAGCTTTTCCTAAATAACGACACAATAATTAAAAGCATTCAAGGAGAAACAGAAATATTAACATATCTAAAATTAAATCTCCATAAAACATTTTTAATAATTTTTAAACATTTAACTCTTACTTCGGGATTTATTTGCTAATTTAAAAATTTGACTCCATGCGATATTATATGCTCTTCTTCATATATAAAGTGAAGTTAGTTGTTTCTCTGCAGGGAAGATTCAAAAAAGATTTCTCTTCCTTCTTTTTATGCTTTTCAAATTTCCAACTTAGCCAAATGCTTAATATGTGCCTATATAATATCTTAAATATAATTTAATTAATTTAATTCCAATTATGAAAGTTTCGCTATAAATATTCGTAAAAATTTTGAATTTTGAATAAATTTAATAAACTAATTTTAATTAGAAAAATATGTGAAATGTCTGCATTTGATAATAGAAATAATTCTGGTCTTGTAAAATATTCCACAGGTAAAAATTGTCTTAATAAAAAAACTTTTCCAAAAAGATTTCAATAAAACAAACTTAACAATAGATAAAAATTGTATAAAAGTTGTTAATATCAACAATTAAAATATGTTTTTCTTACAGTTTAAATATTATTCAAGAATCAACGAGTAATAACTAATTTAAATGCAGTTTTTTGTGAATTGCGTCAACATTTGATATTATTTTTTGTAACCACATAGTATTCACCGTATTCTAAATTTGAAAATTTTGTAAATTCAAAAAATGTTTTAATTTAATTTTTCTTTCAAATGAAAAAGCATTTGCTTCTCGAGCAAAAAAAATTGTTGTTTTTTTTAAATAAATATTTCATATTATTGGCAATGTTCGTTTTAGGATAAATTTTGAATTAAGAAGAAAATTAGAAACGAGAATAATTATAGCTAAAACAAAGAAAATATTACAAATTTTTTTAATAATACCAAAGAGATTCTAGTTAAGATTGTTGAATTGAACTTAAAAATGCTGGGTCGACAGAAGCAACTTTAGCCGTCAAAAATGCATGCATACAAAATAGCAAACTTTGCAGCACTTGACATTCTAGTTCCTGTAAAGTAAATAAAGATAAAAATTTTATAATCGAACTTGTTAAAATTACTTTAATTGGTAATAGAGAGGCATTAAATAGAATTTTAAATATAGATATTTTAAAACTATTACAAAAATATAACTCTCTTTTGATTCGAGAAACAAATAAACAAATCGCATAGAAAAAATGTCGATTGAAGTTTTAAATATGAATAAATGCCTATAACCAAATAACTTCTAAGTAAGGATAAGTGGAGGATTGCATGAATAAGGAGAGTCGTTAGTATGAGCACCTAAATACTTTATACTTTAATTTTTAATTTAGTCTTTCTACGGTAATGCTGAGGCGCTGCTGTAGCTGACTGTCTTTCCCTAATTACACGTCAGAAGAAATACCATCATAATTTTAATATTATAAAATAAGACGTAATAATAGACAGGAGGCGCGCGAATATTCCCGAACATGAACGTAGTCTGAAAGTGGGGACACGGTGCACACGCTTACCAAACCAATGGAACAATGAATTTATGAATAGTCCCTCATTTAAAAAAGAAAAATTCACTAACAGTTACAGGCCATCCTCAAACTAGGGCTAAACAAGCTAGAAGTATAGTTGCAAGAAGGTCTTAAATCCAAAAGTGCAAGTAGTGTTACCTCTAAACAACGAGTACCAATAGGAACGGCTCAGAGGAAGAAGCGCTAGTGCAATTCTCAAAGAAATAGGCCCGAACGCAAAAGGTCACATATAAAGCGTTACTGTTTTTTACGTGCAAAAAGCGTAAACATCAAAAGCAATTCTATTATGCGAATCGGTGTTTTTTGCTTTTCCGTGTATGTAATTTTTTAAAGTGGGAGTCATATTGCAAATTTTAAATGCGTAATACGCGTTGACAGGTAATATCGAATGTATGCTTGTTGCATAGGAAGCGTTATATTACTACCGCACGCGAATTTCTACATTTTCGTCACAGGCGCGTTCAATTTAACATCAAACTTGGGAGATTGTACTGTTGCCGGATTTTTTTTTTATTCATTTTTTGTCGTTTCCGAAAGCAAAAAAGGAGTTTTATTAAAAGTGGATTGTGGAAAAATGTGAAATAACTTGTAACAAAAAGTTGAAAACAAATTTGACGAATCTCAAGGTGTCGCTGCGACGCTACACCATTCGTTCGAAATTCCAATCTAACTTTACCTTAAAGAATAAATAATCTGAGAAATTTTTTAAAAAATTCTATTTCAAGAAAAAATACGAAATTTTCAGAGAGAAGATATATGTATATTTGGTTTAGATAGACCCCATACCAGCTTAGTGTTATCAAAAGAAAATGACAGTCCCATACGCTTGAATAAAACACAATTACATTAAGGTATAAATATTTACATCCAAGCTAGTCTCAGGCCTGACCTGTTTCATGCTTCCTTGCAACTTGCTTCAAGGCTAGCCTCAGAGGATTCTAAACAAAATAACCCCTCCGGCTCGGTGCTATCATTGTCATTTTTACATTGCAAGAAATTGACAGAAATAGGACTGATAGAACAAAATTTCCAACGTGCTGGAAATTTTAACAATGCTTTGAGCTCGAAGCTCAATATGTTTTTGCCATTTTTAATGACTAACATTTTTGTACCACATGGATCAAGTAGGCCCTTGTAGAAATGTCCGTATTAAGTAATGATTTGTGGCAGTACCCAAATATATATTGAAAAACGAAATTGTTGTATGACAACCTTACGAAGGAGTTACCCGATTTGTCCCATTTTCGAACTTAAATATAATTTTTTTTTTAAAAAGGACCATGTGCAAAATTATAGCTCTCTAAGTTAACAGGCTCTCCGCTTATCTTGTGGACAGATGGACGGACATGCACAAATAAAAATAACCTTCTAATATTATGGGTGCATGTCGAAACCATTTGTTCTATCATCATTATATGTGTTTAAACGGAACGACAAACTTAGTATACCTTATAGATTTCATTTAGGGTATAAAAAGGCATACGGCGAACTTATTCATAGTAATAAATTCTAATGCAGAGCAATGGCTGCATTCAAATTTTTTACCTTTCTAAAAACTTATTGTCACTACATAAATAAAATACAAACAAGTAAAATTCATCTAAATTTGACATTTTGTCTGATAGTTCCCACATGCACAGGTCTTTCTATAGCAACTTAAGCTGCTTTCCCCGACCATTGCTTAAAATATGATCTGGATAACGATCAAACACAACTGTGCATTTACAGGAAATTGCTTAATTGAAAAATCGTCCGGCAAACGAAAAGTTCCGACTTCGAATCTCGGATAATGCGCGATGTTTTTTGTCAAGCACGAAGTCGAATTGTGCTAACCTGTTAAGTATGGCAAGCTATAAAAATTGAAAGGAAACTAGATAAGATGAAAAAGCGTAGGTCCGTGTCAAGGTGGGATTCGAAAAAACGATCCCTCGGGTATCAGGTATTGTATGCTGATTTTTTCCATTAGGGTATGAATGCTACTAAAGCAACGAATTAAATTATTGATCTCTACGGCAGTATCTTAACGGTACGCAAATGTCATCGATAGTTTCGAAAATATGGCGACAGAAACCTGGCGTATGCTTCAAAATCTGGAAAACCATGATACTTTGATGACAACATTTTGAGGTCAGTAGTCTCAATTGTTTTGCTTTTGTTCGGATTGTACACTCAGCCATACACATACGTCACCCACTTAAATTTTTTTTCTAGTCTGCGCTAAGCTTTGCTTCAGCCTGTTCCTTTTATTCTTTCACGGTTGACGCTTGCATTGGATGTTCCATCATCGTGTTGGATTTGAAATCGTATCTGCTAGAGGTTTTTGCGTGAATGATTTTTCTCCTTTAAAAGCTCGTTGCTCATAAATTTGCTGATCTTTTGACAAAGAATGGGTGAATAAGAATTTTGACTATCTCCCTACTATTAACGGGTCTGGCGGCACTCTACCATAAGTACTGAACTTTTGTAACCAAAGCTTTCGCCTTCTCCCATAATTCGAAAGGGATTGCAATTCTAACAAATTTCGTGATTTTCTTTATCTTATTTGTATTTGTTTTGATTTTGCCAATAACTCTGAGTTATTTATGTCTTATGGATCTGATATGCCTATAAACACTTAGTTAAAATATTAAATTTAATGCCTCTTGAATGCAAGCAAAAAAAATATTAATAATATAATTCTTGTCAAATTTTTTATCTACATTTCAAACAACAAAGCTTCATAAATTAAATTGAATGGAATAAAACTTCAAATAAAATTGCATAATCAATACTTACTTTGGTTTCTATTGCACGAGTCTCATGGTCTTGGAAATGTAATTTAAGTTTCGATTTGCCATCATCACTAGAGCCTCGCAATTGGGAAAACTTGTATTGCCAAACAATGGTGGCATCAGCCCCCTCTGCTAAAGAGAAACCTGATTGCCAGTCTAGTGTTAAACCACCGCTCTTCCCGTGATGTGAAACAGCAAAAGTCTTTCGCTGAAATAACATTGTTGAGAAATGCAAAAGGCAAATTAACATAAAGTTCAAGGAGCTATCAACCAGAGAAAGTAGTAATCAACTTACCCCCAACTTGATAACGCTGGTTACTATTGCTGCATTCCAACTGTTCTCGATCCTAAGAAGTTCCTGTCGAGTTTCAACGCTTAAATATCGCGGTTCATGACCAGAACTTTGTAATAGGAAGCAGTGTTGGCGGCAATCCACAGTTTCAGATTCTTTCACAACTCGAAACATTGTTTGGTAAACTTTGTAAGTAACAAGTGCTTTTGACAATCCAGCTACATTTAGCTATAGGAAAAGAACAAAGTATAATTGCATGAGAAGTTATAAGAAAGATATCATATCATTGGGTGTTCGTGTTATGTTACTTATGGGGATTAATAAATTTATAAATACGATCTCTACCACGTCAGGGATAAGTAGAAGAGAGTGGAAGTGAATGTGCTGCTAATCATTAATTTAATTAGTTCTTGCTTATTTTTACTAGTTTTTCTTTATTCCTCTTTTTATTTATTAGTTTTTAACTTTTAGTTACCCCAAGTAAAGTGGAAGTGTGCTTCACTGCCCCTGCGCTCTTACCGAGCACTCCGATGTTTGTATGTATGTGCTATTGCAGGTTGTTCCAGATAAATTAAATATATATAATTGGGGCCATTCTGGTTTTTGTTGTGTTGAAGAATTATTAGTGGCAGCGCTATTGCATAGTGCCATGAGTGCTTGCAGACTTCTTGTTACCCTAACGCGTGAAAGCTATTCAGCCTTGTAGGATTCTTGAATCTTTTTAATGACTATGATAGGTACTACTCAATTATTTATTCATCTCCGAGCAACGGGCTCTTGGCGAAAATCACTTACAATCAATATTCACTAGCCAGCTAGCTTTTGCCTGTCTTATTTATAATGTTTACAATCACTCAATCACTCTGCTAAATTTAAGTCGTTACTTCCATCACTGAGCTGAATAATATTGACTTCCGAAGTAACAAGATCGATGCCATATAGACTAAATTTAATTTAGTAGTTACACACATCATGAATATACTCTCACAGATAGTTTACTGCGAAAATAAGAACATTGTTTAATGCTTTCATCCACAACTTTATTGATTATCCTACACAAATAAAGTATCTACTTTTTACGTTCAATCAACAACCATCTGTTGGATTTGAAAACGTATAAAATGTATAACGTAAAAAATCATCACACCTCCATTGCTGACACATTATGACCAGTAGAATATTCACTCGTTATCGCTAGCTCCGTCTCTTGCTGCTGTCAATGTAATGGGACTACAATCAAGGACATTTTGTGTGACTGTGTCCATTTTTCGTATAATTTATCAATTTAGCACTAAAATTAAGTCCCACATTTTATGAATTGTCAAAATATCATTTTGTCATTTAGAGTAGATTTAGGGCTTAAGTTCTTATTTCGTATTTTGAAAAAAATACTAAGCAAAGGAAAACTTATGAAGAAACAGATAATATTCTCTTCTTCTCTTTTCGTATGTTAACTACGTTCAATTAATTTCACCAATTTATTCTGACTATACCGACATGCCCAGTTTTTCGACTTATCCTGATGGTATTTCTGGCTTCTTTTGTGAAAAGATGTAGTTCGTCACTTTTTTCTGTTTTCAGTTTCTTATTTTTATTATTCTATTCGTTATTTGCCATATTTCCAATTAAAGACCTATTGAAAAGTTGAGTTGTTTAGAATATATAACAAATAGCACTCCTGTTTGTAAACTAAATTAAGTGAAGCTGGACCAATATTTCTGTTGAGCTCAAACAATCTAGTGTGAGCTCAAATTGCAAGTGTAAACAGCTAGCATAATTCGTGAAGGGGGGCCATTAAGTTATTCTAAAGGCATGTATCCATTGAAAAGTTTATGAGGCGCAACCAGCGTGCTAGGTGAAAGTAAGTGTCTACACTAAAGGAAGCAGCGCGCTCCTGCATTTTGCTAGCTCGCGCACTAACGTATGCAACATTCGAGTGGCTCGTTCGATGCGCTTTTGAAGTGTATATAACGAGTATGTATCTTCTCAGCGCGCGAGTTAAGATGCCAGATGCTACTCGCAATCTACTTGAACGCAGTTAAGCGGCTGCATTCAGCAGCGCTCTTCTTGGATTCACCATCCGTGGTATATCCATTGCGTACCAATTTTTCTTCTCCTTCTTTCGGTGGATACACGCAGGACGCAAAGTTATTACCAAGCTTCCAAGAAGCTTGAGGGCTGAATGCGAAGTGTGTCCCCTGAAGTAAAGTACAGCTCGCGCGCTGTGCACGCTCCTCGGTGGATGCATGACTTAATAAGAGTGCAAATTTATTAACAATTCTACAAGCAGCCATTCATCACTTAAGCTTTTACTTGTTATTATTTTTCATCCTGCATTATAACTGACCCCTTTGAGAAAAGGGTAATTTTGGCTTCTCTCATGTGCACGAATTTTATATGATACTCGAATGCTAGTTTGTTATATGCTCTAAGGTGTTGTTACTCCAAAGCGTGGATCGATTATAACAAACATGTAGGAATTTTTCAATCAATGCATATTTGCTATTGCATTTGAAAAAAAGTGACTTTAATTTTAATAGTTTCAGTAAGGCTTTGATAAAATTCTTCTTCACAAGTAATCCCTTCAATGGAGTATTCTCTACTTTCTTTGTAATCGTATTCAACATGTTTTCTCTCCCAGAACCCTTTCAATAACGCTTACAATGAGTCTCTATGCAGCCACATTGGAACACTGCTCGCAATCATTTACATTTGAAATTAATTTCTTTATTTCTGACACAGTCTCAATTCATTGTTACGTTGATTGTAATGAACATAATTGTGGCCTTTTAAACTTAGACTTAGTTGCTTTTCACAGATGATGCTTCGAAAATCACATTCCTTTAAAGTGCCCAGTTGTATTATTTTCTCGCAAATCGATTTTTTTACACTCTGAATATGCTACTAATGCAGGTATTGACAATTTTGTACTCATAACAATTTAAAATGGATTTAAGAAAGTTTTACTTTTTCACATAAAATTTACGTTTACTTTTTACCAGCGGTGCTGAGGTCAATTTCCGAATTACGCTGTTGTTACCACTGCCGATTTAGTGTGAATATTAATATAAGGAGCTAGCGATTAAATTTGATTAGATCAAAGACCCCTACAATTTGAACAGCCTGACAAAGTGAACAAAACATGAAATGTAATGACCGTCACGTAAAATGAACAAACTGACTCCCCGAAAATATTTAATTTTTATTTTCTAATTTCATTTCAATCATTTGTTCACTAATTGCAATTAAGTAATTAATCACTCTGCATTCATACACACAGATTATACAAATAAGTCCAATAGGTCGAATTACAACAGTAATTGCTTAAAAACATGAATTTCGTTAACATGAATAAATTTAATAACTGATGATGATGACATCTCCGTTGGTTTGATGTTCACGTTGTCGGGTCTGTACGTAATTGCGTTTGGCTAATGTAAATTTTATTTAAAGAATAGTTTTTTTTATTGGATAATGAATGAAAGATAAAATCTATAATTGGGGGAGAATTAACGACGAAAATTGGAAACAATAGCGAAATGCAAAACTTGGCCTATCTAAAGGTAATGAGATAAATAAGTCCGTCGTGTAATGCGATTGTGTGTATATATGTAGATAGCCCAATCGCTTAACTGCAAAAACTTAATATGAGTAGAAAATTTGTTGTGCAGTTTATGAGCTATGTCAACGATTGATTTAGTAGAAAAAAATCCACTAATTTGAAATACATGAATTCATTTTGATGAAAATTAAGTGGTGAGCGACTCATAATCATAATTGCCTATAGTCGCGCGAGTGGTGTGTTACTAGCTCCCACCTTATTTTTGCATCGATATCTGTCATAAACGTATAACATAATTCAGCCAATTCATGCCTTGCTTTCCGAATTTTTTGGAACTTCAGGCTTTCCATCCTCAAAATAGTTTACGAAATTTGGGTAAAATATGTATACAGGGTGTTCCGGAAATGTCTTTAATCCTTTAAGGGGATGAAAGTAGAGGTCATTTGGGTAAAAAAAGTCCATATACTTATATATCGAACTCCGCTTGTTTTTCGAGTAATTCGATAATATCGATTTTCGAGATTTTGCATACCTCTTCAGAGTAATTTCGTTATAAGTTCTATTGTAATTAATGGATTGTGACGCTCAAGCCTTTATTTAAAAAAACACATATTGGCCTTTCTAAGAATGTATAATAAGTTATAATTGTGCCTTTAGTTATTTAAAAAAAATAAAAACAGTTTTCTCTATGATTTTTTATTTCACCAACATTTTTGTCGCGCTTCAGTGTACATTTATTCGAAATATCACCATTGCACGAACTTGGCAAAACTATGAAAAAATTTGCGCATTATGTCCCCTTTCCAAAATGACCTCCCTAAGTGCTATCAACAATAACAATCAAAAGTTATAAGCAAACATTTGGCAGATGTGCCCATCGAGGTAATCTTCAGTTTTTTCGTAGGATTCTATCTCATCTTACAGTTTTTAACCTACGACAACCATTTATATGTCATTGTACGGGAATCTTAATTGGCTATTAGATAGGGTACTTTTCGATTTCGAATTTCGAAAATGGAGGGGGTAATTTCGAAAAAAACCTTTTTTACCAAACTTGATATTTACGTAGGTTTCGTTATTCCGCATATTTTAGTGCTATTCATTTTTGCGTGAGGGGCAAGCTCTGGGAGGGGGGGTTCAAAGTTTCAACCTTAAGCGGCTATATTTGAATAAAAACAATGTACACCAAAAATGTCTTTTCCATTTATGAATTTAAGACTTACTTGCTAGAATAATGCTTGGTTGAGAAAATATAGCCGCTTAAAGCTGAAACTTTGAACCCCCGCCGCCCCTCCCAGATAACGAAATTACTCTGAAGAGGTATGCAAAATCTCGAAAATCGATATTATCGATTTACTCGAAAACCAAGCGGAGTTCGATATATAAGTATATGGAGTTTTTGACCCAAATGACCTCTACTTTCATCTCCTTAAAGGATTAAAGACATTTCAGGCACACCCTGTATAAGTGTGTCAAATGTACATCGTTCACTGCTGATATCCTTCGCTAATAACCGCCATCTTTATCTCGAACTTCACTATACACATAATAGAGCGTAGAACATTACACTTGAAAACGTTCGGCGCTGTAATGCTACGTTTCATTCGGACTCAAACCACTACACCTCCTAGACAGCGGTTACGAGCCCCCCCCCCCCACACTAATTATATTGTTAATTCCCATACATCTTTAAATTTCAAATATCAAAGAACTTACACTCTGCAGTTGGAAAGTATCTAAATGCAACACGCCATTAGAATCATAATTAAACCAGAAAGAGACCCGACTTTCAAGCGACTTTTGTACAAAATATTGCATCCATGATTGCAAATGGTGAAAAAAATCCGTCCAAAAATCCTTGCAACAGCAATAAAACATGAAATATAATTTTAATTGATTTACTGAAGTATGTTATCTTCTTTAAAGAAGATAATTCTTTCCTAAAATTTCCAGTTTTGGAAATAGATCCATCAACCTGAAGGTATCTCGGCAAGAGTATTCTTTGTTTTTCGATCTCGGAAAATTTGTATGCTTCCATTGGCTGAATTGTGTCTTCATTTAGTCGTAATCCAGCTTTCGTCATCTTTTATGATTGTTTTTAGAAAGTTTCCATCTGTATTATGATACGTTGGATCAGAGCTATAACAAACCATTTGCGATCTAATTTATGCTCGAATGTGAGCATTTTTGGTATTAACTTCGCAGCCATCGCGACATACGCAATTAGACAGTCAAACCAACATCGTATGATTCAACATGGACTTCGACTAAGGTAAAGTAAAGTATGCAATTTTGGAATACAGACGTATATCTTTCCAAAAGATTATTGAATTAATAAAGTGCCCTTACATAATTTCAAAAAACGAAGTTGTCCACAATGGGAGGTTTGACGACAACTTTTGTATAAAATTCTGATTTCGATAGGGATATAAAATTTCGCCATTTTGTTACATATTACTAGCAACAATGTTCTAGCGAATTGATTCGACAACAATCAGCGCGATTTTGGACTATGCTGATGACATCTGCTTGCTGGCCCATCAACTGGATTGTAACACCATGACTAAAAATCTTGATACTCCGCTGCCCCAAGACTTAATCCAACAAAAACTAAAGAGATACAGATTTATTTTTGGAACTCACATCGATAACGATAGAGTGGAAGTATTGAAATAATTTTGTTACCTCGGTAGCATAATAAATGAATCTGGCGGTACAGAAAAGGATGTGAATTCTGAAAAAAAAACAAATTAAGAAGTTTATTTTTACAGATGGAGCTTTAATGAAATCTTAGTAAGAGCAAAACTTCGACTCTTTGAACTCAATGTAACATCACTGTTGTACTATGAATGCGAGACGAAGAAGTTTATCTAATTCAAAATGCGCCGTCTGCAAAGTTTCAATTGTGTGGTATTCTAAAAATTCCCTGGGAAATTCGAACCTCAAACAAAGAATTGTGTACCGACAAGGACAGGACGGTCGTCTAAATAAAACGAAGAAAGTGGAATTGGATTGGCCACATGATGCGATCCGATCACAACAATAAAATTTTGAAGCGGGCTATGAATTTGAGTCTGCGAGCTCAACGAGCAGAAAGACCGAGAAGAACTGGAAGATTCTGAAGTATGCTGAAGATTTTCCCCAAAGGTAACCTTATAAGAAGATTGGACACAGCCAAACAAAATTGGAAATTTTCCTTGTTTTCTAGAAAGAAACAAGTAATGTCATATACTTTTGTCTTTTGCATGAATGGGGGAAAAGAATTTGGCTATGCACTATTGTAGTGCGACTGAGACAACGAGTTAAAAACAAGAACTGAGAGAACGTCGGATTACCCGAATCATAAAACCTTCAAAATCCTATCAAACTATTCATAATAATGTACATGGGGTCACACTACCTCAATTATTTAAGAAAGTGGTGAAAAGAGATGTAAAATTCCTCTAAAAAAAATAATAATTTTTCCCAAAAACATCAGAGAATCCAACATGAGTTTCTCCCACTTAATCTCTTCAGACCAAAACGAATGTAAACATTGGAATAATTCTTTCAATATTGCAGAAAAACGTAATTTCACATAAGCGCGGGAAAGTAAAATCTGAAAACTCCGCCCTGCTCATTTATTTACGAAAATGAATCATTTGACATTCTGTTTCGTTGAATGTAATCTGCGCTTTGTTTTTATTCGTAAAAGTTTTAAAGAGAGTTTGATTTATTTGTTATTTTTTTTATACTTTCTTTCCTTTCCTCTGTAAAACAGTCGGAAATCTTGCCTGTTTCCTATCTTACAATTAGGTTAACTTTGGTTTTCACACATAAAAGGTTCCGATATAGAGCTGCTGGTGCCACTTTATGCTCCTCGAGGGATTTACAGGAGTTGACAGTCAGAGCCTTACTTTGTAGATAGCTCTTTTATCCACACTTCTTCTTTCTTCTTTTAACTCTCTTAAATCCTCGTGTGACATGTAATAGATGGGAAAATTCATCGATTTCTTGATTAATGCTGCAAATAGTAGACCAATAGCGAAAAATATCACTCGCAAATTTCACCATCCCAATGATTTTATGATGAGTAATCTGTTGACAGCAAAATGACTGTACCAGTCGGGCTCGAATCTACACCCATAGAATCAAGAGTTGCGATAGAAAGCGAAAGAAAGCATTTACGGAGTTCTATAGGGTGAGACAAGATATTTCTATTATGGATTACAGAATTCTCAGGAATTTTCATTATGATATCCAAAAAAAATTACGAATAACGTGCGTTATTTATTGAAGGTGTTTGGCTCAAGAGCTTATTCGATGAGGAAGCAATCTGGAATAGAGTTGGCTATCCAACGTGGTTATACATATCTAGCCGATAATGAGTATAGGTAAACATAAAATGAATAAAAAATCGCTCGTGAATAAAAGGATTTCCATAAAATCTACCGCAAATGATCGATTTTTCTTTTATGGAGCTCAAAAAGATTGCGTGTGTCCCATATTTACATCGCGCTCCTTTATCGCAGGGAAAAATCATTCAAGCAATTTTCATCTAATTAGATACGTGTTTATATCCCCTATTTGCATTGTAATACGTACACAAATAGAAGTAATTCAAAAGAAGATACAAGAGAAGAGCATGTTCTACCATCTGTCTGTAATAAAAGTTTCAACTTAACAAAAGCCAGTCAATTTCAAAAGTGTTCATTACACGAAAATCTAATGATGTCACAAAATCGTATTTAGGACAAAAACGTGCCACAGCAGCGACAATAAAAGAAACAACAAATTGAAAGACTATGCTCAGTACGTGCGCAATTATTCGTAATGATTAAGGTGAAAGAACAATTCGCTTGAGGAATAAAAACGAAAAACGCGCCATACGATTTGTAAAATTGGGTCAATGTGAGTTAATCGGTAACTAAAGGAAAAAAAAAGTACTCAAGCTACTACTTACCGGTGGTGATTCAAATAACATAACTTCAGTTCCTTTAAGTATAAGAAATCTGGGCTTATAACTTTGCCACGAAATATTGTTGTTAATGACTCCTTCATTAACCCATCCCATGTACTCGATTCGTTCGCCTACAGCGAAATTTCTGTTGTATAATTTCATCTGGAAGAAAATAAATCTGAAGCAATCATCGCCGGTAGGAAGGGGGTGAATAATTTTTAATGGTTTATTAAACGCCTTATACCTGTAAATGTGTTAAGCCAGTCACGTTATCAGTAATTAGTTTCAGCCATTGACTTAAAATTGCTAAGTCATCGCAGTGGATTATTCCTGTGGAAGCCCCATTAAGGCCTCTCACTTCGAAGGCGTTCGGTCGTAGCTTGTCTGTTCCGTAAATATATCGCGTGACGTAGGCCATCATCAAGGGCACTGTGAATAAAATGACAATTTGCTGAACATAGTTTTTATTTAGTCAACAATAACAAAAGAAATAAAAAAACAAAAAAACAAAAACTGAAGAAAATTACTTGTATGTACATGCACTGTGGATTATTATTGGATTACCTGAGACAACATCAACCCACTTTTTTTCTGGTTCTGAGCTAATCGATACCGGACGACTGCCATTATTCACGGAGGACTTGAAACCTTCGTCAGCCTTCAACTCTGCACATGTTGCATCATTATCCGAGTCTGGAGTTTCCTTTGATACTATAAATAAATAAAAATTCCCGTAATAAATGTTGCAACAGAGGAGAGTATAGATCCATCTACATGTGTGTGGATATAGAGAACTTACGCTGTTTTTGTAGAAAAGGAGTTGCGGCGCGATAATGTTTTACAGTCAAAACGACAATGTCGCCAGCATTGCGTAAAATGTTGACAGCATCATCATGCGGGCAGGCAGTTATATATTCCCCATTTACTTTTATAATTGCGTCACCTACGAATAATTGGCCGGTAATGTCGGCCGCTTGATCCTTATATATCCTTGATATCAAAATGGGAAGTTTATGTTCGGCACCGCCTTTTATACTTAGTCCCAGACCACCCACTTTTTGTCGAGTAATTTGAACCATTCGTTCCTACGGGTAAATATATTCATGTCATAAAAAGAGCATGCAAAGTGTATTTCACTTTAATAACTTTAAAAAAATGTTTTTTTTTTGTTTTTGCCTCCGAGAATATTAAACATGAATTTACGAGGATTATAAGTGTTATTGTTCGCTACAAAATATTTATATTTTTTGCTCTTGTTTTATTTTTGGAGGAAATGTATGCAATTATGCTACGTAGGTTTAAAATTAATTTTATGCATAGAGAATATTTTTACAATGTTAAAGTTACAGGATCTGGAGACTTTTCAATCGGTCGAGGCCTACAATCCATAGAGTGCGACTATGTAGGTATATGATTGTGTCTAGTGATGAAGCAATCACTAATTTACTGAAAACAAGCAGGCAGCATGTTATTTATAACGTGTGGAGAATGAAATGAGAACATTTTATTTTTAAGCTTATATTAGAGCTGGAGTCACTGCTGAATAACAAAAGGGTGCTATTCATTTTGCCTAAGATATAACGCGTAAGGATTCGTCCAATATTTCAATCTAGTAAATAAATGTTATGTAACTACTGCCTTAGACGAACAGCAAACTAATGGCTCATTAGAAGCCAAAGATTTATAGGGCAACTGCAGACACACAGCCATTTCTTTAATTTAGTTGTACTATAACTGGTTTTGACAAACTTATGATAGTGCGAATGAGCGAAATGGATATGCGATACTTACTTTATTTTTTATTTATTTAACGATTTGGAATTAAAAAGCATAGTGATGATTCGAATTAAGAAGTATATTGATAATATACCTAGTTTGTGCTTTGCATTTCTTCTTGTTATTTTTCAAATGGGCAGGCGCACAATACATTTTTTAGTAGATATTTTCCTATTTGTGCTCTAATGAAGGAAAATAGAACTTCATTAGTGTACATCATTATGATCTGGTTTTCGAGTCATAATTATGAATACTTTGTGATAAATGGTATCTTATGGTCGCTACACACACACTACCGTCGTATTACCTGCGTTCGTCGAACAACATTATCTGTACGATGAACGAAGACAGAAAATTGCAATGTGGAAGGTGCTGTCGCCTTTTTCGTCAGAGGCAAAATCAAATTAATTTTGATATTTCTCAGTACGCTGTTCGATTTATGCTGTACGACGCGACGTTAGTATGGATGAAAAGTGTGTGTCGTTAAACAGTGCAATGGCAGTTGCGTTGGATTGAAAATCAAAGCTCTAAATTGCGGTCCAATAAGTTCTAACATAAGATTTAATAGATTACGCATGTTAAAAATCTTTTCGTTTATATACCCAAAGCTTGCAACACACGCGATTCTTTTTTCCACAATTTTTTACAGCAAGAGTAGCCGCAACTGCCAATAAATAGCTGTGTTCCATTGTGTAAAGTACTACCAAGTACTTCTACCTACTCGCAACTCCTCATGCTCTTGTCCGCGAGTAGAGCGAATTTTCTGCTAGGTGGATTTGTATGGTAAGTGGTTATTGAAATGTCAGATAGATGAAATTTGAAACATAACAGAAATGTCTGAAATTGGAGGTTATGTTTTACTCTTGACAACGCAAACATCCGTTCCATTCGGAAACTGCTCACGAGTACTTTACACGGCCCAATGGAACACAGCTAATGTATCTTCATTCATTCTACTACGCGAACTAAATGACAAGTAATGTGTAGCGAGCATGAATAATAAATGCTAATGATTCATAAGATCATGCAGTGAGTCTAAGGTATTATTCCGTATAACTCGTTCCTATATGAGTTATAAATTTTTAAATGAACATAATTATCCTAATAAATAATTCATGTGTAAATGCTTCAAGTAATAACATCATAAAGTCAATGAAGTTGAACCAGATCTAGACTATGTCATAAATTTGTTAATTTGTTAATTACACTCTGAATCATTTCAAATCTTTAAAAAAAAAGCATTGTGAATGAAGAGGTGGAGGGTGGGGGGGGGGGAATTTTGGGTGTTTCCGGTGAGTGTGCAGGAAAGAAGGGACGAGAAATGATCAGCAGAAAGATAGCATATTTTAAACAAGAAGCAATTTTTTTTAAAGAACTAATAAGACGACCAACCAATCATCGATCGTTCCACTAAGACGAGCAAGGTTAACATAGAATCGAAGCACATGGCGAGGTACTTTCTAAGCTAAACAAGTAAAATAATAAAATATTTAAAAAATCTAATAAACAATAACCTAAATAGCAACATTTTTCTTAATTCTTAAACAATCATCATACTAATTAAATAATTAAATTAATTAATAATTAATTAAATTATTTAATTAGAATTTAATAATTTAATAATTAAGAATTTAGAATAATGTTGCTATTCAATTTTTCTAAATTCTTAAACAATCATCATACTAATTATTTAATTAATTATTTAATTAGTATGATGATTGTTTAAGAATTTAGAAAAATTTTGCTATTTAGGTTATTGTTTATTAGATTTTTTAAATATTTAACTAGATATTAAATGTCGAATAAGGACGGCCGTGTCAGGGCCAATATAGGAAATGCACTTTAGTAATTTCTCTACCCGGACCGATAAAGCCTAATAATTGTGAATTCAAACCAGAGTTATTATCTTGCTTACTATAAAATGTTTCCTTTTTTAAATGTAACCTAATGAGAAAATATTCCACATATTATTAAAAAGATTCACTTATTAATCCGAAATATCGATTTTCACATAGAAATTAAGAAATTAATAACAAGCACATTTAAAATTTAATAAGAGGTCTCTTTACAATAAGATGATATGTCTTTTTATAATTTATTGCGTCATTTTAGTAGAATACATTTCAATGCATAATAAATTAAAAAAAAACTTTTAAAATAAATAACTTTTGTAAATAAAATGCACTTAAAATTAAAATAGTTTTTTTCTTCCTCAGTGATATACAGAAGAAAAGTTTCATTGCACACAGTTCAAACATTTAAAGTCAAACGAGATAATATAATTTTAAAAGATTGTTAATATACATTCAATTTTAAGATTTGATCTGAGCAATGAAACTGTTCTTGTGTACATCGCTTAGAAAGACAAAATTAGTTTTACTTTTTAGTGCATTTTATTTGCAAAAGTTATTTATTTTCTATTTTTTAGTTAGTCATAACTATAAATAATTAAGAAATTTTTAAATTGATCATTTTTAAAATGCAGAGGGTAATATTCTCATAAGCTCCATTTCTTCAAGAGCTTCAGTATTGCATTATTTTTTGTCTTGTAATTATATATACTGGATTTATATTTTCAATTTTTAATCCGTCTTATTATATTTTCGCTAAAAACTAATATAACGGTACATAATTTATCTGACATATACATATTAATTCGAATCTACGATCTTTTGCGAACATTGTATACTGTAAATTTTTTCCTCTGCGGTAAGTAGTTTAGAAGATTATGACATTTTAATGTAAGTACTTCCATGTAAAAAAAATTTAAAAGTTGGAAAAATTTATTTCACTTAAAAACCCATATAACGGTTAAACATAGAAAATTAAAATGTTCTCATTAAATATGTAAAACATTATGTTAAAGCGTTTAAAAGAGAAAATCAGTTCTCCCGCACCAACCTACACCCGTCTGTACACAAATCCGAAAATCATGCATTTTAAGGATATTCGGATGAAAAAGGTCTGTTATACAGTTTCTTACTCAGCAAGAGCTTTAATTTGCTATCACACACGGCCCAAATTGGACAACCCCAGAGGGATAGTTACCATCACCACCTTAAAAATCTCAAGACCGTAAATAGTTTTACCCCATCGGAAAGCTCCCCACTCATTCTAAATAAATAAAACCCCATGTAAATCCATCCACGTTTACTACCAGAAAACTATATTCCTAAAATTTCACATTTTCGTCACGAGCGTCGCCCTTATGGAAAAAGTTATTTAGTCAGGGGTGGTTTGTGAGTGGATAAAAGTTATTTAAAAAGAGACCACATTGCTGCATGTGAATTCTTATAGAAAATATTTGAATCCACATTGCATTTAGAAATTTAAACATTAATTGTTCTAAGGAGAATAGTTGAGATGAAAATTATATGCGGTCCCTTCCCCCCCTAATCATATTGATTTAATTATCACTGACAGTTAGGTGAATCTCTTTTATTTCATATGGTAAAGCATGTTTGTGCGAGATCTTTGGTTATTCAAGTAATATTCAGTTGGCATCATCACCGGTCACAGCTCGCTTCATGCTCATCTAACAAGGATGGTAGTTGTTGACAGCCCTGAGTCAAAGATAACATAATAAGAAGAATTGGAAATTTTTCGTGTTTTTTAGAAAGAAACAATTAATGTCCCATAGTTTCGTCTTTTGCATTTATGGGTGAAAGGAGCTTTGCTATGCATTATTGTAGTGCGATTAGTATAACGAGTTAAAAACAAAGATCCAGACAATATAGGATTATCCGAACAACAAAATCTTATTGAATCCCTCAAAATTCTTTCAAACTATACATAATAATGTACATCGGGATACCTACATCACATTGCTGAAAGGAGATGTAAAGTTCCTCTCAAATAAAATTATCATTTTTCCCGAAAATATCAGAGAATCCAGCATGAGTTTCTCCCACTTAATCTCTTCAGAGCAAAACGAGTGTAACCAGAAGCATGTGCGTTCAAATATAATAGGATTACAACAACAACTTTGGAACCACAACATAGGATTACAGCAACAACTTTGGAACCAATTCTCTCAATATTTCAGAGAAACCTGTTTCCACAAAAGCGCGGGAACATTTTATGAGAGCAAAATCTGAAAACTCCGAACTTTCTAATTTAATGCAATCTGTGCTTTTACATTTTTTATCTTTATTCATAAAAGTTTTACAGATAGTTTGTATTTTTTTGTTATTTTTTTCTACTTTCTTTCTTTTTTTTTGCCGTGTACATTTTAAATGTAAAACTATCGGAAAATTCTTTTGTGTCCTAACTTGTCATTAAGTTAACTTTGCCTGAGTGTCTGTCCTGTCTGTGATAACTGAACACTTTCGGTGTGCTTGTCTGTCCTTTGCCCGGAGCAGGTTGGATACGTGCTTGGGTCTGCCCTCCTATCTATGGAGGAGCTGAAAAACTTACCTCACTAAGACCTGCCGCGCTTTAATAAAAGGACTGGAAGGTTTTGGTGAAAGGGTTTCTAGCAGGTTAGTACAATGGGCTGCCCTGGACTCCGTGCTTGGGAACTCTCGTCCCCTGTTTAAAAAAAAAACTATTCGAAGCCAAAGTAAATTTATATTTATGTATAGTGTAAGTGAAAATTTAGAAACGTGTTAAAAATGGATCAAACTTCATTAACTTATGACATTCTAGAGAAATTATTGGACTAAAGTGTTGGTTCCAAGCTAATTTATCTCCATGGGAAATGGTTTGTGACAAGTGAAAAAACAACTTCATTTTTACAAATTTCCAATTTCCAAAGAAGTAACACGGTCGTCATCTAAAATACAGTCCAGAATTACAAAATTTAATCAATAACGTCTTTATACTTAGAATTTAATTAAAAAAAGGAGATCATCCGGATCAATACTATGCTAATTTACTTCTAACTCTCCGTACATCTTATCCTACTACAACTAGCCACAACGTTTTTGATCCCTTCATGGGATCTTGTGTGAGATTTTTTTACAGGTTTTTTTTTTAATTTCTCCTTGGCTTTAAAAACATCAATAATTTTCACTGCTTTTGGTTCGTGATTGTAATAACCACATTTTTTTCCGAGTTTATGTACTCTTGTTTTTCCACTAATGTAAATTATTTGGCTCTGATAACCTCAGATCACAAACTCAATAAGAGATTTTTCAATATATCTTACTTTTTGTAAGAAAATCCGATATCTGTCTAATTAATTTTTTTCGTTTGGTAGATTTAAAAATTTCGTACTAGTTTTATGTTACCATTTACCATTTATGTTATCATTGTTATTTTTTTTATTACTTTTAGCCCATACCAACAATACATTAAATATACATATTATGCCGATGATTCTGAGAGCTGGAGCACTGCCATAAGGACTTCAACCAAATACTTCAAAACCTTGCAACCTTGAGACTACTCTAGCTGGCAATTTATAGATAGCAGATGAACTGCGAGTTAAGCATGAAATTCATTTGATCAACTTGGTATGTAAATAAATATTCACAATACGGAAATCTAATGAAATATAAGTTTACACAATACTTGGATATTCCGCTAAAAATTGGCGTAAACATTCAAAAAGCATATACACGTATGTACTTGATGATTATGTTTTTTTTTTAAAGTAAAATCAAAAGTTACATTTTTATAGATTTAAAAAAAAATACCTTTGATTCTATAGGAGGTCCATTAAGAGAATTTGTAGGAGTTACGATTTCTAGTTTTTGGAGTATTAAGAGTTCCATGGTAAGATTAACACGAACAGGTTCTGGTTTACTTTTTCCATCGCTAACTGTGACCATTCCAGTCCGAATCTGTAATGAAATTTCAAACATTATTAAAATATTAAAAAATTCACAACTTTATTTTACAATGTGTATAACGATTGAGTTTATTAAACATTTACATATAAGTATAGTAAGTCTACAAAATCGTCGCCCAATTTAACTCTACTCTAACCTGAGCTATGTATAATAATAATAGCACCAACAATTTCGTAGTCCGGGAGAAAGGGAGGTGGAGCAAGCGTAAGGTTAAGAGCTATAGCCTAGTGGGCTTGTTGAGAATTTTATCTGAATGAATAAAATGTTTACGACAAATTATTTTTGTAGAGTCAAAAGTTAAATTTTTTAAAGAAAATAAATAACTACTTATTTTTTTTCAACTAATGAGTTTTCCAATAAGGGCGGGTCGATGTCGAAATGGAATAAAACAAGCTGTCTGTGAGGTATTAACGAAATTCTTTATTTATTTGAAAAGTCTATGTATGCCATTATGTATAGCATGTGAAATCGTTCAAATGTCCTCCGCGGCTTCTCACGGTAGCATGGATCTGAGACGTCGAATTTTCACACTGACTCTGTTGCATAGATCCGGATGAATTTGAGCGATGGACTGGTTTATTTCAACTTTGAGGGCTATGGTCGATTGCGACTAATTGGAATAGTCCTGCGACTTCAGAAAATTTCTTCATAAGAAAAAGTCTAGCGGGGTCAAATCGCACGATCTTGGTGGCCAATTTACGTCACCTATATGAGAGATAACCATACCCTCAAATTGTTCAAATGCAGAATGTGAATGCTGCTAAAATCACATGTCATCCACGTCCATATCGTTCAATTCGAGCCAAAAGAAATTAATTATCATCGATTTGTAGAGCTCGTCGTTAACGGTGATGGTCTCACCAACGTCGTTTTCGAAATTTACGTATGTACCAATGACGCTGCCGGCCCAAAATACGCACCATACAGTAACTTTTTGTGGATGCATTGCCACCTGGTGAGCCTCGTGTCGATTGGTGTCGTCCCATATATGACAATTTTGCTTGTTAACATAGCCATTCATCCAAAAATGCGCCTCGTCCCTTAAGGGAGTATTCTAGTCTAGAAATTCGAAAAAATCGATTTTTTTTGTTTTCATATTTTCAAAGTTTAACTATTCAAGAATATGCCTACAAGAGGATTTTCAAATTTGTATCTTTATATTTAGTGTTTACCTGCATCCAGCTGCTAACAGTTGAATTCTAACTTCCAAACCACGTGGACGTATGGACTTTAAGGGGTAACGCCTCTGTAACTGCTAAAAAAAAGGTTTTTTCACGAATTTTTTCTCGCAAAATTAAAGGTGTTTGAAAAAAAACCTTTTAAGGGTATTATCGGGCATACATTGAACTTTATTGATAAATTTTTGACAGCGAAAAAAAAAACAAAATGGCGGCTCCACAGCCATCTTCCCGGGACATGTTTCGGAGCAAGTTTGACGCGCTTGGTGGCGACCTCCATTTTCAAAGAAAAAAAAAAATTTCTCGCACGGGATCTTTTTTTTCTTCTTATTCTAGAGGGTTTAAACTATTTTTTAAGCCAATAAAAAAAAACGATTTTTCAAAAAAATTTACAGTGGTGTTACACCTTAAACGCGTTTTTCTCGAAACTGCCTTTTTCAAGACGATGCCCACGATTTCTCAAGTTCTACTGGACCGATTTACTTGAATTTTTTTTTAGAGTCTTCTTTATAGACTTGTCTATGTCCGGAACTAGCCGCATCCCAAAATTTCAATTTTTACTATTTTTAAAAAATTCGAAAATGTCAAAAAAGTGGTATAAAAATTGCTTTTTTTTTAGGCAGCGGCCATTTTGTGAAAAAAAAAATTTCGACTTTTCCCTAGTTCCGGACATAGCGACATTACTCTAGACTAATAACCTTTTTTATTTATTTTTTCGGATTGCCAGGCGGGTTGGAATCGTGTGCATGATCACGCGCCAATTTTTTCAGGCCCCCCACTACATCAGCTGCTAATTTTTTGAATTTTTAACTTTTTTAATTTTTTAATTTTTTTCTGTATTCTTGCAATGTTAATAAATAACTCATAAAAAAATGGATAGAAAAATATTGCCTTTTTTTTACGGCACTTCAAAAATCACCTAAAATTCGGGCCTCTAAACTAGAATACCCCCTTAAGATGACTTTTCGGTCAAAATTGGGGCTCTCTTCCAAACGCTCCGAAGCCCAGTCAGCGAACAAATGCCGCTGTCTATGGTCATTAACTTTAAGCTCCTGGGTCAGTTAGAGTTCTTGTGCACGGAGAGGAATTGACTGCCTCGGGTTCTCCGGCACACCTTCACGGACAGCGGCGATGTCCTCTACCGATCTGGCGATCCTTTGACGTACGGATAATGGCTGATTGTGTACTGAACCGGTCGTCTCCGAATTTGGCCACCAAACGTTAGAGAGGCGCTTATGAATGGCCACCGTTTCTGCCGTAAAATGTGCGCAACGTTTGCATTAATGAACACTCATTTTGATATTAAAGTTTTATCATTTGGACGTGCAGTTCTGGTACAATATAGTATATCCCAATGAAAAATGTTCAACGAAACAACTACTAGAATAGTAGCGTAAAATGTGTCATGGAGTTAATGACTCAGAAGCGATTTTGTTTTTTTTTACTTGACTATCAGAACCAGCATAACACAAGCTCGCTGCATGGACACGTTTAATAAATAAACGGTCAACACTACATGCGTTTCATCATGAGTATGTTACACTAAACATAGACCAAACACCAGATAAAATGACATGCAATGCGACATAGAACAAAATGCTCAGCCAAATTATTAACAGCAATGCACATGCGATTAATAGGTTCATACATGCCAAAGTTAGACCTTGAGGAATTGACATGCAATAGAGGTAGCCTTCTTAAATTGTGCCTAATATCACGGAAAGAGATTTTATCAAGTAACAACGGGGAATCAACATTCGCGTTTAAGAGTTGGTGAACAAAAGTTACATCGGCAACCATGCGTCGTTTCTCAGTGAGTGCATATTCAAAAGCTGCAAGCGATCCTCATAGGGTGGAAGAATCAATGAATTATTCCAGGGTAGGTGCCTGAGAGCAAATCGTAAAAAGTTTCTCTGAACAGACTCGATGCGCTCGATGTGTGTACCGTAAAAAGGAGACCAGACCTGGCTAGCGTATTCAAGAAGTGATCTCACAAAGCAAGAGTACAAACGCAAAGTTATGGTAGGATTCGAAAACTCTCGGGGCCAACGTTTTATAAAACCCAGCATAGAACTACTCTTTGATACCATGTAGTTTATATGGGAGATAAAATTCAATCTGTGGTCACATTTGACACCCAAGTCATAGACAGAGTCCACCCGGAGAATCGAGGAGAATAAAGAATAACGGGCCCAAATGACTCCCTTGAGGTACGCCAGACGCAGCCTTCAAGACTCTAGAGATGGAATGGCGAAATAAGATTTGGTATGTTCTGTTATCTAAATAAGACTCTGTCCATTTTAGAAATGTTGAGGGAAATCCATACTTTTCGATTTTAAGGAGTATCTCGTAGTGAGATAACTTGTCGAACGCGTGAGACAACTTGTCGAACGCCTGTATAAATACGTCCGTATAAATACAATCTGTCTGATAGCCTTTTGCCAACCCGCCAACGTATCCGAAACAAACTCCAGCAAGTTAGAAGTTGTAGACCTACCCGAAATAAACCCATGTTTGTTTGAAGAGAGCAAATTCTTACAGGAAATTGATAATTGACAGTAAATGATAGATTCGAATAATTTGGGAATGCAAGATAACTTTGCAATAGGCCTATGGTTAGAAATATCATTTTTACTACATTTTTTGTGGATAGGTATGATAAAAGAATTTTTCCATAGCTGGGGGAAGCAACTACTATCGAGCGATTTTTGGAAGATGTAATTCTCAGCGGAGCTACCACTGCAAGGCAGCATGACTTAAAGAAGGCAGGAGGGATCCCATCAGGACCAGTTGTGAAGTCATTTGGAAGCCCATTAATATGATCGATTATATCCTCTATGTAATTAGTAGAAGGGGGTGATATTTATCAAGAGTAGACATTCTCACTGCACTAGGCTATGAAGTTACCCGTGTCAGTAGAAAATACCAGGTCTAACTGCCTTCCCATGTCATTCTTAACATTACTGATTTGGCTGAGACCTAGAAATGAAATACTGTCAAGGAACAGTAACTCCTTTGTTGTCAAGTTATTAAGTGGAAGATAGTCATCGTCAACTTTATTTAGTACCCATTGAATATTGGGTAAGTTAAAATCACCAATTAGTAGTAATTCGTCAAGAGGATCCATCTTACCATGGATAAAATTAGATGTTGAAATGAGTAGGTCGTAAATATTCTGACCTTTGTCATCGACAATATTTATGGAGTCTGGAGGAATATAGCAACAGGTAATGTATAAGTTACATTTTGAAAGAGATAACTTAAGAGCAAAATGCTCGATGTCAAGAGTGTTGGAGAAACTGGGATGCTCAACCTGGCTGCAATTAAACTGGTTTTTACAGGCGAGGAGTACGGCGCCACCTCGAACTACAGACTTAGTATGTCTATCTCTTCTAAAAATTTTATATGAATTGTCAAAAGTTTCAGCGTCGCGAAAACCGTGATACAGCCAAGTTTCAGTGAAAGCAACTATGTCGAAACAAGTCGCAGCAGAGGCTTTGAAGATTTGTGTGGTTTTTGTACGAATCCTCCTTACGTTTTGATAGTAAAGGGAGAGTGATTTGAGTTTTTTGGAGTATCGCTGCTTATTTTGGATGCATTTCTAGATTGACGCCTGGAAGGTACAAACAATTTAGGAAACGTGCTAGAGGGCCAAAATGTGGGATCTAATAACTTGTCCCGCCCATCTTCTGAGACGGTTAAAACAAAGGATGCAACCGTTTTAGAACTTTTACTAATCTTACGACAAGAAATGCCATCAGCTGCGATATTTTTGAACTTAAGATACTTCAAGATGTCCTCACACAACGTTTCTGGAGAGAAACGGGTGACGAAAACACTCGAAGGTTTTAGTATTGTTCTCAAAGGGACAACAATACCATTACCTAGAGATGACACAGATGAAGTATCATACAATACCGCGGATACAGATACAGGTCTTAGAATGATGTTATCAGAGTTTTGACTCCCAGCGTTACCTACGGCCATAACAGCTGAGGCACTCCTACTGGGAGTAGCAGCGGGCAGGTGCAAATTAGATCGCTTCCTCCGGCGCGGCTGTTGCTTGCGACGAGGCTTGGAGGAAGGCGGTTAGTGTAGGTGGCACATCTGCTGACAGCGAAGAAGCATCAGTACTAGGCATATGTCCATTCATAGAAGGCGTCACGTCAGGAAAGGAAGAAATTTTCAAGTTTCCAGACGTGAAACACTTAATGTCCGAGGCGATAGCGCCAATAAGCAGGGAATCCTTAGCAGCAGAAGCAGACCAACCCGCAAGATCATTCTTGACCAGCCGGATATTGTGCTGAATATCTTTAAGGATTGGGTCGGCACCAGGTGGTGAAAGAGGCGAAAAGAGCATGCGACTTATCAAGTAAGAGGGATGAGTTTGAACTGAGCGTCTCTGAAAAATTAAGAAGCTTGTCAAGTTTTGAATTAAAGGTATTAAGGTCCTCGGAGAAAGCATTGAGGTGCGACCAGTTGGCAGATATGTGCTTAACACTATCCGTAATAAAGGATTGGTCGCTTGAGAACGAATCGAAGATAACCTTTGATAAGTCGTAGAACATGACACGGCTTGATCGCTGTTCCAGAATCAATAGACCCAGCATCTTTCTGTCCATTTAATTTCATTTAAATTCGGAAAGCGAGTTTAGAGTCACGTGTGCTTACTGTATTAAGATCAATAACGGGATCAGCTCAATAAAATATGTACATACCTGTCGTATTGGCTCGGATGTCGTTCCGTCCCGTTTTCTTAAACTTTTACTACTGTAGATTTTATATCCAATTTATTGTATTTTCTATAATAGTTTAATTTCTTCTGAACCCTTATGATCTGGAATCTTGTTACTGTAGGCTCTAAATAATAACCATGTAACTTCCTGACGCTTTTAAATTTCTCGAAAGAATATAATACACTGGCAATCACACAACTCTTGTGGTTAAATTTACTATAAGATTTAGATTCTCAACATCCTCGATAATGTTGATAAGTAATTTTCTTATCAGACGGTATCAACATCTAAGAAACTGAAATAACATTTTATATTTATTGCCCCAACTATGTGGTATTCCTCAAGGGTCTGTTCTACGCCTTCTATTCTATTTGTGATTTCAAAATGCGTATGCAGTGCATTCAGATCAACTGTTTTAGTTTAATACCCAGAGAGTATCGAAATGAGCAAAGAGTTATATTTGGGCTCTTAATCTATATCTGTTAAATCTACAGCAAACTGTAATCCAGTTCAAATCACACTTTCTTCTACAGTAACGAATGATACTTCATCTGTGTTCTCTTTAGGAAATGGTATTGGCGTCCCTTTGAGAACGGTACCAAAACCTCCGTGTTATTTCGTCACCCGTTTCTCTACAGAAACGTTGTGTGTGGACATCTTGAAGTATCTCAAGTTCAAAAATATCGCACCGGATGTTATTTCTTGTGGAATAATTAGTAAATGCTCTAAACCGGTTGCATCCTTTGTTTGAACTGTCTCAGCGGATGTGCAGGACAAGTTATTGGATCCCACATTTTAGCTCTCTGGCGCTTTTACTATTCCTACGTTCTGGGCGCCAACTTAGAAATATAGCTAAAATAAGTAGCAATATCTCAAAAAACTACGATTTCAGTTTACTATACGGATTGACATCGGAGGCTTAGTAATAGGGTTCCCGTTTTTACCCTTCGGGTACGGAACCCTAAAAATGAGCAATAAGGCTGTATCTCATGAACCGTAATAGGTCGACAGTTGAAATTTTCACGGACTGTGTATTTCTGTTGCCGCTATAACAACAAATAATAAAAATATCATAAAATTAAAAATTAAAGGGGGCCCCCATACAAGAAACGTGATTTTTCTTATTTTTTATTATTATCTGTCTGTCACCGGGTTGTATCTCATTAACCGTAATAGGTAGACAGTTGAAATTTTCACAGAGTGTGTATTTCTATTGCCGCTATAACCACAAATAATACAAATAAAATAAAATTAAAAATTAAAGCGGGCCCTATATAAGAAACGTGTTTTCTGGCGTATACATAGTGCTAAATTTTGTATGATGGTACGGAACCCTTCGTGTGCGAGCCCGACACGCACTTGGCCGGTTTTTTTATTTATTATGCTAAGGCAGATATGAGATATCGATGCCTAGATGTTCGAAATACCTTGTTTAAACAACATTTGTCATCAAAATGGAGGAGGTATCGTATGTTGGGTATAGCCACTGACATCCATATAAATGGACTGGTACTGATCTCCTGTTTCTTGTGGCACCAGTTTTGATTTCAGAATACCGCTGAACTTCAAGCAATTTCTCGTTCCCAATCGTTACAGTTCAGCAGAAAGTAGTCTCTCACGGAAAGAGACAAGCATATGAAAGTAGTGCCATTTGTTATCATGCATTTTTGGTTCAACGAGCAGTCCATTTATATACATGTCAGTGGGTGGGTATAGCCTGATCATCGGTACTTCTTGCTGTGCGCAGGGCCTACTGTTAGTAATAATATGATAATGTGTCAAATTAAACAAAAAATATGGCTGTACTTTTCCAAAGAAAGCGAAAAATAAGAAGAAGAATCGGACATATTTTTGTATTATTACATTAGATATTGAATTTGTGGTATATTTACAAATATTTGTTATCGTTTAGGCTGCATTAAATTTAATATATTTTCCACTTCCATTGCAACTTGTTTACGCTTAAAAATCTGTCAATTAAATTGTAATGCCAAGGTACGGTTTGTGCACCAATACCCCTTTTATGTGTGTAAGGGTACTTTAATACCTAGCTATGCGAAATACCCCGATATGAATATCAAGGCATCCATACCTCATGTCTGTCATAAATAAGCAAACTAATAAGCAAAAAAAACTGGATAATTACGAATGTAGTTAAGAAAATCGTAGGGATACACAAGGGAAAAACAATGTGCGTTTTTATTTTTACCCAGACTTTAATATATGCAATTATTACACATGGGAATTTATATTTCATTTTTTTATTACAAACAGCGGGGATTTTAAAGCTAAAAAAAACCACCCGCACGATACTACAGGCGGGCATAACTATTTTGACATATACATATGTACATGCAATTATTTATATATTTATGTATATAATTCATAAGACCGTGGATTAATTATTATTATCGGTTATAATTGTGCCAGTGGAAGCCCGTGCTAATTGGGGTGTGGAGGAATGACATACTATTATTCGTATTCGGTCATGAAAACACCTCACATATCACATGAGTGCGGAAACAAATTTATTTTACAAAAAAAGGACTTCGAATACAGCGGAGATTGTAGGGATCAAAGTTTAACAAACCCAACGAATTTTCGCTCCCACCCAAAATATGGTAGCCTAGCAGCAATCACGTACATACTTCATATTTTTGATTAAGCTATATGTAGGTATGTAATGTATATACGTATGTATGTACCATATCTGTATGTGCATTTAATAATATTCAAACAATTGAATTGAATTTGAGATTAAGTTTATTAGAGCGCGAATTCCCCCCATAAATATTATGATTGGGACCGCAACTAATGCAATAACTTTTCAACGTGTGTAGAGAAATTGAATTGCAGGATTTTTTACAAAAGGCTTTTTTGTTTCTGTAATTTGCAGAAAGTCTGAATAACCTTTTGTTTGCATAGTGAGGCATTACACGTACATATATTACTGAGAAATGAAGTGTAAAGCTCTTAAATAAAAATGAAAAAAAAAAAGTGAACAGCCAACTTTTCGATAATATTGATTAGGCTGGTGCCTATACTTAAAAAAATTATTAACAGGCAAGGACCAAGCGGGCCATAAAAGACTATTTTAAGAGATCTCTCAACCTGTTAAATTTAGCAAGTAAGAAAAGTTAGCACACATCAATTTTTTTTTAAGAAACTTTAATTTTAAAAAGTTTAGAAGCTTTAGAGATTCTCTGAACACTTCCTTTTCAGCCAGCCCAGCTGCTAAAAACAATTTACTTTGCAAGAAAGAAGAAGAAGAAATTTTTGCCGAGGATATGATGGCCATACGGCCAACCCACACGAAGTAGCACGAAGTACGCGCATTTTGCTACACTTGTGCCCAGACATGTCTTCACAATAATTTTGCTACGCTTTAGTTCCTGATTTGATTATCGATGTTAATTGTGTGCGTCCTTAATCAAGTTACAATTATTGATATAAATAAACGTAATGATAAGTGAATTATTATTTTATTACCTAAATCGCTGGTAATTTTCGTATAAACCTGTAGCAAAAAAAATTAGTTGTTGCCAAAGCTTTAAAGTGACGATACCATTGTCGAGTAAGCAATCACTTTTAAGGGACAAAATTTTGGCTTTCTGAAATTCTTTATGAATACAGCCTCAGAAATAGCAAACAGACTCAAGTCATCCCTCATATTCCTCAGAATTATCCTCTGTGCACGGCTCATATTGTATAATTATTTGATATTTCACAAACTTGTACATTATTTATGTAATATGTATATACGTACTATATAAATATGTATATATATCCAAAATTGTATATATCTAAGATTTTGGTATTAGATACAAAACAATTTCTGCGACTATCACGGTAAGAGAGTGTACCACGGTAAGGAGCTCAAGAAATATGATAACTATGTACATATGTAAATAAAAAATTTAGCAAAACTACCGATGTCATAATGTTAGAAAATATTTGTCAGCTATTTTTGTTTGCTAGAATAGCAAATCTCTTTAAAAAAAATCTCCACACTAACATCTCTTAACTCTGTGCGAGGAAATACCAATTTCTGCTCACGGGCTTTGGCAGCCCAATTAAGAGGATAAGAGCTCTTATATCTTGTGTAAGATTATAATTAAGAGAAAAAACAAAATTATAAACACGAGATAAATTGAAATTTTGAAATAGGAAGGAGGAGGGGGGGGGGTAAGTTTAGGGGTTGACAGTGTTTTTTTGCTATCTTCGACGAAAGGTGACCTCTTAGCGGAAATTGTACTTCACAAAAGTTGTAGATAATAAAAAAAATTTGAGACCTTCATGTAAGGCATTTTTCAACAACCATAATTTGAGGCAAATGGCGTAAAACCGATTTTTCCCTCGTATTCAATTTACATGATTTTTTTTTAAATTGAATAAGAATGATAATTTTTGGGGAATCTGGAAAACAAGTAGTTTCCGAGAAAATATTTCTATAATTACACCAGAATGAGCTATGAACGATTTGAATTATCACAAAATACAAATTACCATTTATTACGGACACTTTCGAAATGAACGACTGCCATCTATATTCCATTGATAAGCGAATTCGAACATAAGAAAATTTTAATTCTTAATTGACTTTATTTTGTTAAAATATCATAAAAATACTAAATACATTTTTAATATCTTATAAAGCTTTCGAAATTATCAACGTGAGATTAGGAATTGTTCCAATCTGACGCTACTCTGTGAAATCCACTCTGGTGGGTAGCGCGAAGAACTTATATGAGAGTGCAAGCTTCAGAAAAGGAGAGAAAATGCAATCTGGTGACTCCACTCTACTCTGTCCATTGTAAACGCTATAGTTGAGAATTGTCAGAATTCCTAGGAAAAAAGAAACACTCGACAGGTCATTCGCACTTTGTTGGCTTTGTTGCTTGCCTTTGTTTTGTAGTCATTCCTACATCAATTCCTGGAATTTTCATAGAAAATTTGTTTGCCTAAAATTGATTGAAGTATTCGTCGATTGCTTTCACTTAGAGCTCTGCATCGTCTTAATTAAAACTAATTTTAATCTGAAATCATCGTACAATAATACATTCGCCACATAGGCTTTGTTATAGTTTGCACTAGAGGCAGATTTTGTGAGAAAGGTTGTGAGAGTTTCGATAATTCTGCGCCAGCCATCTCGGACTGGATTGTCTTTCTAATCACTTCTTTTCCCATATTAAAAGTACTGGGTCTGTGTTCGTCGGTGCATTCGCTCTTAGGCTCTGCTATCGTCTTGGCCTGATTAATCTAATATTTGCGTCCAGCGAAACCATCAAAATTCCGCCGAAACGCACAACGTCCTCGAAAGTGCCTCTGAGATCGAGATGACATCTCCAATCGCAATGTCTTCTGAACAATTCGCTAAGTTCTTGGAAATGGTTCAGAAGTCAGGAGGAATTACCGAGATAGCTGCTAAGTCCGAAAGCTTCAGCAATTGTACGGCTCGATTCTCAGGAGAAAGATAATTAGAAAAAGTAGGAAGTTTCGTTGCAACAGTAATAATTTATAAAGAAATTGAAAAGATTTCTGGTGAGGATGCCATGAACGGTTTACCATTACTGCTTTAAGATAAAGGTTCAACATGGTGGCAAGGAGTAAAAGACTAGGTCTTTATCAATAATCTATTTCGAATCAGTTACGTTTTCAAATATTACTTTATTGTCGTGCCCGTTGAGCAATCGAATTAACGAATCCAATAATTAAAAGCGATACTCGAATTTCTTTTAACACAGTTTCTTTATTAAACCATAAAACAAACTGACCTATCTTAATACCTTTTAAAAGCAAAACCAATCTGAACCGAACTGTAACTTGATATCGCGATGAGTGATAACGGAGCGGCTAAAAAATACTACAGGCACTCGCCAGTCCAGTCATTGGTCTTTTATGCACCAATATTCGGAAGTAGACTTTACTTAACAACGCGGATGTAAACAAACGACAACAACCTTGCCGTTTGTTCTACCGGTTGCAGCACCTGAGTCGCTCAGTAGTAAACAATCGCTTTACATAATAATTACCATGCGAAGGTTAATTATTATTGTAATCGTCGATTGCTCCACTAAGCGCTCATCGCAGCCAGCTGTTAAGCTAATCAGCAAAATAACCGACAGTTGCAGAACAGTACAATGCGACGTTACTGTTTAGCAATTGCTAATTATTTCACTAAAATGCGCCCTTGGCTGCTGGAAGAATCTTCCGTATATTGGGCCATCACATTATCTCTATTTGATCCGTTTTTTTGACAATTACTGCATAAATTGGTATATTTTAAGCCGTGTTTTCGGCAGCCACATCTTTGTTTATTACAACTTTCACAGCTGCAGCTACCACTTTCTAATACTTTTTCGGGAATTGAGTCGGTACTGTCTGGGATAAATTTATGCACGAGTCTACCTAGATGTTCGTTCTAGCCCCATTGCATAGCTTTTTTGTTATCGGACTCGTTGTCCAAATAACCAAGCCAAGCTTGCAATTGGTAATAAAATTTATAGATGTGTTGTACATACGAGTACAGCAGCTCCTTCATTTTAGTTAGGGGAATTTTTCCCATTTGAAAGTAGATTTGTTAGTTGCCAGTTGGTAATACTCAAATTTTAATTGATTTAATGACATACCCATTTTTTGCAATGGGTATTTGGTCTGCATCTTTTTAAAAAAAAAAAAATGCTAGCTAGGCTTGACAAATGTCTGTTGCTCAATAATATAATACTATTGTTTTTTTTTCGTTTTCAGCCAAACCTGAAGTTGTATTGTAACCCGAAAAGGAGTGAATAAATGCAATTATATTTGTATACGATTCATGTTTGAAACAATTAGATGTATAAAATGAATCTTTTTCCGTCATACTATCGGAAAATTGAGGTTATGTTGACAAATGCCTTATATGAAAGTTTAAAATTTTTTTAATTACAAGTTTTGCGAAGGACATTTTTCGCTAGGAGGTTGTGTTGCGCTGAAAATAGTAAAAACCACTTTCAATTCCTAAGCCCCCCCCCCCCCCCCCCCAAATTTCACAATTTCACTTTATCTTGTGTTAAATTTTTGTTTTTTTCTTTTAATTGTAACCTTAAATAAATATATACTAAATTTGTCATTCCGTTTGTAACGCACAGAAATAATGCTGGTAGAGCAAAATGGATTAGAAGCCCATGCATAAAATTAAAAGTAATTTTGATTTTTGCATGTCCGTCCGGCCTCACGATAACTCGAGAACGCAAATATTTAGAGCTGAAATTTTACATGGACTTTTAAAAAAAAGTTAAATTAAGTTCGAAAATTTGACAAATCGGGTAACTTCTTCGTAGGGTTTCCATACAAAAATTGTTTTTCACTATATATTTGGACACTACCTGAGAACGCGTCAACGTAGAGAACTGAAATTTTGTAGTGTTTTTATAAAAATCTTAATATATAAAAATCCCGTGTCACTGTATTTGTTCACGCTAATCTCCGATACCGCCGAACCGATTTCAATGAAATTTTGTGAATATGTGTGGTTTGCTCCAGCTTGAAAGATAATGTACTTTTGGACACGATAGATGGCGCTATTGTCGAGATATAAAAAGTTGCCTGAGATCGCGTGAACCTAGAAAGCTGAAATTTTGTACAGGGCGTTTTCATAAAAATTGCAAACACAAGTTAAAAAATGGACAAAATCGGGCAACTCCTTCGAAGGATTGTCACGGAAATATTTCGTCTTTTAGTATATATTTGGACACTGCCTGACAACGATTACACGTAGAGAGCTGAAATTTGTTATGTGGTGTTTTCATAGCAACAGTAAACAAAATTTAAAAAATGGATTAAAGCGGGTGTTGCCACACAAAATGTTGATTTTCCACTATATATTTGGAAACTGTCTGAGAACGCGTCGACGTGGAGAAAATGGACCAAATCGGGCGACCCCTTCTTAGTGTTGCCACACAAAACTTTAGTTTTTCACTATATATTTGGAAACTGCCTGAGATCGCGTCAACGTGGTGAGCCCAAATTTTGTACACGGCGTTTTTAAAAATAATGTATATTTAAGTTCAAAAAATTGGACAAATCGGGCAACTCCTTCGTTGCCATACACAAATTCCGTTTGTCACTATATATTTGGCCACTGCTTCAGAACGCGACGACGACGTGAGGAACTAAATAAAATAACAAAAATGGTCTGAATCGAGCGACTCCTTTTTGATGTTACCATACAAAACTTCGGTTTGGAAACTGTCTGAGAACGCGTCGACGTGGAAAGCTCAAATTTTGTACATGGCGTTTTCATGAAAACTGGAAATACAAGATCAAAATGGGCCAAATCGGGGACCCCTTTTTGGATTTACCATACAAAACTTTAGGTTTTCACTATATATTTGGATACTGCCTCCCGTGCCGACGCGACGTAGAGAGCTGAAATTTTGTACACGAGCCTTTTTTTTAAAAAAATGTAAAGTAAGTTCGAAAATGAGACCAATCTGGCAACTCCTTCGTAGGCTTGCCATACAAAAAAATTGGTACGTGTTGTTTTCATAGCTCTGGTAAATAAAATTTCAAAAATCAACTAAATCGGGTTATCCCTTCTTGGTGTTGCCATACAAAACTTTCGTTTTTCACTATTTACTTGGTAGCTGCCTGAGAAGGCGTCGAGGTGGAGAACTCATATTTTGTCTACGGCGTTTTTATAAAAATTGCAAATACACTTGGAAAATGGGACCAATCGGGCAACTCCTACGTAGGGTTGCCATACAAAAATTTCGTGTTTTACCATATATTTGGGCACTGCCTGAAAATGCGTCGACCGACGTAGAGCTAGACTCTCCCACACATATGAATGGTTGCACTCACACTTATACACGGACAGACACACATCCAGACATAGAGTGAAACTCTAGAGTACAGAATCGCCCGATCGAGTCAGACAATAGCTTAGATATTATGTATCTCTAACCAACCCAACCTAACCCAACTAGGTATCTAAATTATGGCCGGGCAACGCCAACGTGCTCCCCCTAGTAGTAAATATAATTTCAGAAATGGACTAAACCGAGCAACCCCTTCTTGGTGTTGTCATATAAAAATTTAGGTTTTTTACCGATACTGTGAAAACGATCAGTTCAAGAAATTTTTATTGTACTAAAAACTTCTTCAGAATACGAAATTCTATAAAATTGGTTATTATCATTTTTTCTGTCCGACGAACCGTTCTAGAAATATATACGAAAAACCACTGCAAAAATGAAAATTGCTCAAATGGGTGGTGACCATACGAAATTTCATACGGGCATTCATCTAGGGTATTATAAGAATTGTCTTTTAGACCAATTCTAGTTTTTTTCATTTGGTTTTGTTTAGCTTTCAAAATCCGCTTTGGCACCAGCCTAGAAAGACACATACACCTTTAAATAAAAGTTACTTGTCTCTATATCTTCATATCTTCATTTCATACTAAGTACCTTAAGGTTAAATTCAGGAAACTGTAATTGTAATTGTAATTTGTTTAACCTTAGTCATCGGTTTAAATGAAATACGTCGTACAGAAAGACGCTGTGATGGCTATAAAAAATCGATATTCATCATTTCACACAATAAAATAATTTTAATGTGATTCCATAGCTAACAATTTGATTTTCTTTTTAATATTTCTTTTCTTTTCTGTGTATTTACTCGATGTCAAGGTCAGGTCAGCAAAAAAGCTTCCAAAATAATTTTCTTTTAAATGTTCGACTTTTTCCCGGCTTTATAACTAAATGATAAGAAATTTTTCCTTGTCAACTGCTATTTATTTACGTCACTTAATTTGTACGAGAGTTTCATTGATTCAATAAGCTAACGTAAAAGTGAAAATTTTTTATAAGATTTTCACTTCTTGTTTTAAAGAAAGTACCTTTGAAAAAAAAAAAAGTCAATCTCCCCTCCTGCCAATTATTGAAATTACAGCCGACCTTAGCCATGTTTTTAGATTAATATCAAAATTTCCCCGTTTAAAACCTAGCACGCTAATGAAACGGAGTTCTGTTTTGGTTTTTTACCATTTAACTCGTAATTGAAAAATGTACTCTATAGAAACGTATGAAAATGATGAGGAGATTTAAATGATATGAAAATACTACCTTATAGGAAGTTTTCATTTAATTTGTTTTCATGCCAAGAGCTTTTTATGTATGTCGTATTGTGTATATTGTAAAAAATATATAAATGGAGATTGTATTGTGTTGTTGCTGGAATTCTTAATAATGGAGGAATTGCAAATGGAAAATAAAAAAGGAAAAAATGAGGCCTTATAACGGAATATATCCATATATGGTTTCGTAAATTTGCCCACCCTTTTCATTGTTAATTTGGCTCTGTTTCCAGCATCTGGTGGATCTTTCAGGGTATAATCAGACCCATAACTTTTCCGTTTGATGGACAAAACTGATGCAGACAAGCACCAACAAGATCCTCCATAAGGTGTAAGGGATGGTCTGTTTAGGGGCCACTGGCACCTTCACATCATGTCCTCAACGAGCACTTGAAATCATCTTTGGGTTACAGCCACTCTATCTCATTATCCAGAAGGAGTAGCGGTTAGTAAATATGTTTCGAAGGAAAATGTCAGATGATCACATTTCTACCATCGACTTCTGAACATCTTCGAGCAGGTTCATATTAAAGATTTAGATGTTCCAATGGATCCAGTAAGGATAACAAAACATGTGCAGGGGTGGTGAGTTCAGAGGTGGAATTCTCCATTCCGCTTGGAGGTTCACCTTCCTTCTGCCCTCCTGGCTCTGTCTTGTCAACACTTTGAGACTTAAGTTTGGAGCTGCCATACGAAATTTCAGCTGTTATCTAGAGGAACAAAGTAACTGTAGTGATCACACAATTAAAAAAAAAAGCATCATTAACGAAAGGACTAAAATTTGAATCGCGCTCGCAATATGCTTTGATTTACTGATTTAAGTCATTATCCACATTAAGCACAAACCATCAGAACAACAATCGTCCTTTTCGATATACTTATCTGACTTGAATAGTTTCGAACCTCACCGTTTGTCAACCTTCTGTTCGAGCTCCTTAGATTGTAGTAGGTACATACATTTTGAAGTTTATAATTAGTTTTACCATTCTAAAGTGTAAACAATTAATTTTTGCAATTTTTTTAGTAGGTGAAGGTAGCCTATAATGATATAGTCCGCTAAAACGACACATTACCCTTTCCACGATTTGCAGCCGGCAACAAGAATAGCAGTGTCCAAAACTGTCTTGTAGTGAATTAGTGGAGAAAAAAAATGAATGCTGCAATATTTTTTATAGGGATTAGTATTGCGTTTTTTCGGTATTAACGGACAATATAACCTTGTGAAGTTTTTTTTTCACTTTTGTCGTGTTGCTGAAGCAGTCCTTAAAGTATCCAGGAGTCGTTTAACGAGCATAGTCGTGAAGCAAAATTAACGATTTTTCGATTCCGCGGAAAGAGGAAAGAATGCGTTTGGGGTCTTTATAATTCCTTGTGTAAATTATACCGACACATTAGTTTCCAGCTTTCAATTTTAACTAATACGAGTAGATGTTTCTCCTACCCCAATTTTAAGGCTGAGCAAACAGCTGTTTGTAGAAAATTCATTAATACGCACAATAGTAATGGATTCTCTAATTAAAATTATACTTCTTGAAACTTTAAACGCTTTTTTCTCTCTTTGCGTACCAGTAGCTCTCTAAATTTTTATCCGATTGACTTGAATCTTAACTGCAACTTTAAAACAATATTTTCCATTGAACGCGTAGAATTTTTTTGATAAATTGATTTTTATAGATTTTATAAGTGATTTTCTGCTGATTTTGTCGACGAAAAAAAAAGTTTCAATTGACACCATTTGTTTTTTAAATCAATTTTTCGAAAAAATCCTACGACGTTCACTAGATTTTGGACTATATTTTAAGAAACTTTTTGGTTTTTGTTCAGATTAAAAATTGTGACCTGTAGCGGTACGCCCATGTCGACCGTCCGAGATTTTTTTTCCCTTGAGAGCGCTACTATGGTGCCATTTTGTATCGTAAAATTAAAATAAAGCATTTTTTTGTAGTTAAAGACTAGCACTTTCATATGCACAAAATCTCATATCTCTATCCCGTTCCTATCGTTCGTGATATTACCACTTAAGTATTGATTTTATTTAATATGCTATTTTTGCAATTTTTCCCGGATTGCTCCTATTCTAAAAATGCAATTCATATGACATTCGTAGATACATATGTGATGAATAATAATATTATTATAATTATTTTATTTTACTCTTGGCCATTTGGGTAAAATGACATACCTTGGCCAAGGGCTAATTACATACTCTGGGCAAGGCAACTTGACATACCTGTGTCATTTTACTCATGGATTCTAAAAATTATATTATTTTCAGAGGTTGGGCAATACAAAAGAAGTGTAATATGACCATACAGAAGTTTAAAAATGTTCGTTTATTTTGACACATAAACTAAATTTCTTTTCAATCACTATTGCGTTTTATTCAATTTACATAAGTGGCCTAAAATGACACAGAGTATGTCGTTTTATACACACGCCATCAGAATAACACATCAGTTTTTTTTTTTTTTTATTTTTAATGAAAGGAAAAAAAATTTCTGTTTTAATGTCTAACATTTTTCAAAACATGAAAGCAAACACTTTTAAGCTGCTAAATGTGTAGCCCGTATAAAATTTCGTATGGTCACCGATCTATGCAAGTTTGATTTTTGAAGTGATAAATTGCATATATTTCTACAAGGGTTCGTCGGACAGAAAAAATTATTATAACCAATTTTATGGGATCTCGTATTTTGAAGAAGTTTTTAGTACAATAAAAATCTCTAGGACTGATCGTTTTCACAGCATATGTAAAAAATCAATTTTTTTATATGGCAACACCAATAAGGGGTTGCCCGATTTAGGCAAGTTTTGAAATTTTATTTGCTATTACTATGAAAACATCAAATTTCAGCTCTATATGTCAACGCGTTCTCAGGCAGTCTTCAAATATATAGTGGAAAACGAAATTTTTATATGGAAACCTCACGAAGGAGTTGCCCGAACTGCCTCATTTTCGAACTTAATTTTACTTTTTTTTTTAAAAGTCCGTGTACAAATTTTCAGCTTTCTAAGTGAACGCGTTCTCGAGCTATCGTGCGCACGGACAGACGGACGGACATGCAAAAGTCAAAATAACTTTTAATATTATGCGTGGGTGTCCAATCCATTTTACTCTACCATAATTATTTCGAGGTGTTACAAACGGAATGACAAACTCAGTATACCCTTTAGATTCCATCTAGGGTATAAAAATAGATCGGTTGTGAAGTCCTTGAGTTGGGTCCCTGTGGCTACGAAAGAGTGGAGGAAAATGAAAAAGTGGATGATCTGATTAAAACCGGAGCCGATAGTCGGCATGCTTGTCCCTACCCAAGGCCACTTTAGAAGGGAACTCTTCTTGCGTAGCACGACAGATATGAGGAAAGTGAAGGAACTTTCCATCTCTTTTCTTCTCCAGAAGCAAGCTAATTGGTCTTAGCAGATAATCGCTCATGCCTCTTTCGTTATTTTCTGAGAAAGATAGACAAAGGCAAGAACGAAGTATGTCGATTAAGCACAGAGATGAAACGGGCAAGCATATTGTATGCGAGTTTTTCACGTTTACAGCTACAAGGTTGTAAATCACTTGAGAAGCTTTAATCACTCCAAATAAGGTTTACATAGTAAGCCATAAGGCAATAATCGAGCTTGGGTCTTAGTGGTCTAGCCGTATCTTTTCTTAACTTTAGTCTTATTTCAATTAATTACATTATTCATCTTATTCATGTATACTGTGTAGAAGTCTCCGATCACCAAAGATGTTAGACAGACAATTCGGTATTGGAACTTACCTTACCAAAACTATAACATACTGTTACCAAACTCAATAAGACAATAACCTACTCTAGCTATAATTTCTTTAATATTAAAAAATAACAAAACATATTCGGATTAAAGGACTTATGAATACGGATTATTATAAAAAGTAGTTGATCAAAATAATCAAATAGATAACCTTAATTATTGTAAATTACTTGTTATTTTATTTTGGAAAATGGTCGAAAGATCTACTGTTTTTGGTTGCCAGAAAGATTTGAGTACCTACCTGTCGACTTTTAGAAAACTGTAGTAAGAAGTTAGAAGGCTTTTGTATAACGAGCAAAATGTTGAATATTTGTTAATTTTAACTTGAAAACGGGCTAAAGTGAGTGAGAGGTACTTCAAATTTCGGTCCTTAAATATCCAAATCGAAAATATTAAAAATATATAGAAATATATTTTCCGAAATTCATTAATGAACTTTGGAAATGTGAACAAGAGAAAAGTCATGAAGGCTTTTACAAAAATTAACAAAAATTAACAATTTTTAAAAAAATTATAACTAACGCACTGCAACGCCTATACCAAGACTCTTCAGTACGGCTTAGTTCCTGCCTGCCGCAATGTGGTTTGCATTCGAAAAAAAAAAAAGATTTCCCAGCAGGAGCGGACAATTTAAATTGTGCCATTTTTCTGAAAGGTTTACGGCTCTGAAACTACGACATTTTTCATCCGTTGTTGTTATGATTTGTAGTGTAGTCAGGAACGCTTTGAGTTTACAAAAAAAAAAAATTTTGCAATTTTTAGTTTTAGCAGTGCTTCAAGTTGAACGAAACCAAAGGATGTTTCGTGCGATTAAGTCACATCTCTACGTAAACGTCTTTAATAGAACACAGGTGGAGGAAATTTTTATTTAGCTTAAAGAAAAGTTTCCACTGAAACAAAAATATTATCACTCACTCGAAAAAAGATGCGTTTTATTTGAAAACGAAATTGTGCGTCCCTGATTGGACACCGCATATATAATAATGTTACGTGCAAAAGAAAAAGGACAAGCGACATCTACAAACTTCGCGTGGAATGACTAATTAAGTACGGACATAAACAATTTTCTGAGAATCGTATCACAGAAAGGACAGCATTAAAGTATATTTGGAGAGGATAAAATATCGACAGCCTCGGCACGAAGGAATTGAAATATCCGGTGTAGATAGAGCGAAACCTCCAATATTTGATGGACAAAATTCGTGGCATATTTTCAAGAGACAATTCGAGGCAGCTTCCGAATTAAATGGATGGAACGATGCAGACAAAGCCACAGCTCTTGTATTCACACTTCGAGGTCGTGCGTCAGAACTATAACAAACTTTACCGATTGAAAAGCAACGTGATTTCATTTCATTAGAATACAGGCGATAGAATTACGTTATAGAGATGAACACATGCAGCAAGTACATCGCCTGCAGTTACGCAACAAGATTCAGAAGCATTGCGGATCACTACATCAACTTCAGGCTGATGAGGAAAAGATTAGTTTATCTTCCATGCTCTAGTGTAAATGCAGATTTCCTTAATGAAGTGGCAACAGAGGCATTTGTGAATGCTATTGTAGATCAAAGTTTACAACAAGCACTAAGGCTACCAGGAAAGAAGTCAACAACAGAAGCACTAGCCTATGCATTAGGGTATGAATCTGCCAGACAAGCTTTTCGGAGTGATGTACAAGGAAAGAGAAATGTACTTGCAACAGAATGCAGTCATCACAGAGTAATTCTTCACGTGGTATTCTTCGATGCTGAAATTGTAATAGATTGGGATACCTTCAAAGGGATTACAGAGAACGCTAACGATTGGAATCTCTAGAAGAATAGAGGAGAGTGGAATTGCAAAGATGTCAAGCTGGGCAATAGACTTGCAACAGAATGCAGTCATCACTGAGCCCCTTCACGTGTTGTTCTTCGATGCTACGATTGTAATAAATTGGAACATATTCAAAGCGACTGCAGGAAACTCCGTCGAAGGGTATTAACAGAGTAGGGATGGAAAGAAGAATGCCAAAGGTGGCGAGCTAGGGAGCAAGCTATTCATGGAGAGACTAGACTCCAACGTTGTGGCTTTGAGATCCAACACACGAGGGTCATATCAAGACGCCCTTTTACGACGTCCATGCAAACATTGCGTCTTGGTGGAAGAAAAAGAAACAACAGCTATTATACAGTTGGTAACAGTGGAACCATCCACAGGTTGGGACGTTGAGGACTTGCGAACAGCACAACGAGAATATTGCGTATTGTTGCTTGGAAAGAAGATATAGAAAAACCAGAATGGATATTTCGAAGAGGAGTGAGAATCTTAAAAGCTATGGGGCTCAATGGCTCACGTTGAATGCGGCATATTAAAATGCAAGTGGGAAGCAACTAACGGCGAAACATTCCGAATGCCTATAGTCATCCCGGGATCAAAAGTCAACAATGTTCTAAAAGAAAAGCATCGTGGAACGTCTGGAGGACATTTAGGGGTGAATAAAACATTTTCTAAAATATTGGCTACATATGCAAGAGGATGTGGAAGAGTGGAGTCGCAGATGCACTGTGTGCCTCTTGTTTCAAAAAGCTCCGCTACGCAGAAGTAGAAAGGAAATGTATAAGTATAATGTCAGAGCTCCACTGGAAAGGAGAGCGGATGGGCAAGAGGCCACGAGAGTTAAATTAGCAGTAAATGCCGATTGGATGAAGACCCGCTGTAACTTACGTACGAATTCAGTAGGATTGCATGAAGGAGAAATTGTTTGGTTGTACAACCCCAACCGACGTAAGGGACGTTCTCCAAAGTTACAACACTGGGAGGGACCGTACATAGTGGTAACTAGAATGAATGACGTAGCATTCAGCGTGGTACAAGAGGCAAACGAAAAATCGTTCATCTGGATCGCTTGCGTCAATACTACGAGCATCAAGACCGTGGACCACTGCTGTTCGGGAAGAATAATTTTAATAAAGGGGCAGTGTTACGTGCAATAGAAAAAGGACAAGCGACATCTACATACTTTGCGTAGAATGACTAATTAAGTACGGACATAAACAATTTTCTGAGAATCGTATCGTAGAAAGGGCAAGCAACAACTTTAGGTTCGGATGTTTCGAGAACGGAATATTCAGGAAGGTTATAGGGATTTTTATAGAGTATAAATACACCGCTTCTAACCGCCAGGAGGCGAGTCTTATTTCGGACAGTGGTGAAGTGAATGAAGTAAACAATTTGGATTGAATTAGAAGTACGGTAAAGTGGAGCTGATATGATAATTGTTTGTGAATGTTATAAAAGTAAACAGTATAGATAAATAAAGAAAGAACTTCTGAATAATATTTGCAAAATTGTGTTTGAATATCGAACAAAGGCCACGCTCGTAACAATATGCTTTTTGAAGGAGGTTTTTGTGCCGAAAAACTGAAAAATTCGAATTTTTAGGAATATATACAGAACATTTGTTCTAATTGCTGACATTTTTCTAAACTGAGTTATGTTACTTTTTCGTTTTGGGCTTTTCGATGTGCACCTCAGTTAATGATTTTGATGAAATGTGTCAAATTTAACGTTTCCGTGTGCGAAAAAGCCATTTAGCTGCGCAACTCATCTTACAAATGTAATAAAAGCCTTTATCTAGGTGATATTGCAGACAGGATGCAATGGTTCAAACTTAATTATTTAACCTAGTTGGAGTGGTGCAAACATTATCCTGATTATATTGACAACAAACAAACAAACTTTGGCAAAAAATTGTATGCCCCAAAGCTTTTTACCGAGAGATGTTTACTTTTATAAGGCATGGTCGAAACTAAAAAAAAACATAGTAAAACATAATATTCCATTTTGATGATGCGGGTAGGAACGTTTTATCCAAATTATTTAATGCTCATAGCGAGCTAGAAAAGTAATATAATTTAGAGTAAACTTAAGCAAATCAATTCTTCTAAATTATGTAATTGTTTCTTTGTGATAGTACCATACACATTTCTCTGTCGCCGTCCCTTACATAACCACATTTGAAATTTCTGATATTAATTAAGTTCGGTCGGAAGACGTCGGAGCTGATTTTAAAAAGGCTTTAACATTTTCTTAAAATTAGTTATTTTTTATAATATCGTTTCATCGTTTATATATCCAATAAAAGATTATTTTAAATCCAGCATATTAGTAATTCACCTATACAAAAAGCGGTCAATAAGGAAACGAGGTGATTATGGTAAAAAAATTAAATAAATGCCAACCGGATTCTATAGTCGTATTCTTTAGTTGCAAAATTTAATAAAACTGGAATAACTGCATGTCATCGATTCAAAATTTTAAATTTAGAACTTGTTTTAACAATGAAAAGTGGACATGCTCATTCATCGAATCCAAAAGTCATAAATTATTCATAATATATGTATAATGCACACATAAATACAGTCCATACCTTAAGATTCTGGTCCACTTTTTCCTCAATCGGAGTTGCCATTTTTGATGCATTGATCTTCATATTTTCTGTAAAGAGCAGAAAAACATCAAATGAATATAATTTCCATTAATCAAATCAAGTTAAAAATGTAAAATATTTATATATGCGCTGCTAAATGCTGGCATGAATGAATCCCACAATCAGAATTGAAATAAAACTTGACGACTTCAACAGATGAAAATTCACTATGGACGACTTTAAGTGGAAGCCGATTTCTGATTTATTTATTTTTGAATTTTGAACCGAAGAAGTAAAAACTTGAAGGCGAAAAGATATACATATACGCCAGATGTGATTGGTGGACTTAAAGTAGCTATAAGTAAGTTGAATACACATGCGTACTTCAGTTTTATTGAGAAATACTGAAGAAATCATAATGTATTCTTAAGTCCCATAATGCGATGAAAACATATTTTTATTTATTGGTTTATTCAAGACAAGTTAATTTTATGAATCGAAAATATTCAACGTATTATAAATATCTCTTGAGCTGCGAAAAATGTTGCCTTTATCATTTTAATAAGCTCGTGCTGTTGCAAGAACCAGTCTGCGGCAAGAATAAGCGAATGTGGCCATAAAAAGTAAATGACACAAGAATTTATTTCTAACCAGTTTAATAGCCGAGTTTTTAGTTACTTTACTACTTTTTGTTATATTAATGATATTTTATGTCATATATTTTTCTTTAAATGAGCACATTGGTCTCCGTTCGGTTATAATTACCCCACTAACCTTTACGCAGACTTTACGTTTTCAAATTCAAGGAATTTCGGTACAGCATGTATAGATTTTAAAAGGACCAGGTAAAGTTCATCGCTATAAGCGATAATGACCTAGATACAGAATTCAAAACTCATTTTATGCATGGGTACTTATTTTTTTTTTTTGACTCAAGTAGTTGAAACTGCTTATGATGTTTACTTATTAAAAAACTCTTAAGAAACAATTTACTTACAATTTACATTAAACTTAATTTATTAACAAAGTTCTTATTACAGTAAAAGTTGATCACCCTTGTAACTTGACCACTCGTTAAAGTTTCGCTGGATATGCTCAAGAGTAAGTGCAAAAAACACAGAAAGGGTTAAATTTTGGGTAGAAAGTGTGATAGGTCATTTTAAAGCCAAGCTTTTAAGCTGCTTAAATTCAATATGAAAAAACTGATGTTGGTCACGTGTTTTTTGATAAAAATAGTAGTTAAATAAAAAAACCGAGATAAAATTCCGAAATTTTAATTTTGTTGAGCCATAATCTGAAAACTGAGAAAAGAAGGAAAAAAATTGAGAGACCGTTGGAAAGGCTCAATGGTTATCTATCTAACAAACTTTAAATCCTCATCATAAGGTATAACATTCAGCAGTTACAGGGTGATCTAGTATATAAACATATCCAAATACCTTTAAGTCCTCTTATCTCGGAAACTATTAGGATTTTCCTCCACCTCTCATACTATTTTTTGTTTGCTTAAGTATGACCTATCCATAGCATTCAGGTTCAACACCACTTACGGGACACCCTGTATATTATGTATATGTATAAATGATACATCATTACATCGAATAGCCAGAGTTGGGTTGAATACTCTTTTACGTTTCTTTTTGCTGATAATCAGATCGATCAGCCCTTGAGCCCCGTTGAGTAATATTCATGGTGTTCCAGATAAGGATGCCATCCTTGCAAAATTGTACAGAAAAATTTCAATTCTTCTAACGGTTTTCGAAGAATTCGACTTAAAAGGATATTCCACCTTAAAACTGCAGGGTCTTACATTTCTGCATATATGTATCTTTAAAACTACGCAATGTCGAAGAGGAAGGTGAAACCTCGAAGCATATCAGATGTAAGTGTCCCGCGGTTGCAACTGTAAGATTGAGAGCCACTGGAGAAACATCTCTCAGAATAAGTTTTGTAAGCTCACTCCAAAGACAATAATCGAGCTTATAAAAAAGATAGCTTTAGCTTAACCACCTTAGGGGAAGATACAAAAGATCAACTCTGGTCGCGTTGTGCGGATGGTCTTAGTGGCCTACACTGTTTCAATCAAAGCTGTAAACAAAATTGAAATTTTCCTTTTTCTCGAAAACGATGGTGGTTCTCAGAATGAGATACTTAAGACTGTTCTAACACTCTGGGTAAGTTGTCTGGTGATAATGGCATTTGAGCTATGTAAATGAAATTTCAACGAATTTACAAAATGGAAAATTTGAAATGAAACGATAACAGTCATCGCCTTCATGAAACTGAAAAATTATTCTTTTGAGATGTAGAAATTTTAGGAGTAAACGTTTTACAGCATTTGAGCTCATTCTTGAAAACCGAGAATATTTTATACATTGGCAAAGTAATACAGATAAGATTTTTACAGAATATAGATTTGATTTTCCTGAGTTACATATGAGTATGCCAGATCAAAATAGCCAAAAAAGCAGATTCGCGATTATGGCATGATGGCGAGAAATAAATTCTAAATAAGTTAAATTAAAATATCAATAATTTCTCATTTCCCTATTGGCCCCCGACTGTACCTTTTTGTCATCAATATCATATTTCAAGACGTCTCCGCTCTAAAGTAATGTTCCCCTATCGAACTTTAAATCCCCTTAATAATTTACAACTTCCACCCAACTTGCCCAGAACCGAATTGCTTTCTAATCGATCTACTGACATGAAATTGATTGAAGCACAAATAAAAACCACCTCCAACTGAAACAAATATAGCGTTAACCTATTATAAGAAAAACTATTCATACGAATGAAATTAACTCTAATACATGCTACCAGTATAATAGTGTTTGTAGGTCCCATAGAACAAAACCCTCGAGAATACTTCACAAGCCATGAAACATACTCCCTCCCTACCACATGCGAGGCCCAGCGTAGTCCTTACATTCTAAAATATTTCCAGTGTTCTTATGTAAAAATGACAAAAGTTTGATTTGAATAGCTTCTCCGCCTTAAACTACTATTCATACAGAAAAATGGTGTTGTGATAATCTTAAGCTTGCTTTGTTATCTTCCGGTATATAGTAAATGTAGCATTTGGGAAGGTAAGGAACCAAGCTGTAAATTACTAGAAGACTATTTTCCTGTATGGATAGTAGTTTATGCTATAATAAAGTCAATGTTTGTCACTTTTCCATAAGTATCAATATAGAATATTTTAGAAAACGGACTCACAACGCATATATATAGATTTCTGTTTCATGGCTTGGGAAGTATTATCGAGGGTTCTGCATAGAAGCATTTTTTCAATTTCATCCCTTAGACTTAGAACAATTTCTTATTGAGTGTACATACACTGGCGAACGAGCAACAGAGATGACGTCATATGTAGATCCCAGCCGTGTTCGAATGCCATACATTTTGTTGGATGTTGTTCGATTGTCGATTGAAGCAAAAATAAAACCACCTCCTCCAGCCAGTGGTACCGGCTGTGATATTATAAACAGAGTCTAGACGTGTTCGATTGCTATTCTTTCGTTTCTTGTTGTTAGATTGATTTGTTTTTGTTTGTTTTGTTCAGGTGGAGGTGATTGTATTATTGCTTCTCTTTGATAGTGTACAGCGAAGGACGAATATAAAGCCTTTACCTTAAATAGGTAGGCACACTGCTGGAACTTTAAAGTACATTAATATTCTAAATTTATTAATCATTGAATTATAAGTATCCTTTTTTGTGTAAATAACAAACAATTTCCGATACAGGTAACAAATTTGTACAGATGTGTTGATGAAATTTTATTTAAATGCTCCCGTTAAAATTTCTTCCGTCATTCTTCAGTAGTTTTGGTGTTTTAAAATAGCGAGTTTGCTAGAACGAACAGGTATTTTTTTGTTACTATTACTCTTTAAGCGGAAAATTAACTCATGTTTGTAATATCTACAGGTATTTTTATTTAAACCCGGTCTCATTTTCCAATGAGAAATATGCAGATATTTTGTACTGTTATTATTCGTCTGATGGAAATGCCGTAGAAGCGCAGCGTGCTTATCAGGAAAGATTTCCCTTTAAAAGATTACCTGATCGGAGAGTTTTTGCTGCCAAATATCGAAGAGCAAGAGAAGGAACTCTCTTTGAACACCGAAGATATCGGTCCAGAGTCAGCTTTGTTCAAGATATGAAGACCGGGTAATTGAACTTGTGACAGAAAATCCTGAAACAAGATCAGCCAGATTGCTATTCGCACCGGTATTTCAACAGCGGTTCTTTGGAGATTATAGAGCTATGAAAATCAACGACCGTGTTATTTTACTCCTATTCAAGAACTGCTTTCACCTGATTTTGAAAATAATAATAATAATATTTATTCATGGAAAGTACGCAAGAATTACATTTTATATTGGACAAAATATAAATTCGGTTGATAAACTTACGAAACTATAGTTACTACATAATTCATTATTAATTACTATAATTTAATTCAATTTAATTCGAATTATATATTACGAAAAAGGTAATGAAGTAGCATGTAACAAAAAAAAAAGAAAAAGGAAAAGAAAGTGACATTTTTCCAAGAAATCAAAATAAAAAGCAAAAAGAGAATTTAATTAGTGATAAGAAACATTTTGAGAAACTTTCTGAAAGCTACCCCCACTCTAATCTCCCTAACGCTAGAAGGCAAAGTATTCCAAATACGTGGGATTTCAACGAAGAAAGAACTCTCGAGTATTGTTTTATTACAGTGCATTAATAGTAATTTATTATGTCTAGTTGATTGGAGAAATCGTATTCGACAGTACAGATATTCGGGCTCCTTTGTTTGCAGCAGCTCATAAAGAAAAACAACTGCCCTTCAATTTAAGTATAGATCAAATGGACATCCCAATAAGTTCAATTTGTGCGAACTAATATGATTAAAACGACGTAGTTGATAAATAAACCTAATGCAGTCGTTGAACGCAACTTCAATTCGTTTTGCGCAAATCGAGTCAAGTTTGAGGAAAAGTATACTTCCATGTGTAAAGTACGGTAATAGATGAGCTTCGACTAGCTTTGAGCGAAGGTTAGGTGACAATATACTAGCGGAGAGCCAGAGCCTGCGCAGTCCAGCGTATACCTTGCCCATTAAATGCTTGACATAACCGAAGCACTTCATTTAGCTGTCTAAGCGAACTCCTAGTTTCAGATTCTTGACTTGACTCATGAAATGCAGGGGAGAGATATCCGCGACGTCAAAAATAGTTTGGCTAAATAGTATACACTGAGATTTTAGTGGATTCAACATCAGATCATTGTTATAGGACCATTTTGCAATTCAGTCAATATCACAATTCATACGCTTAACACAATCTTCTATAAGTCCGATCGGCCTGTTGCAGTAAAGTTGAACGTTATCCGCATACAGTTGAATTTCAACATCCTGCAATATCAGGAACATCAGGAAGATCGTTAATATACATGTAGAAAAGGTGGGGTCCAAGAACTGACCCCTGAGGAACATCTCGGAGAAAATGAAGAGTATCAGAAATCTCACTATTGACTTTCACTCTTACCTCGCGGTTTAACAAAAAAATTCTCAATTAAATTACTGGCCGATTTAGAGAAATGATAAAAAGAAGCTAATTTTCTAGATAGTAAATCATGGCGGATGCTATCAAAAGCTTAGAGATATCTAGGAGAACTAGAACGCTGACATCGCCATTATCAAGCGCTGCGCGAATGTCAGTTGTGACTCTTAGCAGTGCTGATTCACAACTGTGAAGGGGACGAAAACCAGACTGCCAATAGCATCTTGTGGTCCGTGAGAAAGCTTTCTTTTCGCCAGCACATTAATTTCTCCAACACCTTAACCATGAAACACAGGATGCTAATTGGGCGGAAATCACCAACACCTTCTAGTAATCTTACCTTAGCGATCGGAAGCACATTTGCTAGTTTCCAAGAGGCTGGAAAATTCGAAGAAGTCAGACAAAAATTGAGGAAATAAAATCTTCAGAAATCTGGGCTGCATATGGTCTGGGCCGATTGCATCAGATTTAATTGAGTAGACCGCCCTAGACAACTCCTCAGTGGTTGAACACCTGAAGGAAGAAAGACTTTCGAAGTGACGACTGGCTTAAATGGGCTCTGGAAAACGACCAGTGTTAGAGGAACTAGAATGATTGGCAGTAAAATAAGCATTGAGATCATTTGGGCTCACATTGCAATTATTTTGTTCCTTTCCACAAACACCCGCCAGCTTGAAATTTTTCCAAAGAGTTTTGGAGGGAATATCAGGACTAACTTTCGAAGAGTAATACGCAAGTTTGGCTGTGCGGTTTGCCGAATTAACCGCATTCCGGGCTTTTGTGTAAGTGTTTCTAACAGTGGTGGACCTGAGACGCATAAATCTACGGTACAAATATTCCCGCTCTATGATTAAAGAAAGTATATGAGGATTTAATCAGGGGCAGTCGTTGGATCTTGGGTGCTTTACTTTAATGGGAGCATACTTGTCGAGAAGATATTTCACATTGCGTTCCAATAGTTTCAGTTGAGCATCAACTGTCGCACAGTAATAAATATCATTCCAAGGCATTGATTGGCATTCCTTATACAGACTAGCATTATCAATGTTATAAAAATTACGGTATGTCACCAAGTTGACCATATTATTGTGATTAATGGGAATATTAAAAAGCTGAGGGAATTTTGCAACTGGGTTCTTGAACGGCATTTCGACGATTATACGTTTCTTGAAAGGATAACCTGAACAAATTAGAGCCAGTTTACAAAACTGTATGTCTTAATTTCCACAATCTCCATATATGGGCTGAAAAGAGCCCTCAAAAGGTAAGAACCTCTTCAATCCTAAACAGATTTTCCGTCAATCAACAGGAATAATCGGGAGAAAGCTCATCGGTCACTCTATTCTCCCTGATAGGATGAATAGCATGAATGAATGAATGAAACTATTTAACGATTTAACCACAAGTTCCGATGAACTTGACAATATTCCGCGGTCAATATGGAGAGATATATGGTGTCAACATGACGGTGCTCTAAGTCACTGCGGACAAAGCGTTAGACTGTGGCTAAGCCACAACTTTTACAATCGGCAGAATGGGTACTATTAATTGCCCTCCCAGATCACCAAATCTTATACCTCTGGATTTTTACTTATGGGGCAAAATGAAAAAAATCGTCTACAAAAAAAAAAAAAAGTAAATACAAAAGAGGAGCTGGTAAATTGCATTGAGGAAGCAGGAATTGCTATAAGACAAAAGTTGGAAATGACTGATATGATAAAGTCCATACGAAAAAGGTCTCTGTTATGTCTGCAGTCAGACGAGGGCCATTTTGAAAATTTATTAAATTAGACTAAGCTAGGTTATGTTATGTTGGCAGTCAAACGGAGGCCATTTTGAAAATTTATTAAATTAGACTAAGCTAGGTTAGTTGTTTTTCTATGTTTGTATGTAGAAACGTAGTTGGGAATAAGATTTATAATAAATTGTATATATTTTTTTAACATATACATATATATTATTTTTTGCGATTCCTTTGAAACTTTGGCTTAAGCATTAAAAACAATGGTCGCGCGTTAGGTTTTGTAACTTTTGAGTAGACAAAGGTAAAGGGATGAAACAAAAAACTGCAGTTAAAAGAAGACCAAATTGGGCTTTATTTAAGGTAATAAAATATATATATATATATATAAAAAAATTAAATAAAATCCTGCAAGGATGACATCCTTATCCGAAACACCGTTATATATAGAATAGATAACAGACATAAAATATGCTCCCCATTGTTATAGTAGGTATTTGTTTTTATTTTCTTTAAGTTTTTAAGTAATTTTTTTTTTATTTTATTTTCTGTCCCTAGTATTTTAATTTAAGTTATTGTCTGACTTTATTTTATTTATTATTAAAATTCTGCTCTTTGAAGTATTTTAAGTTTTAAGTAATTTATGTGTTTTAATTTTCTGAATATTAGATGATTTTTGGAACATATAACCAATATTGTTCTCAGAGTTGTCATTGTACCATAGGTCCATGATGGATTAAATCACGGTCCGAAATGTTTTCGCTCATTGAAGCAAAATACGAAACATTAAAATGAATAATACTTTTTTAATATTATTTATCCAACCGGAGATTACCAAGAAGGATTAAAGAAAAAATCTTAACTATATATAATACACCCGAAAAGAAAATAACCAATTGCTAAGATTATCAGTAAAAGAAACAAAAAATAAAATCCGCCATAAAACATGGAAAAGGAAAAATAATTACATAACAATTTACTGAGGTGCGTTCGGCTAAAGTGTGATTACGAGTGTTTTGTGAGCAAATAAATATTTTTTGGAGTTTTTAATTTTTCTCTTGTAAAATTTTGTAAGTGGAAATAAAAAGTGACTAGGGCACGTTTTTACTTAGTTGGAAGACTGCAGGAAAACCTTATAACTGTTAAAGCAAACTTGCCCACTGCTTAATTAGTGTTAAATAACTGTTTGTGCAAACATTAAAAAATAAATAATAAGCGAAGGTTAGCACAGCGTTGAGAGAGTTGGACCTCATAGTTGGTATTTGGGAGAGCATCTCATTGGCTTAACAGTTTTCGCGGAAAACTCAAAACTCATTGTTTGAAATGCTAATTAATTTAAAGAAACAAGGAAGACTTTGTGTAAAGAGGGATCAACATTAGCCGATTTCGTCAATCCCAATATAGCATAGATTTCTTCAAAGTTATTGGCGTTTCTTTTGAATTGTATTGCTTGTACATATGTATTGTAGTTATAGTAAAGTATGGAATTTAGGTAAAGATAAAATATAATATAAATAAACAAATTAACACTTACAATGCTGTAGAAAAATAGGAATTTTCGTGCAATGAACTAAATTAAAACATTTATAAAAATAAGTTGCTTTTGATTGAAATAAATAAAGTAGCCAAAATATTCTTATCTACATAAAGAATTACAAAAAAATAATAGCAAAAGGAAGATGTCATTGATACAAAATTAATACTTTTATTATTTTATTTTATTATTTATTTTATTCTTTGTAATTTGTACAAAAAAACTTTACCTTTGAAAATTCATTTTGAGAGAAAGGTTTTGACAAGTCAAGTCAAAACTTTCAACTGGATAAAACAATGAGAATTAATAAAAAAATATATATATATATTGATATCAATCTCATCTATTCTACCAATTAACCAATCAATCCAAAAATCCTATCTATTCGCCTAATACATCTATGAATTATTTTTACTTCGTTCATACGTTATTTCCATTCCATCCAAAAATTTCATCCATTCTGAAATTTATCCAGTGACTCATCTAGCCTTTCACCTATTCGTTTCATCTATATTTTGATTCCATCCAGTCCATCCATACAATTAATCGATACATTAATCATTTCCAAACCATATACCCAGAAATTCCTTCAATCCAGTAAACTCATCCGTACTGTCCAGTTTAACTAGAAATGTGATCTATACATCTTATCCATCTAGGAATGCCATCCGGTCATATATTGATTATGCATACATTGAGCATCCATATTAGCCATCCATCTTATCTATATTGAATTGCATCCATTCAGATATTTCATCCATCAAATATTATCCAGCCATCCATTTAGATATTTTATATCATATGAATAACAGAAGCAGCAGGAAATACCTTTTAATACATTGGCATGCAAGAAAATCGGGAAGAGTCATTGAGATTTGGTGAATCTCCGAGTAACTAGGTCAATAGCACGGCGAGATCGATCACGATCAACAATAATAGTGTCATGCCAGTGTATTGCTAATTGTATCTTATCTATATATTTTGAATTAAACAATTTTTTATAAATATTGAGCAAGGACTGTAGCGATTGTAGTTATTTTTGCAGTTGCGTCTTTAGCAATTCTGCTATGACCGACCCCGCCTCAATCTAACTGTCTCATCTATCCATTTCATATATATACAAAAGCCCATAAAAAAAGTCCCTTTTCTTAGTTCGCAATTGCCTGAACAAAATTCGGAACATAAATACTTATAATACCGAGATCCGTTTTTTGCATCTAAAAGGCAGTATTAAGGCGCGTCTAACGAGCCATCAACTGTCCTGAAGTAATTGTACCGTTTATAAGAATAAAGATGCTAACACTGTATCGATAATATGGAAATAAGTTTTCCAGGTAAGCTCAAGTACTTAGGGCTTACTCATAACAAGAAAATTACTTGTAATCTGTTCTATACGCGCGGCAGCTTCGTTGGCAGAGATAAGATCTAAAATGATATTTTGCATGTATGAATGTACATACAAGACAGTTGGCCATCTATCAAAAGAATACTGTTGATAAACTCCAAAAGAACCAACCACTAACCTGTCTAGGAGGTTTATAAAAATTATAATTTCTTTCCTAATTGCACACTTAACTTATATATTTAATTATATTATTTTATCTTCCACATTTCCCATCAAATGGAAATTGGCTAAAATCGTTCCAGTTCTTAAAAAATTAGGTACCCAAGAATATCGTCCTATTTCAATATTTCCTTTCTTTTAAAAAGTGCTCGAAAAATTAATGCACAATCAGCTGTATCATTATATTGAAAGTAGTGGTCTATTAGCATACTAGCAATCTGTCTTTAGGTGAAAGCATAGCTGCATCATAGCCTTAATTAAAATAAGCGATGACATTTGCGAAGCAATGGCGGCAAATAATTTAACTATTCTAAGCCTATTAGATTTCTACAAAGCATTTGATAGAGTTGATCATGCATCTTAATTAATAAACTCATTTCACATTTACATTTTTCTACTTCAGCATTTAAGCTTATTAGCAGTTACTTTACAGGCCGGCAGCAACAGGTTTGTTGTGACTGCAGATTTTCTGCGAGTATTTAATGGTGTACCCCAAGGATCTATTCTAGGACCTTTACTGTTTACCATCTTCATCAACGTTCTTACCGGTGTTACTCTACATTTTAGATACCACTTGTATGCTGACGATATTCAGTTATATATTTCTAGGCATAAAAATCAAATTGGTGATGCTGTCAAGTGCATGAATTCTGATTTAAGAAACGGCTATAATTGGGCTGTTGAAAACAAGCTGGTGCTGAACACTTCTAAGTCCAGTGGCATAATTATACATAAAACCCTAATTGACATACCCAGCTGCCATGTTCTCAGTATGAACAACTAGGTGATTTCCTAGAATAACGTGGTAAAAAATCTTGGTGTAACATTGAATCGAACTTTAACTTGGTCGGATCATGTCAAATCTGTTGTGTCAAGGTTGTATGCAACTATTCGCAAATTATCTTTATCTGCAGCGTATACACCTGTTCAGACTCGAGTATATTTAACTTAAGTCCTTGTAGTACCACTACTTAGTTACGGCTGTGAGCTATTCTGTGCAGTTGACTCAATTCCCAGCGAAAACTTAATATAGCTTTCAACACTGCGGTTCATTATTGTTTTAGGCTTCGGCGATATGACCATGTTTCTCCTTATGTGAATTCAATTTTTGGTTGTTTAGCATGATCCTTTTTTTACGTAACTTAATTCAATATTGCAAACCAATTTATTTATATCAAAAGCTCAGTTTTTTACGGTCTCATAGGACAATGAATTTAATTATTCCAAGCTACAGTAATCGGGTTTCTGAGCATCAATTCCTTGTCCAAGCCATCAGACTATGGAACAATCTTCCCCTTGAACTCAAGAATGATAGCAGCGGTCATTGTTTTTGTGTGGGTTTGTTGGACTTCCTACAAAATAGATAGCTATTTATTTCAGTTTCACTTTTGTTTTAATTATTATTATTTATTTTTTTCCATTCTAAATTGATGTTTATATTATTTTATTTTTATTTTTCCATTTTATTATTATTATTATGTTTCTTATTATTGCAGCATATGCATATCATAAGTTTAGCTGTTGAGTTATTTGTATTTTGCATTATCTCCTGCGCATAGATATTAGTTTAACAAGAAACTTAATTGTGTAAATGGCATTAATAAACTAATTGAATTGAATTGAAATACTTTTCTTGGATCTTCGACAGCTGAAATTGAAATTGTGAGTAAAAATTGTAAGTTTTAAGTAATGCTACAGCATTTAATTATTATTTAATTTATTTATGTATAATTTAATGATGGAACGAAAATTCAACACATATTAGAGCGTCATCATTGAAACATTGAATAAGCGCGTCAGCATCGGCAACATATTTGCGATTCGACCGTGTCTCGCGACAACGTCACATTGTAACTCAGGCTTTAAATCAGATACGCTCTAAGCATATGACAGATGTCTCTGATCGAGTTGGTCTGGATGTATAACGGTCCCAAATTCCGTATTTCTAAGACCATGTCCTCTATTATTTTTATAATCCAATCCAATCAGAACTAAGCGCTATGCTTGCGGAGCTATCAACGGTTATTATAACTCAATGCCTTGAATGCCTTCTACAGTATCACATAGCAAGATTGGCATAGAATAGACCTCATGCCGCCATACCGCTTCTGTCAAGATACTCTATAAACATTGGAGCAGGTGCAACAGAGAGGCGCAGATTGCTCCACCTCGAACATGCATTTCCTTCACTAAAGTAAATTAAGTGAATTGAAAACGTGGATTCACAATAGGTTTTTCAGGTAGCAGTGAATACTTAGACGCCCTTTTATACATCTTATCTAACTCACAGAAAATCGATTCAATTTATTTATTTTAGCATCAATTTTTTGAAAATTCCATAGAATTTAAACAAGTTTTAAATTATCCTTCTGATCTCACTTGATTTTATACTCTGAAATATGTACATTCCCACTACTGACGAAAACAACAACCTCTTGATTTTAATTTTAATGCAACATTAAAGTTCCGTGAAAAGTAAATTCTTAGAAATGTGTTAATATTAAATAAGATGAGCAACTGCTTAGAGATAAATCAATATTCAGATTCCAAATTATTCTTGCGATATTAATACCGCCTGTCGTAGAAATTTAATCACGTTTACATTTCCTCTCAAGAATATTCCATTACAAAAGCAATAGTTAAATGGAAACGTATCACACTGACTTCTTTACATATATAGCAAAAGAGTAATGAAGATGGAAAGGATATGACATTTCCTCTGCTTTGAACGTCATTATTCTCCCATAAAGACTACCAACTGTTTGCCTGAAACGAACTCTGTTCTAATTATTCGCGTGATACTTCTGAAAATCGATTTTTATCTCATATCCTATAAAAGCATCCCAGATACCATACTGTTAATTTTCCTTCTGTGCTTCTCAAAAGGAATTGTTTGTTTAAACTCTACGATTATGTACCTACTTACGAAAAGCGAGTATAGCACAAAAAGTTTATAATCTTTTCCCAGATAGATGGTCGGAAATTATCTGCATTTAGGTCAAAGTTATTTCAAGTTTCATCATTCAGGATAAAATTATTTTTTCAAATTTAAATTTTTGTTTTGTTTGGATGAACGGTGCTTAGTAGGCTGCTACATCGGCTGGTTGTCATGAAATGGAATTTTAATGAAACTTTGAAAGTTGTAGGAATGATTGCAACAAATGTCTATTAATTAAGTATACTTTGCTTCTAGTTTTTTTTTTTTTTGGGGTCTCTATTTTTGCATAATCAAAATATTTTCCACTGGGAGTGAATATTTATTTATACATGGTGTTTCCAAGGTGGACCATAGGGCAGGAGGTGATAGTACTCAACTAGGCCAACAAAAAACTGTATGGCGTATCGAGCGATTCGTAGTTACTGGTGCTTAAAAAATTATCCGAGTTTTTCACAAAAAATGCAGATCAAGAGCTCAGTGTATGCAGAGTTTCATGGCCTTTCCAACGACGGCTCAACCAGCTTCCGTACTCCTTCCCTCAGAATTTTCTTATCCTTTTCTACGTTTTTGTGTTTTTTGTTTTACAAAAAGGTGGTCACATAACTTTTTTTTTATAAAAACTGTAAACTGTGGACGCTTGTCCTTAACACCTATGTATGTGCTAACTAATCCCTATGTAGATAATTCAATAAGATCGTTCTCTTTGCTAAATAAAAATGACAATAGCATTTCTGTTAGTAGATTACAATGAACTTCTTACTAGTATCTCCTAAATAAAATCTGAAACTACTGGACCTGACAACCTACCACCAGAGTTCATTAGACTTTTGTTCCCGTTTATAGGCAAATATATCCGATATATAATTAATTCATGTTTGATGTCACCTTCTTCTCCCACTGCTTGGAAGATTGCTACCGTCACGCCCATTCCGAAAAAAATCCTCTTCGCAATTAGTATTTTGTGTTTTATATCCAAGGTCCTTGAAAAGCTAATGTATAAACAGATACTTGAATATCTCGACCGGAGTGATTTTCGGACGTGCTGGCAATCTGGATTCCGACGATTCCATAGCTGTGAAACAGCTGTGTTGAAAGTAACTTCTGAGATAAGAAGCGCTCTAGACCGAGACCATTTTATGTTCTAGATTTCTCTAGGACTTTTGATAGCGTGAATCACCGCATCCTCATCGATAAACTTTTAAACTCTTTTAATTTTAGCAACTCAGCCGTTGATTTGATCAACAATTTTCTGACTGGTCGTAAACAGCGAGCTAAAGCCAACGAAATGTTGTCTACTGCACTACCACTGCTAAGTGGGGTTCCTCAAGGCTCTATATTAGGTCCTTTGCTTTTCAATATATTTATAAATGACTTGCCTGATGTTCTCCAGGATGCATATATCCACTTATATGCGGATGATGTGCAGTTATATTTCAGTAGACCTATTGCATTGAACGAATGAATTGAGATCTCAACAAAATTTATGTCTGGTCGAAGAATAGTCAGTTGGTTTTAAATCCTGTCAAATCTCACTGTATTTACTTCTACAATAAAATTCTGATTGTTCTGATATACCACCAGTGGTCTTAAACAACATTTCGCTGCCTATGCTAAACAAAGTCACTACCCCTGGTATTATTTTAAACAGCGAAATGAAGTTTTGCGACTTCGTTAACAACGTTATCAGAAAAGTTTATGCAGGGCTTGGCAGTCTCTGGTTCTCAGCGAGTATTCTATCTATTGAAAATTGCATCAGAATAACTAAAGCTTTAATTTTGCCCCACTTCATTTATGGTAGTATTATATTTCGTAAACTGGATAGTTTTTGTACCAGCAAGATGGAAGTAGCATTCAACGACTACATCCGCTTTGTTTAAGGACTTTGCAGGTTTGACCCTGTTTCGCCTTTTCGATATTGAGCACTTAGCTGTCCATTGTTTCTCTATTTGCGGCGACGTGCTCTAGTTTTCTTATAAATTAATTTTTTGACTCTAAATTTGTACTTTGAAGGCATATAAGTCCGAAAACATTAACGACAGGAAAAATAATTTACTTAATGGACATTTGATTAGCCATCGACTAGAAAAAGATTCATTCCGATATCTTACAAAATTTAGGAGATATTGGGAAATATGTTGAAGCACTTACACAACATTGGAAAAAAGCTTGAAACTATTCTAGCTCCCAGGGGGTGAAGATAGACCCCCTCCTCCATAATTTTTTTTTTCGTTTCTTACCGAGATCTATCACCTCCATTCATTTGGCCATCTTAATTTGGAACACCATGTATATATTACACATGCCAACTCTAGCAATCAGACAACAGATTTTTCTTAACTAAATATATATAATCTTACAAATTAGTTAAACAGTTTAGTACTAGCATTAAGGATACGATATCTAAACAAGTCATTTTGAGGACCATATTAGAAAAGTATGAAAACTTAGATATTCTTACTTTTCATGGTAGCACATTTACGGCTTTAGTCGATTACTCAAAATAATTAACCAACTGGTTTCTTTCCTAGCCTACAAATACTAAGCTGAAGTTTTCGAATTTATGATCCCTTTGGCTAATTTCTTTCTATTTTCCGCGGAAAATTGTTTCGGAACAAGCCTTGAAAGATGCTCTATCTATGTTATGTTGCAATCTAATAATTTTGAGTCTGTGGATGTTGCCTTATTTTTGAATTGATTCAAATACTTTCCAAATGGTTTTTGTTTCAAAAACTTTTGGGCGACTTACGTCTCACTTTGCTATTTAAACCCAAAATTTCTGCGATGTACGTGATTATACTGAAAATTTTAATTTAATAACATTTTATATAACAGCGTGAAATCTTTTGAATTTCATTTATATAAAGCAATTTTTCTTATCTACAATAAACACTTTGTTTTGCTCTAGTAAAATCTCAAGAGCATTTAAACAATTTTTTTTTATAATGATAAGTTGTTAGAGGCCTTTGTGAATTTAATCACTTAATACATTATAGTTAGATATATCTTGAGAGCATACCTCGTTAAGTAGTCATCATTTCTGAAAGGACTGATTCAGGAACAGAAAGAAATGCACTACAAATGAGAAAATATGACTGCATGAAAAGCTAGAATGTGGGTTGATTTAAACCACTTCTCCTCCTCCTACTTTATTATATGACTTATGCAGTGACAAATTACTGTACCTTTTTAAGTAGAGTTTCATGAAGGGTGAGAAATTTTAATGCTTGCATGATTTATTTAAATGAAATTCTGGTACTACTCTTGGATATAAAACTAGGTTTGCCATACATCCATCCGTTGTAGGTTTGCCATACAAAAATTTCGTTTTCATTATATATTTCGACACTGCCAGAGAACGCGTCGACATAGAGAGCCCAAACTAGGTGCATGGTTTTTTCATAGCAATGGTAAAGAAAAAATCAAAAATGAACTAAATAGGGCAACCCCTTCTTGGTGTTGCCATACAAAATTATGATTTTTCACTATAGATTTGGAAAGTGCTTGAGAACGCGTCTTCGTGGAGAGCTAAAATTTTGTACAATGCTTTTGATAAAAATTGCAAATACAAGTTCAAAAATGGACAAAATCGGGCAATCTTTTCTATGTGTTGCCATACAAAACTTTGGGTTTTCACAATATATTTGGACATTGTCTGTGAACGCGTCGACGTAGAGAGCTGCAATTTGTACACAGCGTTTTCATAAATATAGTAGAGAAATTTTCAAAAATGAATTACATCGACCATATCCTTCTTGGTGTTGCCATTCAGAACTTTGGGTTTTCATTTTATATAACTTTTATGTTCATCTCTAGGGTAAAATATTATTGGTCTTCGACCAATTATAACTTTTTCTCTTGTTATGTATGTTCATATGATCATTTCGACCAACTTTAGTCAAGTGTCATTTGAAGGCAGATTAGTTACTTTCCTATTTTACTTTGAACATGCATCGTTACTGCATATTTATAATATTTATCTGAGGATTTTTAATTTTGCCCAACGAAATTATTGTATAGCCTAGATGCAAGTTCATTTCGAAAAGCACATCTGAGCTTTTATTTTGATATCATTTATTTTCTAAAAATTGGAGATTTCATACTGAGATATTCTGAATTGTTTTCTATATTCAAACATATATTTATACTTAATGGCAATTTGTGATTATTCTAAATTAATTCGTAATCTCTACTTCACTAAGTTAAGTCGAAATCAGCACAAAATTGGTAACACTTTTTTTTTCTCCAGTGAGAAACTATTCCTTTTGCTAAGACGTCAAAAGAAGCTGACTTGTACTAACAGAAAAACACGTATAGCAGCCATGTTGAATATAAGCTTTAATCAACGAATGTATATGTGTGAGCTGAAGACAGAGCATGAATTCCTTGCAAAAAGAATGAAAACTGAGAAAAATAACTCCAAAGAGGCTTTAAATTGCTGGAAAACTAAAAAGTACTAATGCAGCAACTGCGACAGTCGTATGAGTCGGTGGACTTAGAGAGCAGCGAAAAGCGCAGGATTGAAGGTTTGTGAAAAAAAAAATAAAAGATCTCTCGAAAAAATGTTACATTAAGAAAAAATATTGAAATAAAGTATCAGTCATGGACTCTGAAGGATACGGAGTAGGTAAATTAAGCGTACACCATATGAAACCTTTTTAAATATATTTGACATATTATTTGGTCCAAAATAAATCGATTCAAATCTGATGGACGAAACTGGAATTGGGCCAAATTACGTGATCCTTGCAATGGGTTAAGAAATGGATCGGTTTACAACGTTTTGTCGGTTAGCCTAAAGCTCAGATATAAAACCATTTGAATATCGTTGGGCTTTGAAGTAACAAATGGAAGCTTATGTTGAGCCACCTAGTGGCATTAATCAGCTTTGGGAATGAGTTGAATAGCATAGCATTTCGAATGAATATGTGTTGCAATTTTTCCATGCAGAACCGAATGAAACAAATGAAAAAGTCCAAATAGTATTGGATAAATATATTATTAACTATTGAACTCTACTGAAAGCGGTGCAAACGTGAGTAGAGTATGATCTTTTCTTTTATTTTTCCACTTAAACATATACTTCAAAAATAAATGTTGTTTTCATTAGTAAATACGTAACACTGCCCCTTTCTTGCACCAAACTGTATTCAGCAATTCCACACGAAACCGATCACCTTGGAACCCGACCATCTCCTATTTGGTTGAAACTTTCCCAGTTTTTAGCTCAACCATATTTTTTTGTTACCACTTACCACGCTTCATCCCACCGTAAAATCACGAAATTTCTAACCTCCTAGGGGAAGACAAAAAACATGGGTGAGCTATTTTAGTATTCTCTACAAACTGTGAAAGTGTCATCCAAATCAAAGATGGTCGGGTTAAAAAGAAGCCATTTTTTAGCGATTGCGTGTGGAATGGCTGTATGTATGTACCCTATATACAGAAATAAATGAGAGATTTTTGGGCTCGATATGTAAAAAAATGTATGGGAGGGTTCAAATGTGACGTTTGGGGATTAAGGAAGGCTATTTATGACTTTGATACTTTTCCCTTAACACCATGTAATACTTTTATACTACACCCTATAAAGACAGTTTTAGTGCAAAATAATAGCTAACCGTCTAAGTTTTAAATTGTAAAAAAAACAAACCTTATTTACTTATCCCCGTTTCCCGCCAAACTGCATTATTAACAAGTATTTTGTTTCAAGATCTGAAAACATTCATTCATTCATTTCACACTAAAGCTAGCTTTGTGGGGTGTAGAATAAAAGTATTACAGAGTAGAATAAAAGTATACAGAAAGTACTGAAATCACGATATACCCTTACCGCCTAAATGATTTATTAAGGGGGAAAATAGGTGTAGACGCTTAGAAAAAATTCAATTTTTTTTATTTTTTATAAATTATTTTTAAAATTATTAAAAAATATACTCCTAAAATTTCGAATCAAAATTCCAATACACTCAAAAGTTATAAGCGATTAAGTGAGCGTCCCCCGTTCAAGTGTCAGACAGCGTGGCATGTAATAATTTTCAAATTTATTATGACATAAATCTTTTTTATTTGTACAAGAAAATCAAAATAAAAACAATATGACTAAGTAGTATTTACTTATGGAAGAGAGCCAGAAAGCTCAAACAATTAGAGCATAATTAACTAAAAATATAAAACTAAAAATAACAATATAAAGTAAAAAAAAAAAAAAGCAATGTAGGAATGTAAAAACAATACTTCTAATTGTAGTTAAAGTGTTGGACTGGATTCATGTCTTTTATCGATTGTGGTAAGTCATTCCATATTTTAATAGCATGGCAAAAAAACAGGCGTTGGGTGATAAAGAAATTATTCCGCGGTAGTAACAAATGATGTGTTCTGTTGAATCGGATGATAGAATTAAAGGCAATCTCAACGTTTCTTCTATTATTGTAATCAAGCTTTCCAAATATTTCACATCCATAAGTCATAATAGGTATTAACAATGTATGCACTAAAAATAGTCGCGTAGGCATAGGTGTGAAATGGCTAGACACCCATAGAGAACGAAGTCCTGCATAAACTCTACTCACAACAGAATTGATATGCAGATCCCATGTAAGTGTTTTATTGAAAATCAAACCCAAGGATTTTAGGTGAATCAACAATAGGAATAGCAGTGTTGTGTTGTTAACGGAAACTGGCGGAAAGCCATCCATATTTAGTATACGCCTATGTAGCAGCAAACACTTAGATTTTGAGGGATTAAGCCTTAGTTTATTCTTACAGGACCACAAGTAAATAGCTTCCACATCCTCATTTATCCTAGAGATGGAATCCTCAATCAGCCCAAGTACACTAGATCTATACAATTGAGCATCATCAGCATATAAGTGCAGATTAGAATACTTGACGTGAGCAAATATATCATTTATAAAATGTAAAATAACAGGGGCCAAAGAAATGATCCCTGAGGTATACACTGGTAAAAAAGATGATTGAGAACCATTTGAATAAACAGCTTGTGACCTGTTGCTCAAGTAGTCATAAATTAACTTTGCAGAATGAGAAGAGAAGTTAAAATTCCTTATAAGTTTCGTGTGAAGAAGTCTATGATTAACGGTATCAAAGGCCTTGGAGTAATCTAACTGAACTAGTACCGTTAGTTCATCTTTATCGGCCGCACGAGCGATATCATTGCTCACTTTAAGGAGAGCAGATGTACAGCTATGCCCAGGACGAAAACCAGATTGATACTTGTGCATAAGGCCATTCAAAAATAAATAATGAGAGATTTGTAAGTGCATAATTTTCTCCATTTCCTTAGAGAGAAATGGTAATAGTATACTTATAGGCCGAAACTCACTACAATGCGAGCTGGTGTTTTTAGGTACTGGAATTACTTTAGCGGCCTTCCATGGCAGAGGAAAGCTACTAGTAGTAAAGCACGAGTTGCAAATATGTGTGAATGCAGGAAGAATATAGGGCAAGTACATCTTAATGAATCGAGGGTTGAGGTTATCCGCCCCAATCGCACACGATTTGATACTATTAATTACAGCAAAAATGTCTTCATTTGTGACCCGAGAAAAATTAAAAATTGGAGCTGAAGAATAGTTCTCAGCTTCATGAGATTGAAATAATGGCGCGACAACAGTATCATCTACACAAGACAGAAGAAATTCATTGTTAGCTGAATTGGGATCAATGGCATCATTTTATTCTTTGAGATGAACTAATGCCACTCATCCGCAAGTTTTTCCAAAGGATTTTTGAAGGAAGCTTAGAATTAAGTTTAGATTCATAAAATGCTTTTTAGCTTTGCGAATTGCTGAAATAGTACCATTGCGTAAGGTTTTATATTCCTCAAAGAAAACAATAAGTTTGAACTTCTTCCATTTAAGATATGCAATATCACGAGCTGATATCATATCCCTGATTCGAGGAGAAAACCAAGGTCATAGAGGGTTAGTGATGGTCCTCGTGATCAAAAGAACATGAATTTCATGTAAGAGATGCAGAGAGTTGTTAAGGAAATTCACTTGATCATCCAAACAATGCATAAAAAACACCTTATTCCAATCCCAGGACTGCGCATCACTACACAGAGAATCTAAGTTAACAGCCCCATAATTGTAATAAGAGTAAGTAGTACCCTCACGAGGAACTTCAGTTTGAAATTCATAGGTTAGCAAAATCATCCCTTTCCTGGCACTTTTTCTCAAACGCTTTTTCTCGAAACGACTTTTTTCGAATTTGCGTACACTCTAGCTTAAAAGTTTTCAACCGATCATTTTGAAATTTGGTATATAGTTTCTTTATATAAATACGCTCTATTTGTACCTGAATCCTCAGTAATATCTTTGTATATATTTTTTTTTAGGTACGAAAAAATGGCAAAAAACCGTGTTTTATGTTCACACCCTTCTAAAAAAATACTAGTCTTAATTTTACCTAAATACCTGAATACCTTAATAACCTAAATTTAAAATTTAAAATAAATAATAAACTATATAAATAAATTATAATAAACTTACAATTAATTGCTATTATTAAATATATAATTTATTTTTTGAAAAAATAGAAATTCACATAGAAGAAATAAAAACAGTAAAATCTCCAACATGTACGCAAGCTGATGACCCTCAATGCGCGGCACCTGGTATCTCCGTTACTTTCCGAGAAATTTTTTTTTGCATGTTTCAGAAGATTTTCTCAAATATACGTGTAAAATAACTTGATGATATCAATAAATAATATAAACTCTTGATCTGTTTAAAAAAAAAATTCATGAAAATCACTGTAAAAACGCAATCCTACACCTATTTCCCCCTTAATATGCTGCCACCCCTCCACTCCTGTACAATTTTTTGTACCTACATCTGTACAGTGTACTACCACCCTCCAAAATACTTCCCTTTAATTCCCAAACACCCTGTATATTATTATAGTCATAATAAATTTTACGGAAACTGCAAATTTTTGTAGATTATCTGCCGTCTAAAGCTATTCTGTAAAGTTCTATTATTCTATACAATAGTTTTCCAGTTATACCACATCCGATTGCTGTCTGGTTCATTTAAGTGTCATTCTTTAATATAAGGCTGCATATTTTTTTATACCAACAAACAATCAGCGGATTTGTGTTTTTCTTTAGACAGATTTCAATCAATTTCCGCAGAAAACAAATGAAAATGCAAAAAACTTATTTTCCATAAAGTTTCATACGTTTCCGCAAATAAAAAAATAAAAAATGCAGAAAAATAAGGAAAAGGCAAAACTGAGAATGCTTTTTCCATTCAACTATACATTTCCATTTAGTAGAACAAAGAACATAAAGCTATTGTCGCTGAAAACAACTCAATAGATGAATGTCTCCGCACCATGGATGTTACCGTCCTATTGTACGTAGGTACATATACGGTTGGGTGGGAGGTTTTATTTCCCATATACGTACATTGATCATATACAAGCATATATGCAAAATAGATATTATATATGCAGATTGTAGGTAGATACTTTGAAAAATATGTAGCCTATCGTATCAAGCGATAGCATCCATCTTCTACCGTTTGTACTACATATAGTAAATAGACAGTGGTTTCAAGTGATAGTCATCTTGACCTATATGAAGAAAACAATCTTTGTAAATTGTGCACTCATAAAGCCTAGAGCCTAATAAAGGCAGCTCATGTATGTTTACATCTTAAATTTTCCTCAGGAAGGAAATCAGAACAATTTTAAATACTCTTATTTCCTAAGTAAGACACGAAATCTTACATTTTCAGTTGCACTGACTGCTGCAAAATTTGTTTCCACTTCTGTGGAGATGAGATTTTTTTATTTTACTCATTCTGTAGTAAAATTAAAGTTTCTTTTATTAAGGTACACAGCAAATACAAAATAAATTCCAGATGCCAGAGCTTGGAACTTTTAGGACATTGACCGTAGTAATCTAATCTAATAATGACTGAAATAAAAAAGGTGATTACAGAGACCAAAATATAAAACGCTTTTAATTTTAAAGTGATATAGAGATTTAATTTATTAAAAACAACATACAAAATGATACAAAGTTACATCTCCCTTCCTTCGAAGAAGCGTTACTCAACCATAAGGAGTGGTTTAATAAAACAATTAGCAATCCAATTCTTGTTATAACTATAAAACTGTAATAATCCACAACCTAATTTTTTTTGCTAAAATATTCCATAAATAATGAAGTTTTAGTCTAATGTCGAAATCTTTTCAACGGGCTTTACACCGCTCCTGAGGAGCATTACGTATTTTTGTAATGCAACAATAAAAGTCCATAGAGATCCACTCCACTGATGTACATACACTGCGAAAAAAAATAGAACAATTCCTTACATTTGTTTTTTCCTAAAAATAAATGTCATTTCCTCTCATATAAAGGGAACATCAGTTTCAATTTCTCCAAATCAATGGAACATTCAATGGATGTAGGTATTTGGCACAGTACGTAAAATTCCTGATATGTTAAGCTTTCTCGGATAAAAGGAAGAGAGTATTTTTCTACATTTTTAATGGAATTTGCTAAACTTCATCCATGTTTTATAAATGTGTGCATTGTCGATGAACAAAGGTTATTATATTCGATTATTCTATAGATTTAATGTGAATTGAGTTCAGTTGTTAAGCAGAGTTTGCATATAATTCTTTTTGAAACTAAGCGATTTCAATACAAAATTACCTAAAAAGTATTGAAATGGAAGTATCTACATTTTAGGGATGAAAACCTATTCCACTTTTTCCAAGACGGATCTTTCCCCAATCTTATCGAAAAATACCTAAGGTTAGTGGTACAAATTGTTGCCACTCACTTTGGGGAGAGAATTTTTATTGTGAAGAACTGTTTGAAAAGAATTCGACATTATTCATTCTTTCGTGTATTGAAAATGAGAGGAGTAAAATGTCTTGCTGTGAAAAAGAAGCATGTGAAGAAATTTTGTCTAAATTCTTGGAAAATCTAAAAATAACATTTGTGAAAATTTCAAAAGACCTTAATACAAGTTAAACAAACGTAAAATAAAAAAAAGACTATAAGCAAGTACAGGCAAGGTATGTAAGCAGAAAAGAAACGTGGATAAGGTAGGAAAACAAGTCTAGCCCAACCTGACGTTATAGAACAAATGAAGTGTAATAATTATTGGAAATCATCGTAAGTGATATAGCGACATTGGCTCAAGCATCAAAATCTAAAGTAAGACAGATAAAGAGTGCCAAAGGTACTGTTAAGGAAGGGAGGAAGAAGATAAAATAACAAAGAGGAGAGCACGAACATTTTATGAGAAGAACCTGACGAAATACGATTGCGTTGGTATTGATGATGAAAACTATACTATACGGCAGATTATGATATCTAGATGGGTCATTCCATAGCAAATCGACCAAATATCACAGAAAGTGTGACATGACCATCATCAATTTTGTTGAAATTTTACATACTTGAAGGATGTGAAAACAAAAATACAAATATAAAATTCGTATTTTGCGAGTTATGGCATTTTCAAAATTTTGCAAAAATTCTGTCCATGGTCTTCTTTCAAAATTACAGAGAGAAATTTAAAAGATAGGATTTCAAGTTATTTAAGAAAAAAAGCATATTAAAAATATATGCAGAAAAGGACATCAACAATAAGAATTTAATCTTTTATCCTTGAATATCCTGGAAGACGTAGTTTTGATTTGATTTTTTTTCTTCATATTTTATATCTTATATTATCCACTAAAATATATTAAAATTTTAACTTGGGATCTCAACGTGATCAAGGAGTAAAAATACATCTACAGGGTGTTTCAGAAAAGGATGTCATCCTTGCAGGAGATGATAGGGGCGCTCGAGAAACGAAAAAAATTGTATGGACAATTTTCAATTCTCCTAACGGTTTTCAAGGAATTCGACTTAAAAGGATATTCCAAAATCAAAGTGCATTTTTGCTTATAACTTTGAAACTACGCAACGTTGCATAGAGATCTAACACGCATTTTAAAGGAGACAAATAACTCTTGAATTGGTGTAGTTTTGAAGACTTCACATAAGATAGTTGTCGAGATATCAAAACTTAAATTCAGACTTTTTGCACGAAATATCACTTTTTTTGTACTAAAAGCCCAATAACTCGGAAATTTCTCTTAATTTTTTTTTATTTTATTACATTAAATAAAGCATAATTTTATCTTCTTTTAGCTGCTTTTTGTTTCATCCCTTTATCTCTGTCTACTCAAAAGTTACCGAACCTAACGCGCGACCCTTACGTTCCATTTTTATCTAAAATTTTATGTATTCACAAAAATTAATTATTGTATATGTTGCACGTGTTATTTAGTAGGTAAGTTGCCACAATTTTAAAATGCATTGCATTAATAATCCTTAATAACTATCTTAGAACTAACTACTGAACAATCAGGTAGAGAGTTGAATTGCAAGACATTACGCTACTCTTACTCTGCATCTTTACCTAAATTTTATGACTGTTGATGAAAATGGTTTGAAATATATCATGTACGTATTATTTAAAGCTAGGTAGGAAGACTGCTGGTTGCTCAAAGTATATTAATATTCTGAATTTACCAATCACTTAACAATTAGATAGTTCATTGAACCTGAGTACCTGTATCGGCAATTGTTTATGTTATAAATATCCTTTTTTGTGTAAATAACAAACAATTGCCGATGCAGGTACCACATTTTGTACAGATCTGTTGATGAAATCTTATTTAAATACTCCCGTTAAAATTTCATTTGTCATTGGTAAAATAAACTATTCCAAAAGTTGGTATATCGCATTGAGGAAGCAGGAAATAATATAAGAGAACAGTTGGAAATAACTGACATAATGAAGTCCATAAGAAAAACGTCTTTGTTATATCTGCAGTTAGACTGGGGCCATTTTGAAAACTTGCTAAATTAGTCTAAGTTAGGTTAGTTGTTTTTCCTAGTTTGCATGTAGAAATATACTTAGGATGTAAGCAATATGAGAAAATTAATAATAAATTGTATATCATGCAAAATTTAAATGTTTTTTTTTTTAATTTTTGCGTTTGCTTTGAAACTTTGGATTAAGCATTAGAAAAAAGCTAACATATTAGGTTCGGTAACTTTTGAGTAGACAAAGATAAAGTGATGAAACAAAAAGCAGCTAAAAGAAAACAAAATTATGCTTTATTTAATGTAATAAAATAAAAATAAAATTAAGAGAAATTTCCGAGTTATTGGACTTTTAGTACAAAAAAAGTGATATTTCGTGCAAAAATTCTGAATATAAGTTTTGATATCTCGACAACTATCTTATGTGAAGTCTTCAAAACTACACCAATTCAAGAGTTATTTGTCTGCTTTAAAATGCGTGTTAGATATCTATCCAACGTTGCGTAGTTTCAAAGTTATAAGCAAAAATGCACTTTGATTTTGGAATATCCTTTTAAGTCGAATTCCTTGAAACCCGTTAGGAGAATTGAAAATTGTCCATACAATTTTTTTCGTTTCTCGAGCTCCCCTATCACCTCCTGGAAGGATGACATCCTTTTCTGAAACATCCTGTATATGTAACTACCTAAACAAACAAAAAATTGTTTTTATACAGGGTGTATGTGGTCTTGCACCTGAAGCCTATGGATAGGTCATGCTTAGAAATAATGGAACTTTAAGATATTTAGGGGGGTTTTTATAGATCACCCTGTAACTTCTGAACGTTGAATCATATGAAGATGATTTAAAATTTTTTTGGGTTGATAATAGTTGGAGCTTTCGAATACTATTAAATTTTTCCCCTCCTTCTCTCCGTTTTTAAGTTATGATTGAACAAAATTAAAATTTCGGAATTTTAACTCGTTTTTTTTTAACTACTATTTTTATCAAAAGCACGTCATCAACACCAAGTTTTCATATTGGATTTAAGAAACCCAAAAGTTTACCTTTAAAAAGGACCTATCACACTCTGTACGCAAAATGTAGAGTAGAGAGTAGCAGATTAATCTTTGCGGCAGAATTATTCTTCTGCTTACGTGTGGGCAGGAGAGTAGCAGATTAATCTTTGCAACAGAATTATTTGCTTAGGTGTAGGAAATGATAGGAATTTTCAGATTAATCTCTAAAATATAGAATTAATCTTCTATAATGGAGGTTGGAAATGATATTCTTGTTACTCGGATTAGTTTCCGAATCAAATGAACTCTGAGCCAAGAATGATTTTCTTCTGCGGCTCGTCGTTAAGCGTGAAACACAGTGCTGGTTTTTCCAACCTGGCCGGCTTCACCAACTTTAACAGTTCTGTAGAATATATGAGTTCAGGTTATCAAGCTCCCAATGTTGGTGAGGCCGGCCAGGTTGAGGTTGAACTCAACTAGGTATACTTTCTACTTTGCTAGAACTTTGTCAGCTTTGACAGCTAATTCTTGTAATCATTTGATGCCATCATTGTTTACTGGAAAAAGTGTACGAGAAATTTGTTGAAAAAAAGTTTAGGAAACATATTTAACGTGAACAGTTATTCCTGCTGTAGTTAATTATTACAAAATAATTTCAATTTTCAAGCCAATAGCCCAATTAACTGCTATCATACAGAAGTTATTAAAGTTCGTATTGTGAGTTGCAAAAGTTTGCAAGGCTCATCAGATTGAGGTTCTTAAAGTTATACTGAGTTCGAGGTTGGAAAGGCTTGCACTTTATACAGCCGCTGTATCCAGTTATGAGATCTCGCCTCTCGGTGTTTCCCTAGCGACGGTTGTTGCATTTGTTTGAACTGATTGCGGCGAGAACTGCTGATTTGATGTAAGACATTACGAAATGTAAATAGGTCTGTTTAATTAGCTGCTCTAGGTTAAAGTGTAATAAACAATGATTAACGCTGAGTTTATGTGGATTACAGATTATCACTCACAACTTATTTTCAACTTCTCTATGTTTTAGTCGCTTTAATGTAGAAAAGGATCTCTCGTCACACCACCATGTTGCGAGTAATTGTACCAGTCGACAGATGTTTGGGAAAATAGATTCATCCAATTTCAATAAATCTTCTATGGCACTGGCAGGTAAGGGTGAATCGTTGAATTCTGATTTTAATGCCTGATGTCACAATTCAAATTCGCTAGCAGATCAAAATCTTCTACTTAAAGGGGAACATGAGAGATGTCTTAAACGATGCATTATGATACTCTGAACATATTTTATTCATAAAATTTTTTTCTATTAAGCAGAGGAAAGCTTTGGTAGTCGGATGTATTTTTTGCGACTTTCTTGGGTGAAAAAGTGGATTCTTTTCTACTGCTCGTGATCGAGTTAGAGCCGGTCTAAGGTGCGAAAAACGTAGTACCTCAGTTCGAATATAAAAAAGGCAAATAGAAAAAAAAGTGAGTATGGGGATCGCTATTTAAGCCTCCGAGGGATGTGGGTACTCAAACTTCTTCTCAGGACCTACATATGTAAGTAATTCGATTCTGTACTAGATTTTCCAAAATGTTTTAGATCAAACTTTGCCACCCCCACCCCCCGCCCAAGCTTCCCCTTAATAAAAAAAAAACATTTGTTAATAAAATAAGTTGCTTAAGACATTTCTCTTGTCTCTTCATGAATGTTCATGTAGGGCCTTAAATGGGCATTCCCCTTCCGTAATTAAATTTATATATTGTAAATTAAGGCTAGATGTGAATGTCGAAAACATAAAATCGTAGATTTTATGTATGATTTTCAACATTTCAGTTGTTCTTGCTTATGTACTCGTACATACGGGTGATTCAGATCAAGATACCTTCTGATATACCACGCGTTTCCTTGAGGTAAGCTGATCAAAAAATAATTCCACAACAATTTTTTGATCAGCTTACCTCAAGGAATCGTGTGGTATACCGGAAGGTATCTTGATCTGAATCACCCTGTATGTATATAAAATGTAATTAGTCATTGTTATTAAATCGAAGATCACAGAAAATCATCACAGATCAGCATCAGTATCATTATCATCAGCACAGCTAGCAACTAGAATTTTGTTTGCTTCTAACCTGGTTTTAGTTGTTGTCGTACAATAAGATCTAGAGATCGAGGTGTTGAATTTAAATGAGTGTTTTATTCTCATAAATATAGCTATGCTCAAAAACGCTTGTGCATAAAGAAACACTATCACTCTAGTTACTCAATTGATAATTAAATTAAAATTAAATTAAATTCGATAATTTTGTGAATAGATTGCGATGAGAAGTTAAAAACCCATCGAAAAATTTTATAATCAAAGTAACTCAGTCGATAATACTCTTCTGTGTTATTAACTTGGGGATTTGCTCTATGGCATTATCTGACAAGTAAATGGAGTAAACGTGTTTTTACGTCACATTTCTCTCAATTTCTAACCAGTTTTTAAAATTCGGTAATGGCAGATGATCTCATATTCAAAGAGTGATTAAATTTTCGGCGTGATCCAACGCCGACATAAGGTCTATGTTAATTTCTTGCAAATATTTGCTAAGTTGTAATTACGAAAATACATTTTTATATGGCGCAAATTCCATTAGCACATTACCTCAAATTTTTCTAAAAAGTTTCTACTTTAGCATTTCTAATTTGTACGTTGGTGTCATCGGTGTTTGTAAGCGAAAATTCCATTAGCACAGATGGAAAAAATCGTAAAAACTCGTGATCTTTAAGGATCAAGAATTAATAGTTTCGGACATCGCTCGTAAATTAACAAGATCAACAAAAGTAATTAATAGCATTTTCATATTAAGAGAAAATTACGGCAAGAAAAGGAAATTTAATCAAAACAAGAAAATAACGGTTCCTCAGAAGAGGCAAATTTTGCGATAAGTCAGAAAATATTCTTCAACCTGTGAGACAGATTTTACACGAGACAGAAATCTCAAATACACAAAGAGACAAAAGAAGCCTCTAAAGTTCATATACTGGCAAGACTAATTTTTGTAAAGAACTTTATGAGCTGGTCCAAAGAATGGGATAACGTCGTTTTAGCGATGAAAAAAAAAATCAATTTAGACGGGCCCGACGGTTTCCAAAATATTGGTATGATTTGAGGAAAAAGTAAGAATGAGCTGTAACTTTGGACAGGGAAGTGTAATGATTTGGGTCGGCTTCTTTGGATCTTTGCACATGGGAAATCGCAAGTTGCATGGGTACCTCCCCAAATAAGTTAATGAAATTTCTAATTAACATGGGCGAAGACTTTTTACCCGAAAATTTTGTATACCAGCACGAGAAGTCCAGATCTAAATTCTGTTGAAATTTTGCGGCACGATTTCTATACGAGTTTATTCTAATAGACGCCAGTTTAAGTCAGTACAAGAGCTGAAAGAGGCGATCAGAGAGTCCTGGAGACCCAAAAATTTGTTCAGTCAATTCCAGACAGGATGTTCAAGGTCATTAGAATAATCGGTGGAAATACTAAATATTAGCGTAAAAATAATTTAAAAGGTACATGCTTATTTTACATGATAAAATTTATAGTGGGCTAATAGAATTTCCACCACTGTATATGCTGTAGGCAGTTATAGTGAGACTTTTCTCTCAACATTTCTATGGATAAAAACACTGGTTAGCGTTCACAATAAATTCCTAATCATTCCATTAATACCGACATGAACACACACGCATAAGAGATGTCTTAAACGATGCATTATGATACTCTGAACATATTTTATTATCAATGTTTATTTCAATTAAGCTGGGGAAAGCTTTAGCGATCGAATGTAGCTTGAGCGATTTTCTTGAGTGAAAAAGTAGTCTTTTCTACTTTTTGTGATTGCGCGAAATTGGTATGCCGTGGAAAATGATTTCCTATGAGAAAAATGTTTATAATAGAGCATTGAGAGCATGGAAGAATTACGAAAACGTATGTGAAATGTAGTATGTGGGGTGAAAGTGACCCAAGTGCCTGAAAATGGGGTTTCCGGCGGCAAGAACGTTCCGAGAAAGTTGTCTGAATCGGGAAAAAAGTACACCGCCCGATAGTAGGTACTCGGCGGGACCATTAATTTCATATGCAACATGCCGTATTGGAGCCACCCTTCTCCGTTGGGGCTTCCTGCTCCCCACCCTAAAAGTATGCAAAGAAAAATTTTCTTCTACGAATTGTAGTTGGTAATGAGCTGAGACGTACCGTAAAACTCGTTTTCCGATTGGACATAACCCTACTGAGTTAGAGCCGATCTAAGGTGCGAAAAATCTGGTACCTCAGTTCGAATAAGAAAGAGGATTATTATTAGTAGAGGAGTGTGGGTACTCAAACTTCTTATCAGGACCTAAAGAATTCGATTCTGTACTATAGATTCACAAAATGTGCTAGATCAAACTTTTAGCCCCCCCCCCCCCAGCCACTTAATTGAAATAAACTTTGTTAATAAAATATGATCAACATCTCTCATGTCTGTTCATCTAGGACCTAAAATGAGCATTTAAAGAAGTCATTAGTAAATAATAAACCTATCTATACCCAAGAAAGCAACTTAGAGTTTTCTCCATCACTTGTCAAGATTGTAATCCTGCTTAGCATATAGGAAAGACTAAAGCAAACATAAAAAGTATGTTTAAAGAGCATTTAAAAACAAAACAATCTAATGTAGGACAACATATTCGCGAAATGCCCGCTATTAAGTTCATTTCAAATATGATAATAATAATAATAAGTTCATAGGGGATCCCAGGCCTCATAAGCCCCCCTATAAATATGCCACTGGAACCATGTACCATATTACTCTACAGACGCCTTCTGGTCATTACTATCTTATAAAAATTTTACAGAAAACTTAATCCACGTCACTTTTTATGTAGTATTCCTGGAGATTACAGTAAGTACAGTAAAAGCACTGCAACTCACCACCAGATTAACTTTCACAATTGAATTTGTTATTATAGTGGCCATTTATTGCCCACCATTGTTTTATCTAGATATTATAAGAAACATCTGTGGACAATGGCTGTTATATGAAAGGAAACCATCCTGCAAAAGTCTTATAGAATTTGCTGTTTTAAAGGATTACAGAAAACAACAAACGAAGACAAAAACTATATATATATATATATATGCTTGTATACATTGTGACAAAATTCTTTCCACCCTTTTTCTTGGGATACACAAGAAGAGAGAAGAGAACAATAGAGGAAAGAATCCTTGCAAAAGGAATTTTCTTAGAGAAGCTAAGCTTATTGTTTTTAGTGCTTGGAACTTATAAATGGAATAATACAGAACTTTATCAACCTATACATACATACATAAATAATATATAATCAGCACAAGGTTCAAGTACATGTGCTTTATTTAAAAGTAATGACCTAGATTTCTTTATGGTACATATATGGATATACATATAAGCTAGTAAGACTAGATATCTCGAATGGTCTTATTAAAATAAGAGGCATAGTAAAAATGCGTACCTCAACTTAGTAGCTACCTTATAGGCTCTACACGATAAGTTTTTATACAAATTCCCCCTTAGTTCTTTTACTTCGGAGCTGGGACCATAGTTTATGAAAAGGGACAATTACGTCACAAGGTATATATTTTCACATTTGTTATGAAATATGTCTTCATTTCTACAGAATTGCTAGCCCATAAATTTTTATGTTGGGTGCGTTAATATTCATCTGATGGCTATGAATGTATAAAGCATTCCATGCGGGGAAAAAAGACATAAAAGATCAATTTCCCATAAATGAAATCCGTTTAAAATGAAATATTTGCACTCAAATCAAATATTAATTCATTGGTGTTGGTGGTTAAAACAATTGAGCTTTATAGGCACATGTAAGTTTGTTAGTATTAGTACCGATTTTATTATCACCACTAAAGTGTAATTTCCGCTATATGTATGTAAGTACTTGCAATTACTAAGCAGAGCAATTTCCTATATCTATAGCTTTTTTTTTACTAGTTATAAATACTTCAGTGCAAATTTTATTAAATTCATAAGCCACAATTTTTGGGGGAAATGTTCAATTTTGTGGAAGTGGTGATGGATGGTGCGCAAACAATAAGGGCATTATGTATGTGGGATTTAATTAAAACAAAACGACTTCAATTCAGGGACTGCTTTATTGTTGAACAATGCTTACAGCGTCTATACTTATTCGCGGTCAAAATCGAAGAGAGCTAAAATGGCACACTTCTTGTAGTCGCTAATTTGGATTGGTCCTGCCATACGTGTGGAGGTGGCCGCAGCTTTTCGCAATCTGCGTGATTGGGAACTTGTATTCTACATGTATATGAGTTGAGTATGTATTTATGTATATAGACTCGTGTTGGTACATACGACAATAAATATATATTTCATTTTAATCATAAAACTTACAATATTTGAAAGAAAAATTAAAGATGAATTACGAGAAGGCTTAAATAATGAGGTACAAAAATATGAATCAAAAATTATCGTCAGGTAGACTCACTAACGTAAATAAAAATGTACCTGCTCAAAAATGGAAATTTGCAAAAATATATGTGTGTAATTGTATGTTTCTATAACAAAATATGTAATCTCCTAAATGCAATTTAGCCATTGAGGCGCACGCAGAACGCGTGAGCTGCACACAACTTCAATAGGCTTCTCTGAAGCTTGGGAAAAACTAAGTGTATCCACACAAAGAAGAAAACAAAACAAAGTCGGCACACAATTTACACGCAACTCGCAAGCTAGCATTTTGGCCACGAACACACTAAAAAATTTGCACAAATTGTTGCCACAAGGCTTAGGTATTTTTAAATAAGATTAGGGAATATTCCCTTAAAATGTAGAGAATTTTCGCAAAAATGTAGGGAATATTCCCTAAAATGTAGGTTTTTATCCCCTAATTTTAGGGAGTAGTCCTAATAATTTTTACCGTGTATTCTGCGTTCGAGCAAAACGCTTGTTGCAAATTGATTTTATAACTCTGAAGCGTTGATAAAGAAATTATCTCTTCGTAATAAGTAAAGGGGATAGGAGAAGATACCAATTTGTTAGTTTACTGTTAAACGTTCGTATATTACGTCCCAAGAAAGTACCCTGCATTCCTCAGTCTACCTATCGGTAGAAATACTTCACCGAAAAGTCACGATGTAACACAAAATCATAGGTCATGAAAATAATATTATAATCGAAAGATCTAAATGGACAAATCTGATTGATGGATAATACTTTCCCCACATCCTATTTAAAGAATATATGAATGGGTGGATTATGCTTAGGAAGGTGGGCTGGGAGTTAATCGCATTAACATTTTCATGGCCGCACGCTTCACGCATGAAACCGGTATCTCTTATCATCTGTCGCCGCTACTTTTTGCCACCATTTCCGGTTTGGATGAAACTTTCAGAGTTTGAATGGAGTACCAAAATAACTCACACATATTTTTTTGTCCACTCCCCCCCTCCGTAATGTAACGATGAAACGTCAATTTTCAAAACATCTAAAAATCTTATCTCGAGAATGAAGCAACTGATTCAAACGCCAAAAAATATAGCAGCGCAGAACGAAAAACAAAAATTTGGTGAATATGTAATAGTATTAAAAAAATATATTATTTACTATTGAGGATTCTAGCACTTTTTTTTGTATTTTTATTTTGAAGCTAGAAGTCTTATATAGATATATATGTACAAAAAATTGCGATGGTGTTAGGTTCGTTGGAACAAGTTGGAATTTGATGGTTTTCCAGTAGCAACTTAGAAAGTAATTTAGCGAACCATGCAATCTAATTTGGTTAATTATTCTTAAACGAGGCTTAGTGAAAAGAATTATTTTTAGGACAGATAGGGGTTGTAATTAACTACTACCATTTAGCCTTCCTAGGTATTTTCCAAACTAATAGATTGATTTCAAAAAAAATATTTTTTAAAAAATTTGAAAATTTTGCCATTGTCATCTCCACACCCACATCGCTGCGTCAACTACTCAAATATACATCCCTAATATTGTGGCATATCTTAGCTATATTGTGAAAAAAGAATTATTAAAATCCATCCAACATTTACAAAGAAATATTAAATTTTGTGTATCAAGATAATTTGAAGTTACCAGAAAAAAGCTCAATTTGGCCGCCTTCCAGCACAGAAGAGACTTTATATAATTTTTTTTTTAAATATAAACGTTAATTCATGTTTGTAGAATGAAATCGCATCTAAATTTTGTTCCCTAATTACATAATAAATTTTAAATGCGATAATTAGTTTCGAAGATAGGTAACACGAAAGGAAAGGAATTTAAAGTGGAAAATGGACGATTATTGACTGAAAGAATGGATTTATTTTAATCTCTTGTTTGCGAAGAATCGTTGTGTCGGCGAAACTTAGCAGCCAAACAAAAAACGTTCATAACAGACCGCTAATACATACAAAAGAAAGAATAGGCAAAATATACGCAAAATGAAGGAACGGGGGTGTATATGACCCAAGTGCCAAAGAAACTTCTTTTAACGGTAAAAAGAAGTCCATATGAAGTTCTCATGATAAAAAAAACCCCTGCGGCCTGATCACACTCTTTTCTTTCTTTAATTTGTTACCACACACACCCCATTTTGGACAACCCCTATGGAGGTCGTATCACGAGCTCCAATTCAATTTTTTTTCGCATATCCCTTTCTTCCAAACACCGTAAAGACAACTAAAAAACGGCACAGCTCTACGGCTCTCAATGCAAAGTTATTGTTTTTTATGAATTTTTAGAGGTACCGTATACTGTAAAATAACGAAATCCTATTATTAAAATATTTTTTTTCATTCGGTGTTGCTATAAATGACGTTTCACGTAAAATCACGAAATTTCTAACCCTCTAGCGAGGGTGGGGCATGATAAGCGCAAAAAAAAAAACGTGTCAGCTATTTTGGTCTTCCATATATTCTCTGAATATTTCATCCAAATCGTTCGTTATCAGTTCACATTCAACAGATAACTTTGATCGGCTTTCATATGACACCAACCTGGTGTCACCGTCTGTTAAGCGTCGGCTCTCGTATGACACCAATATGGCGTAACCGCCCGTGTCAATTTTAAGGTGGATTGTTTGGAAGATCTGAAGATCAGCAAATCATGTTAGCAAAAAAGACGCGAAATATAGAAAAAGTCTTTCAACTAACGAAAGACTTCTATAGACTTCTGCTGTCAGATTTCGTAGAATTTTGTATTATTTTTCTCTAGTCTAATTAGTTTGCTACACTCGATCTAGATGTGATACTTAGAATCGGGTTCAAAATATGGGTCGACTACATGAATAGGAAACTAAAAAAAGGAACAGGGAAAACGCCTGGAAAGCATTCGAAATGCATGATGCAAGAGCATGCTGGTTTGTTTGGTTTATGTAGGCATTTAGTTTCCGCTTAGTGCGCTGGTTACAAGTCAAAAACTTTCCGGTGGATACCACCGAATATGCATCTCAAAACTGGCGTATTTTACAAAAATATTTGTTCTTATTTCCGCTAAATGCAGTTTTTCTCGTTTTTAACACGTTTTCATTCAAGTGTCGATATACGTAGATATTTGCAACTTTACTTGCCAAAGTTTACTTTACGTATGTCAGGGTGTTAAACTAATATATGTCAATATTTTGCCAAACGAGTAAAAACCGAGTTACATGGTGATTAGGAAAATATGCTATGATTTCATGAAACACCCTATATCGTAAAAAGTACAGGGTGTACGGTCTATTTTAAATTCAAAATTTGGGCTTTTTTTAAATACCCCCACCAACATACATATACATACATTTTTTTTTTTAAATTTCGAAAGACCAGAGTTTCCTCTTTAAAGGAGTTATTAGCACTTAACCTATTTAGGTCATTGTTCCCTTATTAACTGAAAACATGTCATTTCAAAAATATATCATCTAATTTCGGTATGACCTGAATAGGTTATGAGCTAATAACTCTTTAATGGCTACAGTTAGCACATGGAGTGTTATTAAAGAGGAGACTCTTCTGGGCACAGTATATATCATACAGTAGTCCAGCTCTGTCAAAATTGTCAAGAGAGTAGGATGCTTCTATAAAGAGACTATACTTTCTCTTTCAACACTTTTAACTAACACAATAGTCAATTTCTAATGCAAGGGTTCCTCTGTAAATTAAAAGTGGAAGAAACAGAACTTACAGCATGCACAAACTTGTACTAGAGGAAGAGGGACAAAATGACAATCAAAACTATTTCTGCAAGAAAAAAAAATCCTAAAAACAATTTGTTCCACTTCCCATGCCATTCGGCTTGGTAGAAATATCAAACTGTCACAAACATTATTTTCTTAGAATATGTAGCAAATAGGAATGGTTGAATCGTGTATAATTCGTGTACATGAGCGTAATTTGTCAAATGTGCTTTTGTTTTGTGAGCAGATTTAGTCAATTTAAAATTCTTTTGTGAAATTTTACAAAAGTACGTAATCAGTTCTTTTCAAAACTATTTATCTTTGAAGTTTATTTAGTGCAAAGTTTTATAGTACCACTAGTGACTATTAAAATCTTCATATCATTTAGAAAAACAGAAATGAAGTGCTCGGTCAGTACTTGAAAATATAAATTGGATTATAAACTAGGGAATCCTGTTTGAGGCAACTGCACTATCTAAATTATCTTTTTTGTCAATAGAAGCAACGATTTATATAAATTAATTATGTGAATTGTTTCAAAATAAAGTAGAAAAACGACATTTTTACCACAGATGATCCGCTCAAAACCTTTGTTTGCTTTTTGCAAATTGACAAGTTGCTTAGAATAGGGATGGCGTGTAAATACATGTAAAAATGGACTACCAACACAACCAGAAATTCATTACACAAATCTGGCTTATCACCATTCCTCTTTGCTATAGATTCTAAGGTTATTACAGCCATTTGCCTGTTACACTATCCATGGAACGAACACCACTTTGCAATCAAACAGCTGTTTGGTAATGGAACAATACATTTGCAGGCTGGCACTGAGATGTGTAGGTACTTACATAAAAATAATACTTCTCCCAACCAATGTGCAACTAGCTACTGTTCGTTCATTTACATCCGTATCATACTTAATAGTTCCCTCTTATGGGAGAAATTTTGAGGTTTTTTTTTGTAATTAAAATTCTAAAATTCACTTTTCAGTAGTTTGTTCTAAGCTCTGGGCTTTCGAAATTTTGTAAACAAAGTCTATGTTAGTGGGGGTATTTAAAAAAAAAACGGAAAAATAAAATAAAAAAAAAATATTTAAAAACTGAAATTTTGAACTTGAAACATTATAACTCTGGAGTGGGGGTGGTTGAGCATTCAGAGGAAAAACCCCAAGGTTGTGCATACAAAGCCGTCTTAAAATATACCGAACAGGTCGTAATTTTAAAGATATAGAGTGTTTTACGAAAAAGGAGCATATTTTACTAATCACCCTGTAACTCGGTAGGGTGACATATTTACTTGCCTGGACGAGAGGAATCATTTGGCAAAATATTGACATATTAGTCTGGGACACCCTGTATAAAGTAAAATTGGTTATCCCTCAAATCAACTTAATTTAAACAAAACTTCATTTATAGCAAAGTCACCAGGACAATGTACTTCTATAAAAACAAGTACTTAATAATGATAGGATATCTCCATATTAATAAAAAAAAAACTAATCCAAACTAAAAATATTTTATCTGACATGGTATATCCAATCTATTGTGTAATAAACGGACCATTGAACCCTCCACAAAATCCATTGAGAAAATGAAAGACTGGATGGAACCTTCTTAAATGTATTCCCCCAGAACTTGATATTTTCGTTCCATCAATTAGGATAGATGGTAGATGATGATATCTAAAACTTGGAAGATATCCAATTCTGGGTTGCATGAATGTGAATTTATATGACAATTTACCAAATGCAAGTTTAGGATGACTCACAATTTGTGCATATATTGCATACTATCGACTCGGTTAATTTATAGCTAAATACATACGCTTATATGTATGTATATGTAAATGTATTGGTTGAATCACAAGAACAATTTTTATAATTACTATACCTATACACAAAATTGATAATAAATCTGAGACTGTGTTAAACCCCTACATTGAGGGGGTTTATTTAAATAATGGATTATATTTAGCCCGGGAATATCACGCACGGGCAGGTTATTAAATGCGCGATTTTATAGAGCCATTCGTCATTTGGTAGAATGGGCGTAATTTGTTTAATTGCAATGCCTTAGATTCCCATGCTCTCCACAATGGATTTTATGTGTAAAGTTTGCACGGAGTGGAGCGCTATCGACAAAATTCTTATGCGGCGTTGGTGTAATAAAAAAATCGCCATTGTATTCCACGAGTTGCCAAGAGAATGAATTTGACAATTTTTCCTAAAGAACTTTGAACCCGAACAAAGGAGCCTTTTACCTTTCTACTTTGCGAAGCCCGATGCTATTAACGATTGTTGTTTGAAGTCTACGGGAATGGAAGCACTTTAACTGGGAGTCGTTGCCAATGGAAAAAGAACTAAGTACCTGTATAATAAAGTTATGTATGTATGTATATAGATTTCAGGAGCAGGGGATAATATTTCCGGCTAGTGTATTTTCTGTAATAATTTTTGCAAATGCATGTGTACGCTTAGATATTTCATTACACAAGCTTTCATTTTTATGGCGAATATAGGAAGATTTACAGATGAACATTGAACATATGAGAAATTACTAGAGAATATCTAAGGAAAATATTTTTAGAAATTAGCTTTATATAAAAGTTGATTTCATTATTATATCTGGCTTACTTTGCAAATACAGCTGTGAAAAAGTTTTACTCAGAGTTACTGCCGATATTCGTCAAGTACTTGATAAGGATAAGATGATAATTCTGGTACCTACAGTTATACTTTTCCAAGACACTGTTAAATACACTAAATTATTGTCTAGAAATTTGATTTGATTTTTAACGTTTAATACAATAAATTTTGACATAAGCTATCCTATCAGGTTGTCTGCAATTGCATTTTTTAAGTCATTAGTGACTTTGAGAGTAGCGGATAGATGAATGGTTAACATTAAACGACCATATATTGAATGTTTAAAAGTTTAATTATATGTTATTACATCGGATAAGTTTGGATCCTTTACTTAGAGCGTGAAAGGAATCTTGGTATAATGCTAAACATTCGGATAAGCTGCAGTGATTATATATATAATAAAAAAGCGTGTTGGTAAAAGTCCTTGTTTCTCAGTAGATATACTTTCTGTAGATGTGAAAATTAAAATTATCAGAGTACTTTTAGTACATTTTCTTACTCTCTTAGATTCTGAATTATTATATTCATTAAATAACATTCTGAATTAAATAATTTAATAATTGCATAAGTTTCGCATATGGACTCGACATTTTAACATATAAGTGCCAGTTATCCATCATAGGCTTATTTACATCAACCAGCCTGCATATCTTGGCAATAGCATAAGATTCCTGCATACGGCTAGACAGGTGTCTATTTTGATTCAATGCTGCCATATACAATACAATATTGGGCCAATGTTCCTACTTTGTTCATAGATTGGACCTTGCAATGCTCACATGCTCAGTCACCATACATAGTTATGTTTAAAAGAGCCTTCTTCTTCCATATTTATTGAAGGAAAAATAGGTATACCTCTAGTGTAATTAGGCATGTTTGTCAGTTAGTATTAGTTAGGTTAGTACAGATTATTTTCTTACATATATACATGCCTTAGTTTTGTATTAAACTCTAGCTGTTTTAGAATTTTTATTGATAAACCTGTAGCTCCAACATGTTTTTTTTTATAAATGCAGCTACTATAATTCTGGGCACGGCAACTTTCGTATAACTTAATTAGCGGCACTTAGGCAACCACTATAGTACTGGTAATTGACTTTCAGATAGCTCTGCATGGCTGTATCCTCACCCTACTCCCCTTTGCGATAAAGACCGTGTAAATGCAGCAAAGGGAATTCTCTGGTACTTTAGAAATTGTAAAGGTATAACTTCCCACTCTAAAAAATCAATCGAAGTGGTTTAATGATTTTTACATAATTGTTTTAAGGTGTGGCATAAATCAAACAGGGAAATCTAGTAGTTCTTATTAGAAAACTCTTGAAAACTATTAATTACAGTCGATCTAGATACACATATATGTATTTTGTGAGAATAAATTTGGGTGTGGCTTGTGAAATATGTTAAAGTGAACATTTTTTTCTAACTTCGAAATGATTTTTATTTTGCAAACATAATAAGTGGAAAAACCTTATTGTAAGTATTATAATTTTTCCTAAATTTTATTGCTTTTTCCTTTTATGAGTAAATTTACTGCCTCACAAAAGAAACCAGCAACAAAGTGTTCCAACATGACTGAACTCTATTTTCCTTGAATTGTTTTCCAATTTCTTTAATATCTTTGAATTAAGAAACATGCAAGACCCTAATTCTTTCTTATTTTTAACCATATCGTGAAAAATTGCAGGGTAGATCTAGATCTAGTTAGAATACAGCGAATCAGAGATTTTAGAGAATTACAGGTGACTAATCCGTTTGATTACAGCACAGGAAAGATAAATTTGTTCTTTATAAATTTTATTATTTGTGGAATCACAAATATGCCTTTCTTCAGTTTAACATCGGAAACTTTTCTCCTAAATAGTAAAAACTGTAGGTGCTTTTATGCAATGGCTGAAGAAGTTCTTCATCAAACCAAAAATGATATGCAGCTATGGAAGAATGATGTTCTCGTTATCCGGAGATTTTAAACATCTTCTACATTTTGCTTTACTCCATATTTAAAACGTATGAATCAAAATCGATTTCTATTTCATTTTTTAATATTATGCGCTTAAACAAAGTTGTCAGTCAACTGCGTTGTATACAAAATTTAAAAAAAATTTAAAACCTACATATATTAAAAAAACACTCTGCAGGTATAGAAATATGTTCTCTATCTGAGTAGGTACATAGCTAAGTTCAGCAAATATAAATCAGTATTTAGCTGCAGGTATTTAAAATTGTGATGTCTAGGACAGATATTTAATTTACTGCGAATAAAATGGAATATTGCTTGTATCCACCAAGGAATTTACTTATCAGCTAATAAATCATGTTAATTCTCTAATTAATAGAAAATTAAAGCAAGTGAAAAATCTAGAATTGGTGTAACAGACCAATTGTTATGATACCATATACCGTATGGTCACCCATCTGTGAAAGTTTGATTTTTGAAGTGGTTTTTCGCATATATTTCTAGAACGGTTCGTCGGACAGAAAAAAATATTTTAACCAATTTTACAGGATTTCATATTCTGAAGAAGTTTTTAGTACAATAAAAATGTCTAGGACTGATCATTTTCACAGGATCAGTAAAAAACGTAAATTTTTATATGGCAACACCAAGAAGGCGTTGCCCGATTTAGACCATTTTCGAACTTAATCTTACTTTTTTTTTAAAGTCCACGTACTAAATTTCAGCTCTCTAAGTACACGTGGTCGCGTGTTATCGTGCGCACGGACGAACGGACGGATAGACGGACATGCAAAATACCTTTTAATATTATGCGTTGGTCCAACCCATTTTTCTCTACTAGCATTATTTCTCTACGTTACAAACGGAATGACAAACTTATTATACCCTATGATTTCATGTTGGGTATAAAAACATGGAGTGAAGGAAATATAGTGCCGAGGATATGGCTTAAGCAGCTGTGACGGCGTTCAATGACGTATAACATTTCGGTTTACGAAGAAATATCCCGAACGGAGTGCTCATGATATAATTTTATTAATACAAATAGGATGAAAACCAGTGTTTCCAAGAAACATGACAGAAAACTTACTGAAATATCAAGTTCATGATACTTTGAATGCTGCACTCACAATAACATATCCAATCTATCTAATCAGTTCGTTATTAAAAGAAATATTTCTTGTTCAATGTACAACGAAAGATTAACTCAGGCTTTGATAAAGAGGCACTCTATATTAACTTGTATTCCAACTGGTATATCCAGTAAATGATTCAACAGGGATGATGATAGAAAAATAAAAATTTCCGGCAGATTGCATATTTAATATGGACTTGACTAGATTTTCAATTGGTCTCTCTCTATATCTAGAAAAGGAACAAAACAAGTATGGATTCATTTCAGCAAATCCCAATTTCTATAATTACCGTGTTATGTATGAGAGAGCTGTTTGGTAATTTGTTTATTGTTAATGAAGGGTGCCTGACCTATTTTTATTACGGTGTATCATTCTTTTGGGTTGATTTTACCTATAGAAATTTTTACATAATATTTCGAGCATATTATTCAAAAAGTAAAGCCAACCAAAAAGATGAATCCTTTCTTTCCATAGTGGATGGACATTGCAACCATATGAGGAATATATCCTTATAGCTCCTTTAAACACCTAAGTTACAACTTCTTGATCAAGTCCTAATAAAGCTACTTAAATTGTATTACAATGAGAAAATACGATTAGTTTTCGTGATAATGAACGGAAAGTTCCTAATTTTGATGTGTGTGAACTTTTCTCAAGAGCATATTAAAAAGTTCAAACGGTGCAAACTTAGCAGCAGGCGGCTTCATTCGATTGTATTGTTTTTATTGATTACAATTTTGTTGTTGTTCCGATCCAAATCAACATTAGAATACCTTCAAGTCACCACACAATGGAGCATGAAAAATGCATCCCCTGTTCTAAATATAATCGCATTCTTTGGTATTCATATTATATGTCCAATCCCAGTGAGTTGAGGATGCGAAAGAATTAAAGTTGTGGTCTTCCCTTCATAATAATGAACTTGAAGCTATTTATTTATTTATTTGGGAAGTTCAGAAGATATTACACATACAGAGTTCAATAGATTCTTAGAAATTAATACAGTAAATCATAATAAAAAAATATATACAGGGGGTTCCGTGAACTATGGGCCAAACTAAAACAGATGAAAGTAGCACTTATTTGGGAACGAAAATGTTATTACACATTTTTCAGTTTGACGCTTTGATTTCAAGATTTTCGCATTTTTCTTACCTTTAGCAAAAAACGATATTTTTTGATATTTTTTTTTTATATATTTGAATTTTATAACTAATCACTTTTTCAAAAGTGGGCCTGGCCCATTCTAATAATAAATAAAAAATTTCCCAGAAGCTATTATTTCCAAAGTAATAATAAAATTATAAAAAGTATAATTTGAACGACCTTTGAATTACTTCAAATTACATGGAATTTTGTCATAAAAATGTTTTTGTCAGTTACCTCTGAAAACTACCTCAATTTGTACCCTTTCTAATGGTATCAACCATGCTGTGTTTAATTTCTACCTTTTCCCTAAAACTAGCCTCTTTTCATTTGAGCATGAACTCGGTAAAATTTCACTTCTCATACATTGTTCAATAATGCTGTATTAATTTGAAGGATATGAAGAATAAGTTCGAATATTTCACTAAGAAATTATACACTACGTTCCAGGTATCATGATTAGTCACTTTGAATTCTCGCAAATTGATATTGGCTGCTTTAGATTTCGTTCTGCGTCTTTTTCGGGAAAGTTCTTCATTTTCAGTTCTACTCCAGAGGAATTGACATTTAACTATCGTGTTGCTTAAGAGTTAGGACATGATTTATATTGAGAAAATTAGGAAGTATTGGATATGGATCGCTATACTTTTCGCGAATACGCTGATATGCATTTGGTTTAGGGTTTTTGTAACTGTAATTTTAGAGCAGCAGTTCGAGAGTACGAAAGCAGATTTCCGAACAGAAGTTGTCCAGATCGTAGGACGTTTGACCGAAATCACAGGAACCTAAGCGAAAGTGGAAGCTATATTTTATCGGTTGGTGCTCCCAGAGAGATGCCAACAGATGAAGGGTCACAATAACAAATCCTAGAACTATTAGAGATCACTCCTCGTTTAAGCATTAGAGAAATCTCCAGAAATACAGGAATTTCAAACACACAGGTAAAATAAAGAACAATGATTAAAATTCACCATTAAACTTTAAATTTTCTTGAAGGTTTGAAGAGTGCTGCATTACCAACGCGTACAAGGATTGCAAGACGATGATTATGAACGAAGGATGACATTTTGTAGGTGGATTTTGCAAAATCAGTCCCACTTGAATCATTTGCTTTGGACGGATGAAGCTTGTTTATCGCGGGATGGACTAATTAACTATTATAATCTACAATACTGGTCAGTAGAAAATCCGCATGTAACCAGAGCGGCGAGCAATCAACAGCAATTTAGTATCATTCTATGGGCAGGCATATTTAATGGGATGTTAATTGGACCTGTAGTCTTTCCCTCAAGATTAAATGCCGCGTCGTACCTAGGCCATCTATTCGAATTATTGGAGGATATACCACTACAGAGGAAAAGAGAAATTATTTTCCAACGGAGCTCCAGCGAACTACGGGCGGACAATAGTAAATTGGCTAGAAGAAAATTTCTGTGGACCTTGGATCGGTAGAAATTGACCGGCATTATGGCCTCCACGTTCGTCTGATCTTACACCGTTGGATACATGAAATCAATTGTCTACGAAGAGGAAAAAACGTCCATAGAACATCTTTCCTCACGAATAAATTTAGCAATTAATAAAATTAAGAGTGAATTAAATCCAAGAATGATTAAGAGATCTGTGATTAGAAGAGCTAGATTATGTTTAAGAGTTGGAGGTAAAACCTTTGAACAATTTATGTAAATAAAATTAACAAACTTCAATATTTATATTTACTATAGATAAATGCATAATATTTTCCTGCGACAACAATTTTTTACATAATGCTACTAACTTGCATTTCTTAGAAAATGAACTAAAATGAGACTATGTGTCCAGGTACCTGTCTTGTAATCCCTTAGGAAAACATACGCAGTAATATCCCTCAAAACAATACAGCAATAATGTTACGATGTAAGATAAGTGAAATTTTACCGAGTTCATGTTCAAATGAAAAGAGGCTAGTTTTAGGGAAAAGGTAGAAATTAAATACAGCATGGTTGATACCATTAGAAAGGGTACAAGTTGAGGTAGTTTTCAGAGGTATCTGACATAAAAAAATTTTATGACAAAATTCCATGTAATCATCTCTCATATAAATAAAATTTGCTGACGAAATCGCCAACAATAAAGATAATGCACCGACTATACTTCAGTCGTGATGCTGATAATGGACTGTAAACAGCTTGAAATGCATCCATGGTACTCGATTTAGATTGATTGGTTTGTGTCTTGTTTACATATTTATTTCGTGTTTGTCGCGTTGTATTTTAAATGACGAAAGCATTTTAATAATCTAAATGTAATTAATCAGTGAAAACATTAAGGAGTTAGTCCAGCGTTTTTATTATAGTTAAATATTTTTAGCATTCTTACCAAAGGTGACTTTACCTGGAGATTCGTTCTACTAAATGGAACATGGAGTCTTGGAGATCTTGTTGAAATATTTATGTAAATCTGGATAAAGTACGAAACCATTTAGGAGTTTATTTGATAATAAGCAGTCCAGACATGAGGGATGGCAGGTTAAAAAAGAGATAATCTCTGTATGTAGTAAGTAAGAAAAAAGAAAACATGTCAGAATAAAAAAATATATTGAAAAAGACAAAAAGTTCTAATTAGCCTAAATTTTTACTCTAGATGACAAAAATGGTGAAGTAAATTGAAAAATCAAAATTTTGTATCGTAACACAAAGAGTATATGCACGATTTAGTCCATTTTTAAAATTAAATTAAAAATAGTAAATTTTTATGAAAACGTCGTGTACAAAATTTCAGTTCTCTAAGTAAACGCCTTCTCGAATTATAGCGAGGCTGGACGGACAGACAGACAGAGATGCAAAAATCAAAATAACTTTTATAATTATGCTTGTGTGTATATTCTATTTTGTTTTACCATCATTATTTCTATGCGTTACAAATGGAATGGCAAACTTTGTATACTCTACGAGACTTTATCTAGGGTATAAAGAGAAAAGAAAAGGATAATGGAATAGAATACAAGTAGAAAGGCCTCAAAAACAAGCAATTATAAAACAAGAAAAGCAAAAGAATATTTCAAGATCAAAATAAATGAAAAGAAACAAACAAGTTGACGCTACTTCAACTAACAACGAAGATAGCTCCATCATAGACCTGCAATTGGATAAGCGATAATTTTCAATGAAAAAAAAAAGATATCTAATATTTGTAAAAGAAATTTGCAAGGAAAATCGAATTTATGTATTTTGAGATACGCCTTGAGGTGTCTTCTTTCACCATTAAGTGTAAGTGCTAAATATTTGCAAAATACCTACTTTTTACAATCTTTATACACATGCCCAGCTATTAAATACAATATACATGATAACTTCTTGTTGAACACAAAAGCCGCCATTCGATTGTATTGATTTAATCAGTTATCTAAAATCGACAAATTTTCGAGTTACTGCTTATATTGAAGTGACGAATTTATGAACTGAAATGGGTAGAATTTTTGATATGCGAAAAATCATGCATGTGTCAAGGATGTACATATGCAACTGAGAGGTCTCTAGCTAGCTTTGAATAATCAAATAAATGATGTGTATTTCATGAAGTTTTTCTAATAAAAAATAAAAAAATTTAATTACATAATTTAAAATCTATGGTACAAGCTCTAGAGTGGGTATAACACGGAATACCCGTATTCGATATTATCTGTACCAATATTTGAAGACTTAAAAAGTTCCCCTTACCGTCATTTCTTTCTGGGTTTAAAAGCCTTCCTGCAAAATAATATTAAGTGCTTAAATTCTAATCAATCGAGAAAAACAAAATATAGGTATTTAAAATTTTCAGTATTTCTAACTGAGATATCTAATAAACAGAGATTTAATGTAGTAAAATAATGTGACATAACATAAATTTAATATGCAATCATTTTTCAAGTAAATACACTAGATACACTATTATATTGTAAGCATATCAAATGAGGTTTCGACAGCGTAAGACTCGAAAAACTTCCAACAACATTTGTCTCTGTTCTTCCGGTTAACATTTTCTTCTACTCAGTTAATTCAACATTTTCTGATGGACATTGGCAACGAGGAGGTCTTATCTACTCCAATATTATTATGTTGTGGGTTTTCGCAAGGGTCAATTCTTGGATGACTGTTGTTTTCCATATTTTTAAACAATCTCTCGAAATTAATTGAAGATATCAATATAAAAAACTAATTCTGTCAAGAGAGAGTCGGGCTCGCGCAATGAGGGTTCCTTACCAGAACTTTATCAACGATCAATCCAAGTTTGCATATTATAATTGAATAATTTTCAAACAGACGGACGGAACAGTAATTTAATAAGAGTTGTCATATAAGTTACCACAAAAAATATTTTTTTCCAGCAACTATGAGACTGACGAAAAAAATTTGCAGTTTTAATGCCTATTAAGCCCGGTTTTTCTAAAAATTCTTCCATTCCATCGAAACGATTCTAAAAATTGTCAGTTCGAGTCTCGCATGGGACAAGATTAAAAATAAATAAAAAATAAAAGTTTATTTGTTCGCTTTCATCGGTACTGTTACGTTAAAAGAGGTAAAAACATCTGTCTCGATAGCTCGGAGCTAATAGCAGTCGTCCGGAAAGCGGCAGGTGCCGGCTTCAAAAACCGGACGAGGCTGTTGTTATTTTTATTGTATTTAATAATTTGATTGAAATCATAATGATTTGATATATATGATATATAATATACATACATATGTATAGTAATATGAAAAGTTTTTCTTAAAAGTCTTCAATATTTCGACGTTTTCATGATGTTTTCTAAATCCATTGATAATACAATATTCAACTCAGTTTGATGCAAGAATAAAACAATTGACAACATTTAGTTATTTACTTGTAGATATATATTTGAAAGCCCCGTTATCAAGTTATTTACAGACATGAGCCAAAGTTATTATTAGTCTGAGATCAGTTAAATAAAGTGAAAAGCCAAAGTTTTGTATGGCAACACCAAGAAGGAGTTGCTCGATTTAGTTCATTTTTGAATTTTTTTTTACTATTTTTATGAAAACATTATCTACCTAATTTCAGCTCTCTACGTTGATGCGTTCCCAGGTAGTGTCCAAATATATAGTAAAAAAAGACATTTTTGAATGGCAACCCTACGAAGCAGTTGCCCGATTGATCTCGTTTTCGAAATTTATTTAAATTTAATTGTTTTTTTTAAAGCCCGTGTGCAAAATTTTAGTACTCGAAGTGAACGCGTTCTCGAGTTATCGTGACGACAGACATACAGACAGGCAGACGGATGGACGGACGGACAGGCAGACAGGTGGACAGACAGAGTATTGAGCAATTCAGTAATTCGGAGTTTGTAACATGTTTTTCCCGAGTAAGATCAATCCATATCAATCAACTTCCCCTCAGTGCAGTGCTCCCATACAGGTTACTTTGGGTATACTGTGACTTTAAAAATTGATAGCTCAAAAACGAAGCCAAAAACCATCGCAATTTTTTGTACAGAGATAGAAAAGGCTTATAATTTCCAAAAAAAAATACAAAAAGAAAAAGTGCTAGAAATCTTCAATAGTAAATAATACTATTTTTTTAAAACCACTCTTATTAACAAAGTGTTTTTTCTGCGGTACTGGTATATTTTTTTATGAAAAATATAAAGCATTAGGCTTCATTTGGAATTTTAACCAGAAAAAATCGGTTGATACGTTCTAGAGATATAATTTTTTGAAAATGATGTTTCATCGTAAAATTACGAAATTTTTAACCACCCCTAGCGTGCTTTGGTGGTGTGTGGTAGGGATGGATGAGATATTTTGGTATTCCATATAAACTGTTAAGGTTTCATTCAAATCGGGGATGGCCAAAATAATAGGTAAAAAGAGAAAACACTTAAAATAATAGGTATGAATTTCAGTTATTTTTTTCAAAATTTTTCCTTTATCTTGGTTAGCTGTAGATTATTAGCCTAACCCATATTTGGTATCACATAACTGTAATATTTTTCACTATAGCTAACAAAATTGTCAAGGAGACAAAATATTCATGTATTACCCTTTATACCCTCGATGAAATCTATAGGGTATACGAAGTTTGTCATTCCGTTTGTAAGGTATAGAAATAATAATAAGAAATTATTGGAAATGGATACAGAAAAGTAATATCTGCACCGTTAGACGACATTTGTAAAACTGATTTACTAGTCAGTTGATCGAAAACAGCGCATTTGTAGTCAGTAAAATTAACAGACGAAGTCAGTTCTACCGATAAGTGTAATTTTTTAATTTTAAATTAGTTTATTGCTAATGAAAAACTACATTTTGTTACTGAAAATAAGAAATAACACATTACAATTTCTGATAAAAACAACTTTAAAACACTTAAAAAAAAGTCGAGATTTAACCACTCTATTTACTTTCTAAGTTAATATCGAGACATCCCACTGACTTATATCAATTGACTGAGCGATTTGCTATTTCATGTGGCACACATTTTGTGTTTCTGTATATCAAGGTTTGAATACCCTTTAAAACGTTTACTACATAAAAAACAAACATTTAAAATTCAACCAATCAGATGAAATTTTACACCCGTAAATCGATTTTAATTAAAAAATTATATTTTCTTGTGTCCAAGTGATATTTTAATCGCTTATAAGGAATTAAACTCATTTCGACTTTAATTTTCAAAATGTAATTTTTACCTGAGTCCTGCGTAAAGGCAAGAGAGACGGAGCATGATAAACACTATCTTTACCTTATTCTTCCTGCGGTGATTACATCTGCAGCCAACATAAAAACATAAAATGGCATAAGAAAACTTTCAGTAAGCGATATTTTGGTGGTGGTAGCTCCAGCTCTGCCATAGCGGGGCGAAAGAGAAAACAATAAAACTTGTGCCATTCTTTCCTATAGGAAAATGACAATACGATCAGTCCATTGTTATAAGTCAGTAAGACACCCTAAACTTGGAATTAAAACTAATGTAAAAATTGATTTGTCAAAATTTTGTTGCAATATCTTGAAGAGCATAAAAGTTACAGATTTTTTTTATCATGCTCAGATCGTTTTGTTCCAAATTAGTCTTCGCATTATATAATTTGTAAATACTATTTTAGCGATATTTTAAAGTATTTCGTTCTTAACTTAATTGCTTAAAAAAAGACGAATGTTTCCTTAGTGTACCTACATATTTCATTTATAATCCCTGACCATAAATACAGACATTAATGACAAATTTCACTGGATTAAAAAGATTTGTTTTTATATGTAGAAATATCTCTTAAAACTCCTTAGAGCACTTAATTAGAGATATTCAGTACAAAAGAACTTTTTAATTGCATATTCGACTTAAACAAATTGCGCTCATTTTGTATTATGATAGCTACTATAGATGAAGACTTCATCACGTAAAAATAGTTGAGTCGTACTCCAAGTAGAAAATCTTATTAAGAAAAAACAGATATACATAGAAAATTTCATTTTAGGTTTCCAAGAAAAATGTTATGGGGGAAGATTATCCTCATCACTGACAAGACAAGTAATATAAAGTTTTCCAGTCAATAAATTTTCTTTTATCTGAATTTTGCGTATTCCTTTACTTGTCGAATCAAAAGCTTCCAATTTTCAAGTTGTAGATACTATGGATGTTCGATATGTATGCAGTCTGACAAACCATGTTCAATTTAATGAAGGCTTGTTTTGTTTCAGTATAATATCAGAGCATCCGATATATGTATGTAGATGTATGACAGATACTTACAATTTTTTATATATTATTTTATTGTAAAAACATTGGGGGTATATACTCAGATTGTACCTGTCCAACTTAAGAACAGAGTTTAAATTTTGTAAAATATGTTTTCAGTTTTTCGAGATTGTACATCCATTCCATAGTCTATCCTAGAAATATTGACAGTACAAGCTATTATTGACTATTCCTGTCTCCTTTATTTCTGTACTATTTTCCTATGCATACATGTCCCTTGTTCAGTACACTGTTGATAGATTTCAATTCAAAGTATTTTCTAGTTTTTCCTTTTAACTGGGGTTGCTATACTTTCAATGCATTTTGAACGATATAGATAATATATTTTTCTTCAATAATCTGCGAAAATCTGATAGGCATCTACTATCAGATTTTCGCTCTGAGAAAGTGTTAGACATTTTCCTAAGAAACTTTCTTTTCAAATAGCGAAGATGATTATATAAAAGTGATTTTGAAAAACGTCTGATTACAAACAGCACTAACCCAGTAGTTGTTGCAGTCCTTGATCCTGTTTGAAAAATGACATATTATCTTTTTAAACAGTAATACCGCTCTACCCTTAATCTTATTTAAAATATATTTTTCGAGATAAGGGGACGAAGGACCCCAAGCATGAAGGCAAAGGCGGCCTATTGTGATAACCTGCTAAGTAGAAGAAGAAGTCTACAAGAAACTAAGTATGAGGAAATAGCGCAGAACCGTGTTCAGGTGGTATTGGAACCCACGACTCTTGGGACGGTAGTCTGCGCGCTTACCAACCGAGCTACCGAGGCCACTATTTAAAGATTAGTTCGATGCATTGTTGTACATAATATACAAGATTCTGAAACATATATATATATAAAAAAAAAGAAAAGTTACGATCCCTTAAGACAAAGTTCAATTCAAAGACGAAAACAAGACATCAGTGTGAAATAATGGCTTAAAATCTTGCTTACAAATATTTAATTATTTTTTCGACATTTTCTATTTTTTCCTTTACCTCTATGTGAGTTTTTGATACAAACGCTTTAACACATTTCGATCATGCCTCACCACTTTTGTGACTTTTTTGATTTTAATCAAAATATTTTTTTATCCAACAAAAGAGTCAAGTGAGAAATTACCGGCTCCGAATGCTAAGATTATGCTCTTGGCTAGGGATAGGTAATAATTGGGACATTTTAACGGAACAGTTCCAACCTGCTCCAAGTATCAAAAGTACCTGTTCCAAAGTATCAGTTACAAGTCCCAACTTTGGTACAACTAATAAAAGATGTTTTATTTATTTTTTCCCGGACGGAAATCGAAGCTACACTTGTTAGAATCGGTTAATGATGGAGAACAGAAGAATTTTAAAATTTTTAGATTAGGGTACACAAAAGATATGTTAAAAAACATTACAACAACTCTGTATATTATGATTTTATTCTTCGGTGAAATGTTATTTTCCCAAAAAAAAAATAATATTATTCATTTAAATTTATTTAAGAAATCAACGCTCAAAATATTAAAATTGCAATACGGAAACTGAACCGAAAATGTAGCTTTTACTTTTTTTTACGACGGATACCTACAGATAAAAGTAAAAAATAAATTACAGAAACATAAAAACACATTTCTTTCCATAAATTTTTCTAGAATTTTAAGGTTATTTAAATTAATTTAAAAAAAGTTTCAATACCTGCTTCTATACAGATACACGACTGGGGACAATTGTTATTAAAAAATATGGTGTACCAACATAAGTAGACTTTAATGCAGCCTAAATCAATTGTATTGTATATATTGTATCTATTGTTGTGTCATATGTTGTCACTGTTGCATGATACTTCTGTTTTGGCTTCCTACGATACATTTCAGTCACTTTTCAAGCCACCCTACCCTATAATATCGTACTCTTAACTTCTTGTTGCATAAAGTTAAAAGACCTTGTGTAATGTGACTGTGTGAATGTATAGGCTGTATCAGTCAAAGATTTATTTGGAATTTATAAACTACATAATTGGAAAATATAAGACTTGGTATTGGTACTGTCACAGCTACTATGAAGGAGCAATATGAGACTATTTGATACTGGTACTGTCACAGTTTTTCTGAAAAAATTGGAACAGGTACAGATTGGGACAGGGCTGTACCTGTTCCAAAGTAACAGGTTGTTCCAATTTTACCCATCTCTACTTTTGGTGTCAGATTTCCATCAAAGAAGTGAGAAGTCATAAAAGTTCAATCTTTAATTCTTCAAACAGGATGATGGGTTTAATTGAAAATATTTGGCTTATGAACTATTGGACTGGGGTAGGTTTTACTTTAAACTGATCTCCATACTGAAATTTTATAAATATTTTTTTTTATGAAAACGCTGTGAACAAAATTTCAGCTCTACGTTGTCGCTATCTCAGGAATGTATACTTGGTGAAAACCCAAAGCTTTGCATTGCAACACCAAGGTAGGATTGCCCGCTTTGGTTAGTTCATTTTTGAAATTTTTGTACCCTATATGAAATCCAAAGGGTATACGTACTACGTTTGTCATTCCATATGTAACGCACAGAAATAATGCTGGTAGAGCAAATTAGATTAGACATCCATGCATAAAATTAAAAGTTATTTTGATTTTTGCGTGTCCGACCGTCTGTCCGTATATCCGCCCATCTGTCCGTCCGTCCGTCCGTCCTCACGATAACTCGAGAATACGAGTACTTAGAGAGCTAAAATTCTGCATATGGGATTTAAAAAAAAAAGTAAAATTAAGTTCGAAAATTGGACAGGGTAACTCCTTCGTAGGGTTTCCATACAAAAATTTCGTTTTTCACTATATATTTGGACACTACCTGAGAACGCGTCAACGTAGGGCACTGAAATTTTGTACATAGTGGTTTCATAAAAATAGTAAATATAATTTCAAAAATGGACTATATCGAGCAACCTCTTCGTGGTGTTGCCATATAAGAATTTAGGATTTTTACGTATATACTGTGAAAACGATAAGTTCTATTCGGTTTTAATGTACCGAAAAGATCTTCAGAATATGAAATCCTATCAAATAAATTATAATCATTTTTTCTGTCCGACGAACCGTTATAGAAATATATGCGAAAAACCACTTCAAAAATCAAGCTTTCACAGATGGGCGACCATACAAAATGACGAGTATTCATCTAGGTCTAGGGAATCATAAGAATTGATCTTAGACCAATTCTAGCTTTTTTACTTGCTTTTACAATTTTTATGAAAACGGTTTGTAGAAAAATCCAGCTGGACGAGTTTCAGGTAGTATCCAGCGAAATATAGACACACCACGAAAAGGTTGCCAGATTTGGTTAATTTATGAACTTCTATTTGCAATTTTTATGTAAACGCAGTGCACAAAATTTGAGCTATCCAAGCCGATGCGTTCTCTGGCAGTTTCCAAATATATAGTGAAAACCAAAGATTTGTATGGCAACACCAAGGGGCTGCCTGCATTAGTCCATTTTTGAAATATTGTTTACCACTGCTATGAAAACCCTATATGCTAAATTTCAGTTCTCTACTTTGTCGACACGTTCTCAGGCAGTGCCCAAATATATAGTAAAAAACGAGATTTCTGTATGGCAACCCTACGACATAGTTGCCTGTTTGGATCTATTTTCGAATTTAAATTTACTTTTTTTTGAAAAGACCGTGTGTAAAATTTCACCACTCTAATGTCGTAATCGTTTGAGCACGCTCTGGCGGCAGCATAAGTGCTGTCAAAACGTTCGTTTGAAATAAAAATTACGTCAGGGGTTGTAATTCCGAAACATTGACTTTGTTGATCAATAAATTCGAACTCGGGGGAGTAAGCAAAGTTGTGGACTAATACAAAGCTCCAGATTATCTATCTGACAGTTTAAATCATCATTATAGCGTGTAGCATTCAGCAAAGTTATTTTCAAGAGAAATTAATTTTTTTTAATTGATAAAATTTCACAATGAGGGATGGAGACGTGGTTTAGCTTAGAGTGTCCTTTGTTATATAAAGTCTTAATTTCTGTTCATATAAAGCATAGCTCCCAGGTTACAGGTACAAAAAATTAACATAAAAAAAATGTTAAAATCTCGTTTAAATGTACATTAACTGTTAGAAATTCAAAAAATGTTTAATATAAAATGTAACTATTTTTTATGTAGAATTATGATACGCATCAAGAAATAAGGGTTCCTATTTCAAATTTCAAAGTTTCCCCCATTCCCATTACAAACAAGGAGGCAGTCTAGTTTTTACCGAATTGAATGCCCTCCTCGAAAATATAAAAAAGGTCTGCTACAAATCTTTCCCGAGATACTACACGTCATAATTTAAAATGGGACAGGGGATCCCACACACCCTATGAAGCTTGTTATAGCGACATTTTCCAATTCCTATTCCAAATTTTTAGATTTTTTTGCCTCATTAATATTTTTTATTCCTTTATTCCCCAGCAATTTCAAAATAATGATGTCCTGCTAGTCAGTGCTGGGAGATTGTTGTTGTTACAATGGATTAAATGGCAAAAAGAGTCGCATAGCTTCACAACCGTTATATTTAGGTGGGTACTTATGTATTTTATATCAAATTAAAGGTGAAGTTTGGAAGTATGCAAGATTTTACTAAACAATTAAACGGGTATTTTGGCGGAAAATATAGTAAACGTTGAAAAACTTGAAATTTGGCCATTTCTTGAAGTTTAAAATCCTGAACTCCTGATGGGAGGAGGAGTGGAGAGGTGTTCGAGTGCATACTAAAATGAATGAAAATCTCTCTATCAAATGCCAATTATGTTACAGGATGTTCAGTGATAAAATACCCAAGAACATATATCCCCCCTCCTCATTCCATACAAAATATGATTTCTCTTCATGAGATCTATCACCCTACGAGAGATTTGTATCTAAGTGCGGGACAACCTGTATACCTACGAATATATTATTATATCAAGCTGAAGAAATGCGTGATAATGTAAGGCAGTATGGCGGAAAGAAAATAGGATAGATGATTAGGATGAGCACAGTGGCGAAAGTAATGATTTATGCTGCTAATTGTAAGTTCAAGAAAAGACAGACAGAATGGTATCTTGAAGTTAAGTGGTGGGCGCACATTACCACATGCACCAGCAGCGACTAGTCCATTGCTCACAAGATGTTTAATGTCGAAAAAGAGACATCCGCGATTTCAGCAGAGTCATTGGTCACCTTTTAAAGATTCAGTTGCCGATCACCCCCCTTAAAAGTAAAGCAGAAAAGCTGGTTTCGTATGAATATCTACGCTTTCCTACAAATGCAATATTACGTCACTGAGAAATGATGGATTCTTAAATGTAGCATATGCAGTTAATGCATTTTTTCGGCAGCCTCTTCCACCATCTGAAGCAGGATTGGGAATGGCTTTTCGGATTAAACATACCGACTGAACTCCTGTTTGCTTTCCCGTTTTTAAATAACTTTTATCAACTCACAAACCACTGACTAAAAAATGTTGTGTCTGAGCGCCGGAGCACCTGAGAGTGCCGTTCGTGGCGAAAGAGTTTTAGGGTAGTAAACGTGGATGGATTGGGGTTTTTTGATTTAGAATGAGTGAATGGGAAGATTTCCGATGCGATAAAATTTTCTTGCATTTTGGGGGGTTTTTCGGTGGGGGTGGTAGCTACCACCCTTGGGGTTGTCCAATATGGGCGGTGTGTTATATGAGTCGAGAGTGTTGAGTCGAGATTCGAGTCAAGTTAAAAAAATTAAAGAGGTTAAAAAACGTTATAAAAGTTAAAAAAAAGTTAAAAAAATTACAAAAGTTGAAAAAGTTAAAAAAAGTTGAAAAAAGTTAAAAAAAAAGTTGAAAAAAGTTAAAAAAAAAGATGAAAAAACTTAAAAAAAATTTTAAGTTTAATCATGATTTGAGAGTCCAGATTCGTGAGTCGAGAAAGTGTATAGAATTTATGACGAACCATATGATATGTCCTGTATTTTCAGGAAAATCTCTGAAATCCTAACGTAGCGAACTTATAAGTAGAAAATAAAATAGATAAAAAAAAAACTTTTAAAATAAATAAAAAATTTCGTAAATAAATTGCACTAAAAAGTACAAAATAATTTTTTTCTTTCTTAATGATATACTCAAGAAAATTTGTTGCAAAATAAAAAATGCTACAACTCAGATTATATCTTAAAAGTTTGGGCATCCATAACTACATATAATCACAATTGTCCAACTGCAAATACCCAAACTATTAAGATTTAATCTGAATTGTAGCATTTTTATTTTGCAACGAAACTTTTGTTGTGTATATCACTGAGAAAGAAAAAATTATTTTTTACTTTTTAGTGCAATTTATTTACGAAAGTTATTTATTTTATCAAAAAGTTTTTTTTAAATATATTTTATTCCCACTAGAACTAAATCTAGACGTGCAATTTGAAAGGGTCAATTATTTTAAAACTCTAAATTTCTGGAAAGGTATGTGCACAAAAGTGAATAAATAATTATTCGAACAATCAAACGTTTTATCATACGAACATTTATTGATACACCTATATTTTTAAATTTATAAATTTTTACACTCAAAATCAGCGAAAAATATTCAACCAAGAATAGTTCTAAAAGATGCGGGAGAGCTTAGTTTATCTTTTATTTATTAAACTATTTGGACAACCGCTAATAGCTCCTAAATTATTATGCAGCCTCGACGGCACTATAAAAACACTGCCGTCTAATTACAAAAAAATTCGCTGAACATTTCTTAAACGTTTTGATCTCTTCTTTTAAAGGGATACTTTAACAATTCGAGTACGAATACAAAATTGCAATACGGAGAAGATTCCGTGCATTGAAATTTAAGACCAAAGATTACAAATATCTATCATATGGAAACAAACAGATCTAAAACGCTTTTTAGCATTCATTAAAATCAATATATTCAGTATTTCAGTATTCATGAAAAGAAAGTTGAACCAAAAGCCACTGCCACTATGGAAAAAAAACACTGTGGATATGGCGAAAACGGCGATAGCGTGGCATGTTTAAGTGCAGTCAATTATTACTTCAGACGAGAGTGATTTTAGGGCCTTATGATAATTGCATGGTTGTGTACATTTTAACTTATTCAGCAATTATCATCATGCAACCATTCATTTATAGAAAGGTGGATTTGCTTACTAAAATAATTATGATATTCACAATTTACATTGATTACGCCTGTTCGCGTATGTTTTTCATACATAATGCATTAGTAAAGTTTGTATGAATTATGTTCTCTCACCTTAGTCATCTACATAAGAGGTGTCCGGAATGAAAAGTGGTCGGAGATTCATAGTTATAAATTTGTAAAAAATTATATTTATTGCAGTAATTTTTTTTTATATAATAATCAAAGTTTTAAATTTAGTTTAATTTCTTTTATCCATATACATTTTTTTTCTTTTTTATTTACACCTGGCATTAAGTTCCGTACATAATCAAAACTCATAGTTCTTGTAACATTTACGTATTTTTTTGAAAATATTGGGAGTCCTGCTTTGTTTCTTTGTCTATTTTAGTTTCTGTTTCACATGTCCCTAGTAGCGTTTCATACGTCGAAGTTCTGGACAATTGAGAGGATTTGCTTCCTTATTAAGGACATTGATACGTTTTGGAGGTAAAATTACATTGCTGTCTTGCTATAATGGATTATTAACAGATCAAACCAAAAAATTACAGAAGTCCAGTGTGACCCGTTGAACGGAATAAGCCTTTTCTCCAAACATTCATTCAAATAAATTTGACCGTTGACGCTCCTTTTTGTGATGAATGGTCTGATTTCTGGACACAGGAACAGATCGCTTGTCAGATAAAGTATTTTTGTGGGAACTTTGATGCTCTGCGCACTCTGAACTTTTGGACTACTCCGTGAGGCAACATAAAACTCCTGACCGGAAATTTGGCTGAAGTCTGCTTTACAATAACTTTCATCATCCGTGACGCAGCAGAAGAGCTTCGTTAAAAAATGTGTGTACAGTTTTCGGGCACGAGCTTTACTCATTTTTTTCTTAGCATCATCGCAATCAGGAACATTGGACACCTTGAAACTTTTCAGTTTCAATCTTTTCTTCGTGTCCTGATTGACACTTCGGAATTTTAAGTTTCGCTGCGGCATCCCTGATTGGGTTTGGATGCCTTTGAAGAACAGTTCAATCTTCTTTGTTATATCACGTAATGCTTTTTTCGTTCCTCTGAGTTTTTAGCCTTTCCTTAAAATTTTTTAATACCCTTTTGATAGTGCTCTTAGGAATAAGAATTTTAGCCAATTTCGCTTGACTCAAATCTGGGTACTCGTTGTGTTTTGACACAATCAGTTTTCTCTGCTTTTCACTTTTTGATTCTATTGTTGTTTGTTCTTAGCAGATAATCGTTTATTACTGATTGCATTAATGCAGTTACTGGACATGGCAGCTTTCGTTACTTTCTGAAGAAGATAGACAAATCCAACAGTAACTTGTGCCGACTGTGCGAAGGGGAAGATGAAGCCTCGAACCATATCATATGTGAGTGTCCCGCGCTTGCAGCTTTAAGGTTGCATATCACTGGAGAAGAATATATACTTCCTAATAAGGTTTGAAAGTAAACCCGAAAGACAATAAGGCAATATATTTATTTATTTTTAGCATCATGTTGACGGAAATGAAGTATAAATATTGAAAAATCCTTTCAAGATGACTTATATGCTGCAAGAAATACAGCATTCCCAAATTCAACCTATACTATAAAAGCAAAAACAGGTATAGTAAGAAAAAAGGAGCACCTATGATATTATCTGAGAAACAGGAAACGCTCATGGTAAATTGGATTATCGATCTGAGTTCGATAGGATTTCCTGTAATCAAATCTCAGCTTTTGCACATACTGATGGAAGATTATTAAAGAATATATTCCGTATGAGCACAAAGGGATGAAGCTTTTTTTTGTTTTTATGAAAGATCGCTTATCTTTAAAACCACAAGCACTTAAATGTAGAGCCCTTCGCCTTCAAATATTATGTAGAATCATATCCCTATATCTGAATTGCTACCTTAAAGCCTTAAATTCGAAATTTCAGAATTTCAATTCAGTTTGCAATTTAATCATAACTTTTTTCAAAAAACTGTTATCAACATAAACTTTTGTATTGATTTAAAGAAGCCCAAAAGTCTTCGTTGTAATTTGTCTTATAACATTCTGCGCCTTTTTTTTAAACAAATCAAACGAAAGAGCCTTATAAAATTTGTTCACAAAAAAAAAAATTGCAAGACCAAGCCATTTATTGCTGTTTTTTTTAGTTCGATTTAGATAAATGAAGGTGGAAAAGACTCGAAAAGTTTTACATTTTGGACACGAAGTTTAATAGATCGAAAGAAGTCTTTAGGATTCTTAAAAAACCAATAAAATTTTAGCGGTACCTACTGCGATTTTCGAATAAATTGTAGTTAAATAAAAAAAAAAGAAATCCAAATATTCCTGTTTAAAGCACAGTAACTCAGGAGTGGGGGACGTGTACAGAAGTGATTCTACAATGAAGAGTGAAGAGCTCTGCAGTTAATGACAACCAAGTAGCCCTAGCGTGCACAGTTTTAACGTTTTAAGCCTTAAGGCTTAAACACAATTACGACGACCGGCGACAACTATGAGCAGCAACCACTGTCAAAGTCCTCCGTCGACAGATATGAAACACAATTGCAACGACAGTGAAAAAGAAGAAGATAAGCTCTTGATATGGTTTGGTTGTCTCGTACTGTATTCACGGTAAAAACATAAATTTTTAAACGCAATTATGAATAGATTAATGCACATTGTGAGTGTACCTTACCTACTGAATACGTTATACACCACCTGTCAAATTTATATATTATACAAAAAATACAAAAAAAAAAAAGAGAAGGTGGGTGCGTGAAGTTAATTTATCTGGAGACATCGATGGTTATTTTGTAAAAAGTTTTTAGAAAAATTAAAAATAAAGATGTAAAGCACTTCTTTAAAATATTGATTCGTTTTTTCGCAGCCAGGTATCCCACAACACTTTCCAACGCTTTTTACTAAGAACTGCTGATAATTTTAATTAACAAACTTGCAACACTTTTCAATAATTTGTTTTTTACATGTTGAGTTTAAGGTTTGCGAAATATATTTCCAGGGTTTTTCCTTTTTATCGGTTCTCCGAAATTGCCGATGGTGTAAGTTGTATATAAATATTCGTGCGGTCGTTGCACGTACTCAATCAACCGCTCTTCAAAACTAATTTTTTGTTTGTTTACTTAAAACTTTATTTTGCCGCGTTTTTCCTACTTGACCAAGCCAAGCCACTGCCACTCAATTAGAAATGGCCAGTAATCAGTGTGGTAAACTTAAAGACCTATAAATGTTACCACAGTTCAACATTATGTAGTTGGCAGGCCTGCAGTTGGCGATGAAATTAGAAACTATACCAATCGCGGCGATGAGCGAAATTGTAGTCAAAGCCGGTAGTCGCAATTGTGTTCGATTGGATAGCAAAGTGAAGGTTTAAATTTTTTGACAGTGGTTGTTGCTTGTAGTTGTCGCCGGTCGTCGCAATTGTGTTTAGGTCTTTAGCTGTGCGAACTTTGGGACATTTGCGCAACAAAGTATGTTTGACAATAAAAAAAAGGAAGGATGTTGTATAGAGGATATTAAAACAAGTATCACAAGACCTTTTTTTAATAAAGGTCAAGATATACAGGGCATATACAAACATACCTCGGTCGATTATCGAGGTCGGATATGTCTTTTTTTGTGCAGCCAGTGTTGCCAATCGGACCGAAAATCGACTAATTTGTCCGATTTCCAACTTAGGTAGCCGATTTTAATTCGGGTTATTAATACACAAACTATTCTTCCGGTTTGTGTCGCAAACGAAACAACAGCAACCCGATTCGATTGAATGGTATGGTTGGTACTTATGCGCCAATCTAATAGCTATTATCATTCCCATTCATTTTTATATCCTCTAGATGAAATCTAAAGGATATACTAAGTTTTTTATTCCGTTTGTAACACCTCGAAATAATGATGGTATAGCAAAATGGATTGGACACGCATACACACATAATATTAAAAGTTATTTTGAATTTTGCATGACCGTCCGTGCATCCCTACTCACGATAACTGAGAGATTTACCACGAAGGCTTTAAAAAAAAAGTCAATTTAAGTTCGAAAATGGGACAAATCGGGTAACTCCTACGTAGGGTTGCCATACAAATATTTCGTTTTTTACTATATATTTGGATAGTGCCTGAGAGCGCGTCGATGTAGATTGTTGAAACTTTGTACACTGTGTTTTCAAAGTAAAAGTAAGTAAAGTTTCAAAAATGGACTAAATCGGCCAAAGCCTTCTTGGTATTGCCATATAAAAATTTAAGTTTTTTACGTATACTGTAAAAATGATCAGCCCTAGACGTTTTTATTGTTCTGAAAATTCTTCAGAATATGAAATTCTATGAAATTTGTTATAATCATTTTTTCTGCCCGACGAACAGTTCTAGAAATATATGTGAAAAACCACTTTAAAAATAAAACTTGCATAGATCGGTATACAAAATTTTATACGGGCATTCATCTAGGGTATCATAAGAATTGGTCTTAAGTAGTTTCAAGACTCAAATGGTAATAATCTTTATATAGAGCTCGCTGAATTCGCATGGTTTAGAGCTGTCATATGCCGAAGCTGAGTAAGATTCAGCGTAATGAATTTGGTTAAAAATAAGACTAGAAATTGGTTACAAATAGGCAATCATAACAGTCAGAACGGAATTGAAGCGTTTGGAAATATGAGAAGTGATATGTTCGATTTGAACAATTTATACAGGGTGTCCCAGACTAATATGACTATATTTTGCCAAATTATTCCTCTCGTCCGTGGGGGGGGGGGGGGCATTAAACACCCTATATATTCAAAAGTACACCCTGCTATTTTAAGTGGGAATTGTATGCAGAACTTCACAACGACTGCTAAACTACCCCCATCCCGCGTAACCCTCACACCTGAGAGTTATGACGCTTCAAATTTAAAATTTCGTTTTTTTTTTGTTTTTTTTTTAAATACCCCCACTAACGTACATCTTTTTTACAAAATTTCGAAAGACCAGAGTTTCCTCCTTAATGTTATATCTGTGACGGTTAAGGAGCTATTAGCTCTTAACCTATTCAGGTCAAAGATAATGTGTTCCCTTAGTGACTGAAAACACGTCAAAACACGTAATTTTATAAAGATATCGTCTAATTTCGGTATCAACTGAACAGGTTAAGAGCTAATAACTTTTTAACGGCTACAGTTAGTACATAGGTTATATATGCGTATGAACATTGTACATGCATATTTAGAACTACATTTTTGTTTTTCAAACCAAAAAAATTTTTGCGTTATTTTATGTATTAAAATAATTTCATTTTAGGAATTAAAAAATAGTAAATTTTCCAAATTTTAAAATATGTAGGTGCAAATATGGCCTCAATTCAGAAAGTTTGTTTTGATTTATATAATATTTTGAATGAAAATCAGGCAGGCTTTCGCAGCGGTTACTCCACGATAGATAACATTTTCAAACTAATAAATGCTATCCCTCTCCCATTCATTCAATATAAAAAAGGTGTATGCATTCTTTGTAGATTTTAAAGCAGCATTTGATACAATTGAAAGGAGATAACTTTTTTATAAATTGTACAATATCGGAATGTCTAGTAAGTTTGTGGGCATGCTGATAAAAATTTACGAAGTTACTAGCGCTCAAGTTTGGAATGGGGAACATCTCTCAGATAGTTTTGTGACAACATCTGGGGTAAAGCAAGGATGCATTTTGAGCCCGCTGTTGTTTGCAATTTTTATTAACGACTTAGAGGATTCTATGGAGGTAGGCCTGACACTTGAGGACATTAATTTAAAAGTCTTAAAATATGCTGATGACATCGTTATTTTATCTGACGATCCACAGAAACTCCAGCGTATGATCAATAATCTTCAGGCATACTGCCACTTGTGAAACCTGGTTGTCAACTTGGAGAAATCCAAAATTATGATTTTCCAGCGTGTGTCAGGATCCAGGAAGAATAATGAAAATTGGCAATATAATAATGTGCAAGTAGAAGTTGTAAAGGAATACACCCACCTCGGTGTTAACTTAACACCGAAGCTATCATCTAACGCCCACCTTAAAAACCATCTACAACGGCTATTAATGTAACTTGGAAAAGTTTTCTGGGAAAAGAAGAAATTAAGCATTCTGACAAATTTGTTCTGTACAACGCTGTCTCAAGGCAGTTCTTTGTTATGGAGCACAGGTGTGGGGTTTTCAGCAATATGACTCTGTTGAAAGGCTACAACGGTACTTCGTTAAAAGAATGCTTCGTTTGCCGTCAACTACCCCCAACTATATGATAAATTTAGAGTTTGGTCTCTCTGATATATACATTTACACATTGAAGTGCCATTTTGACTACATGTTGAAAATTCTGTTTCGTCTTTCTCCCAATAGGCTCCCTCATAAGCTAGCCTTAAAAGTGGTTAGTAGGAACGTATTCTGGTATAGTGAATGGCAGGAATTAGCCAGCTGCCATAGTTTAGATGTGAATATATCAGGTCGGTCCTATAACCATTTAAAAGCAATTCTAAATAATCTTGTCTGCAGAGAGGAAGCACTACCTACTTATTCAAAGAACTACTGACAAAGCTAGGAGTTCAGTAAGGCATGAGATTTAAGATAAACTGCAATATTGTAATATGAGCAGCTACCTTCGTGACGAATTCTCAGCGAAAAAAATTAATTTGATTACCAGGTATAGGGGAGGGCCAGGCCGTTTAAAAATTCCGGTGGAACACTTTGCTCGCTTTGTAACTTAGAGGAGGACGAGAACTTGTTACATTTTCTCGGAGTTTGTCCTGTTCTTTCAGAATTCCACATTAGAGCCTTTGGGAAAAACAAACTTGCTGAAGCTGAAATTATAGACATTTTAAATGGAAAGTATAACTTTAATGGTTTGTTTTTATATGCAACAACAGCTTGGAGATATCGTTCCTTTTTGGTGAAAGAATTTAATGGTTAACCAATTAAGTAATACTTTTTTTTAACAGATAATGAGTAAACAGCTATTATTAATTAAAATATACTTAGTTAGGTTGCTAATTCCGACAGACGGCATTCATTGACATTGTCGCAGTTTATTTATTTATTATTTAAATTTCTGTATATTCTATTATTTACTTCTAGTTTAATTTATTTGTTTTTATATTTATTTTGAAATTTCTCTTAAGCATAGTGTATATACATATATATTGTTATTTTTATCCTTTATAGTTTATTTTCTCTAGGAACTACATATATTTAATTGAATTGAAGGGAATATAAGGAGTTATGTTAGCTATAATTTGGAAATGAATAAACATTACTTACTTAATTACTTAATGTTTTTCTTACATTGACTTATTTTATGTGTTTGTTTGGAAACAATTGTTAAATTTTACGTAAAATAAACTTATTTAAAAGTTTAATCTCTTAGACACACAGCGCTCCTAATGAAGAGAGCTGGGCACAAGACCGTTAATCGTTAATTAACGAAGTTAACTTTTCGAGTAACGGATTAACTTTTAAGAATATTAACGGACTCTTTAACTTCCGTTAACTTTCAATAAGTCCGTTAATCGTTAATTAGGTACATACCTACTAATTATGACGAAAATAACGTCAACCGCGGAAATCATGCTCTGACTTGTTTAAGTCGTATATGTGTGTGGCTTCGCGTATAGGTTCCGTGCATAGAAGCCATAATGCATAGAAGACATCACGCTTCAAGGAGAAGCTCAAGCATATCTCGGATCACTCCTACCGACAATTGCAGCAACTGTACTTAAATTAAAAAATATCAAGGCTAGGGATCTTGTGAATTGCACAGCTTCAGCCAATGCCTTATTAAAGGGCATAGGTAAAAGGTTTGGACATCTTCTGGACGATGAACAATGCCGACTTGCTGCGACTTTTTACCAGTGATCTCCAGTATTTTGATTCTCCCGTAATTTTAATTTGATTCCGAAATATTTATTATAACAAAATAAGATTTTATATTATTTTTTTATTGATCGTCCATGTCCTACCTAAACTACTCCAATCAAAACATTTTTTTTATAAGCAAGTGGATTACATATACCCTATGCACATTACGCACTAGAATGATCATTGATCCAATTACGTTAATTGATCGAATGATCATTGTGGTTGGGCAAGCACACGATATCTTGACGGAAATTCGATTTGACAGATGACAGTTCTCAATTTTGTAAATTAAATACTGTGAATTGTGAAGTAATTTGTGAAAAATTAAATCGAGCCTTGTATTAGATATATAATGTGAGAATTGTTTTGAATTAGTTTTGGAAAATATTCAAAATTTACCTTGAAGAATGTATCCGCAAATTTCACAATTGACATCTGACAGTGATGTCTGGAAAATCAGCTGAGTTTTCCAATCACTTGCAGTTCCTCACCACTGAAAGCGCACTTATCGACAAAAGGAATGAGAAGTAATGCATAATTGTAAACGAATGAGCTTGTGGAGGCGTAATTGGTGCAATGACGAAACGAATGATCATTGCGCCAATGATGCAATAACACACGAGCTATGCAATGATCATTTCTCCGCCAATGATCATTGATATGTTTCGTTTGTCTAGGGTATAATACGTTTGATATATTTCACTAATACAATAACATAAAGATTACAATTACTATTAGGAGTTAACGATTAACGTTAACCTCCGTTAAATCTTCGGTATAGTAACGATTTAACGGTTAACGAAGTTAACTTTTTTAGTAACGGATGAACGATTAACGAAGCCCAGCATTGTGAAGAAGTTATTAACGACTCATTAGAATATAATGATTCATTATACAACTGCAGACAAACAGCCATTTCTTGAATTAATTTGTACTGTCAAACTGGTTTTGAGATACTTATGACATTAAAGAAGCAGTATGGATCGACTTAATGCGACAAACTTTGTTTTTATTTATTTTATTTTTCAATTTAACAATTAACAATTGAGAAAAACTTTATATTAAAAAGAATAAGTTTGTGATTTGCATTTCTTCTTCTTATTTTTTAAAACGGCTGATGCACAGCGGAGATTCAGATTTATATTATATGCCAAAATACATTCAGTTCTAGCACATTTTTTCTCATTACAGCTATAATGAAGGAACAAACACGTATACACGATGTGAACAGGATATTAATGAATAGTCAGTACTAATGATTCATTAGATCGTGTTGTGTGTCTAGAGCAGGGGTCGTCAACTTTTCTAGAGTTAAGAGCAATTTTTTCCCGATGTGATAAATTATTTTTTAAAGAGCCAAATATAAGTACACACAATGGTAATATGTATTAGAAAAAATAATATAACCGTTATCTGCTGTGAAACATGTATTTATTATGAAACCAAAACATTATATTTATATTCTATATACAGTGGTGGAAATTTACATAAAAACACTAATGTTTTTTGATTTTTGCAACTAAATCTTCAATAAAATTAGATCTTTTTTTATATATTTAAATCTATATATAATCAGAGATAATATTACTACCTTTTAAAAGTAATTCCAGGAATTTTTTTGATACTAAAAACCAAGAAAACACTAAACTACAACTGTTTTTATATAAACTTCCACCAAAATTATACAAATATTCATTAGCGCGTTCAAATAGTAAATGTGGAGATGAACAATGATATGAGAGAGAGAAAAAGTCATAACGGAATTCTTGGTAAGAGTCTGATGGATGATTTAAATAAGAAAAAAAAACTTAAGGTGTTGCCAACAATAATGCAATTTCAAATTATTTACGACACATCATGTTGTTTTTATGTAAATTTTCACCACTGTATATAAAGGAAACGAAACCACTCATTTTATAACTTAAAAAAAAAAACTATTAATAAAAATCTAATTTCAGTAGGCTATATTGCTTTGCTTAAAATACAAATTAAATGTAAAAAATGATATAAATGATTTTTGGAATTGAGTACAGTACAGTTGTTCCAAATTTGGTGAATATTCAAAAGCTTTTAATTTCATGCAACTGTCGAGGCTTTCGTCATTAAGTGAACTTCTTAATTTGTTTTTAATAATCGTCATATTCGAAAATAATTGTTTACAGTAGTAATCCGAAAATTGTCAAGATGCCAAATGCATATGTTTTCACTTGATCATAATCATCAGGAAGACAGTTCCATGTTTCAAATATAATTTCTTCCTCCTGCCTACATTTTGAAAGATCCGTCCGCTGGTGTCTTGACAGCCAATTTACCTTTCTCTCTAGCTAAATTTTCTAGTTCTGACTGCAAATTTATGAATTTTTCTGTCAATACATCTTTGTTTTTCAAATCTAAGAACTGTAACTCAAATTGAGCTCTATCAGTAGTTGGGAATGATGTAAAGTTTAACTCGCACACCTTCGCCACTAGTGGCTTTGTTCAGAATGATAGACTAGGCTTTTTCAGATCTAAAATCTTTAAAACGAGTGTTAAAAGACTCTTACATTTTTACAGTGGCTGTGACAAAAAATGCACTGTTAATATTAAAACTTGAAGTTTTAAAATGTAGTTCTGCATGTCTTGAACAAGTAATGTTAATTGTTATTCAAACGAAGGTATCGCTTCTAAAAGACTTCACTTCTTGTAGATTTTTATTCAAGTTATTTAAATGTGATATCATATCAACGAAAAAATAAAAATTTTGCAGCCACTCGTCATTACTTAACTCAGGATATTCAATTCCTTTTTGAAGTAGGAATATCTTGATATGTTCAACGTACGAAGCGAAACGTTTCAGTACTGAGCCTCTGGACAGCCAACGCACTTTGTTATGCAAAAGAAGATCAGAATATTGGCTATTTGCTTTCTCTAATAACTCAGAAAACTCTCTGTGACTGTGAGAAAGTCCTTTTGTCATTATTTGGTTTACTATTTTAGTGACTAAATCCACACATACAAACTCTTTTGGAAATGTCTGTGCGCAAAGTGCTTCCACAGTGAAACGAAAGTACAGGCGTGATTCACCTTTTTACGAAAGCTCACGACTGTTCTCCCAGTGATCTGGTAACGCTTCTGTTGCTATTCGCTTTGGTTTTGAGTGTGCCGTCTGTGACTAGACTGCAACAAATGGATTCTCGTATCAACTTTACAAAAATCTCGTACATCATGAAAAATTCTCGTACACTAGCCTAATCGCGAAATTAATGAGAAATGGCAGCTTAATTAAAACTGAGGATTATTTAGTAACATTTAATTTTATTTTTTTATAATAAAAATGATGGGTACCTTAAAAAAGTATTTGATATATTTTTTAACTCGATTTTTGTATTAAAACTATATATAGTATTTTTCTTAAAATAAGAGAGATCTAGATTAGGCTAGGATTCTCTTGGTCCGAGTTAATATTTTGGTCGAAATTTTCATCATCTGGTTGCACTGCAGTAGCAGGTTTATTCTATTACCTATATGATGCTGACGTTGTGCGACTTATCATTTGGGTGGTAGGTTTCTTTCCACTGCGTTTTAACCCATTGAGCTGAAAGAAGGGCTCCGATCATGGTCTTTGATGAGAGCTTGTTAATTTTCTTCTTGTTAAGTTGTTCTTGCTAAAAATCATCTCGGTATCGCGAGAGTTAAAACGGATAGCGTAAATTGAGGTAGAACTATATATTTGTGGTCTTCATCAGCACTGCGGATTCGGGAAAGCTTGTGCCAAAATATGTCAACGTCCTTTTCTTTGGTGATGTGTAGAGGAAGTTGGTCCAAGGGAAGAAGTCGACACTCGTCATCGAGTTGCTGCAGGTTCTTATACTTTATCTAGACAGACTGTCTCGATAAAGACTTAATTTTTAATTAAATTGAGTCGAATGTGCAGTGTGTCACACAAATCAAGTCCATCAAGGACCCATTTGCAACATTTCGCATCGTTTTCAAATGGACCAAATTTTATTCCATTTAGTGAAATTGCAGTAAAAGTGTCACCTACCGTCATTAAAATGAGCTGAATTTATTGGAAAGTGAAAAGTTTTTTCAATAGAGTTAGCATTGACAGCCATGGAAGAAATTTCTTTGTCGCTTACTTCTCTTTTTGGTCTCTTTGAACAACAAAAATTGTCTTCAACTCAAAATGCTTTGCAACTACAGTAAATACTCGCAAATTTTCTTGAGCATTTAATTAAATTATTGAATTTTGCCATGATCTTTATTCACATTACGGCACTGACATTCCAAATGAAATAATTTTCGTCCATAGTCTGTTACCTCTTTATTTTCTTGAAATGACTGAATTTCAAATTAAATCATTATGGGGGCAGTCTGTCTAGGGTATTAGGGTCTGGCGGCTTTGCCATAGGACACATAAAAACATGAGTACTGGAGTATCATTTCGGTATCTTGAGATCAGGCCTTGAGCCTAAATATTTTTATATAAAAACTCCTGCAACAAAACAAGGCAAAAAGTGTGTAATGTTAGCCGCTATGCTCTTTTCAAGTCTCTTTAAAAAAAATAAGCAGAGCCGTAACTCCCGGAATATACAAGCCATTCTATATACAACGGTTACGGCTCTGCTTACTTTTCCTTAAATTATTTTTTACTCGACTTTTGTTAGTAGTATTATCACAGTGTGAAAATTCTGGTTGGAAAATATTTGACGCCCAAATTCTCGCAATTTCACGTACGAGAATACATTTTGCCTCGTACATCGTACCTGAGTGGAAATTCGCGTACATGTACGAGAATTATCGTAAGTCTTGCATCGTAGGGAGAGCAAGGTAGCTAAAGGTAAGTTTACATGCATGCGATCTGCCTCGCATTTTGTTGTGTACGCAGGATTATTTGTTCGACAATTGCAGTATTACAGTTAACTTTTTAATATGTACTATTAAGCTACTCAAGAGCAACAAATATGAGTGTACTGAGCCGCAGGTTGCCGATCTCTGGTCTAGGGTATAAGCTTTTGTTTCTAATATTATTTCAACCAAATTTATAGGGAGTTCACTTCTGATTGGCATTTGAAAATTGCCGATTTTTAAAATCTGTTTAGCCGATTTTAGGAAAATTAATTGGTAACACTGGTCGTAGCCCGCCGCTTAGATTAAGCATAGATATTATACAGGAACAGCATTGCACAAAATTTGTTTTCCATTAAAAAATGTTCATGTTTTATTTACATTATACCTACCTTGGTTCCCAGAAATGAATAATTTCGTTTTTGTGGAGAAGGAGCTCAATTTAAGGTAGCAAAAACAAAACTCATTACTCATCAAGTAAAGAAAGAATCGATTTAATCACGATAAGAAAATAAATTCATTCTGATCACTACCTCTCGTTTTTTTTTTAATTAATTAAAAGAAAATTGCCATCAAATACGGTTAACAATGAGAACAAGGCCGATATAATTATCAATTTCACATAGAAGAAAAAAGAAACTAAAAATAAAAATTCTGACAAGGCGTTTTCAAAAGAATTTGTGGGTTCCTTTCAAAATAAATAAAAAAAAAGACAAAGGATAAAAGAAATTCGGAAGCATATCTGGAAGCGGTGATGACCTGGCTTTGTCTTTTCAAAGAACTTACTTAGGATCTGTGCCGTAGGCAGGTTTATGACAGCAAATATATCTAAGAAAGAAATCAAAATTTCCGTATCAATGACGGCTTTATGTTAAACAGCAGGGAGCATCTGAGTATGTCGAGTACCTACATACATAAGTATGTGTATATCATCGAAATTATGTATAGAGTATCGAGAACACGTGCTGAAAAGAGCAATTTATTGCATGCATGCACCAGGCACCACAGTTACCAGCAGCAGTCCAAATTTACCAAGATAATGTATGTATTCAAAATTTATCCAGGATTACACCTCATCTTTGTATCTCGAAAGACGTGAGAGAAAAGATAAGATTCTCGTTCAAGTGCCTACATACCTACATACGTATACTACAAGACCTGACACAGCAAATTTTTTTGAAGGCATCTCACATTAATTCGTGTATATACGTAAAATGATAAATGTTTATAGCGTTAGCGGCCTTTTGACACCCTCTTTGTATTTAGATGCCTTAATGAGCTTAATTGGCTTTAATTTATCTCGTTTATGATGAAGTTTAAAATTAAGGCGCTATAGAATTTTCACCAAAGTAATCAATTTTGAATTTTTATTCAAATTCATTATTGCGATAGGAGGAGGTAAGAAAGATTGAAGGTGTTTACTTTGCATTAATTACATACAAAAATTGTCTGAGTTTCTGTTATATTTTAATAAAGTTTAAAGGCGTGTTAAAGGTATGGATTATTCCAACAAACGGAGCATTTAAGCAATCTCATTGTTGTTGTATAAATTTAAGCTAAACAACTGAAATATATTTGCAATTTTGAGCGTTTGAATTGGAAAGACATTGAAAACTCATATTAGAGAAGGCTATGCAAGTTTGGATGGAATCTTCTGTTTTAATCTGGAATGTAAACGTAGTTATAAAACGTTACCATACTGTTATGTTTGAAGCAAAGAATTAAATCCAATCACATTAACTAATTATTTTATATATATATAGGGGAGAACGGGGCAAACTGGGGTACTTAAGTTAGAGAATAGAAGAATTTTTAAGAACTTTTATTTTTAACGATTCTAAATTATTAAATCACAAATACAAGAAGAAAAAACAACCTCCTCGTCCGGGGTTTGAAACCGGACCTTCCGCTTGCCGGGCAACTGCTCTTACCACAGAGCTAACGGGACAGATGATTTTCCCTCTTGCATAAATATTGAATAAAAGTTCTTAAAAATTCTTCTATTCTCTATCTTCACCGATTCTAATAAGTGTAGGTTGGATTCCCGTCAGGGAAAAATTTAAAAAAAAAAAATTGAATTTACAAAATTTATTTGTGTGCTCTCATCGTTACTGGTTAATCCCAGCTGAAAGCAAAACGTGGCTTAGTATCTCCAGATGTAATAAATAACAAGGAATCGTCGGCGAATAAGGCTAATTTGCAATGTTTTATAACTGTTTGTAGGTATATCATTTATGTACATATTATAAATAACAGAGTTCCCAATATAAATCCTTGTGGGGCGCCTAGCTTCACTTGTATAGGTTCTGAAACTTATTCTCTGCAGTTTGTTCATCAAGTAATCCTCGTACCACTGCAATTCTTTACCTTTTACCATTTCTTTATCAAATCTCCCTGTCCACAGTATCGAATTCTCGTTTCAAATTACAAAAAACAGCTATAACGCTGTGCTTATTAGCGATCGGCTCCTTCCAAATATTCAACACCATGTTAATTGCTGATTCACATGAATGATTCTTTCGGAGGCCTAATTGGTTACTGATCAGTGTACTTATCCTTTATAGATACTTTTCCAATTGCAGATTGACGCATTTCTCAAATATTTTTTCTCCAGCTAACATCGAATTAATTGGTCTAGAATTGCCGCAATTATTTGTATTTTTCACTTTTCCTATTGCAGTTATCAGAGACTCTTTCCACACTGTTGGAAATTTAGCGGATGTCAATGATTTATTGATAATTGCAATCAAAGTTGGTGCAATTTTATAAAATGAATCCAAGATCATTTTTCCATTCACAAGATGGTAGTGTCTTTTATTGTTCGTTTTGTATATGATATTTTGCACATCCTTCAATTGGAAAAATTTTAAAGTAAATATTTTATTGAGATCTGTGATTTGATCACCAAAAGAAAAGAAATATGTGGAATGGACCTCTGAATTTCTTCTAAGTTCTTGATAAAAAAAACTTGTTGAATTCATTTGCGATTTCCAAGTCGTTTTCAACAACCTTATCATTAAAGTATACACTTTTAATTCTTTCTTGTCCTTTATTTAAAATTAGCTTCTTCAAAGTGTTCCACATAGAACTTTGATCGCAACAGGTATTTAATTTATTCTGCATATACTTATTTTTAGTTTGTTCCAATTTGTGTTTTTATACATTTCGAAGAACACGGTAATTACTCCAATCTGCCTCTTTTGTTATTAGCGCACGACTTCTTTTTTGCATTTTTTTTTTTTAATTTTATTAATTCAACATTTTCCACGTAGCTCAGTTCCTTATATGACGAAAAACAATTTATCACGCGATCTACTTCTGTTTGAAAGTGTCCAGCTACACTATGAACACTAATATCTGCTATTTCATAATCTAAGTAATTCATACTAAATTCATTACGGAAACTTTCTTTTTCTTACTTCACGATACGCTTTTTGTTTTTTGTTGTTTAAACTAAATATAATTTTTTTACTGATTACAATCGTTTCATGATCTGTAATATTTATATTGTCATCTGTTTTCGCGGTAAAGAGACCAAATCAATTGCTGATGCATTGCAAAATACTATGAGATAAAGAGAGTATCATGAAATAGAATAGAATAAGATAAACTAAAATATAATAAAATAAAATAACAAAAATAAGAAAATTGTTCAAGTTATGCTGCGTGCCATTTTGAAAAACCGTGTTTCGAGAAAAACGCGTTTAAAGTTTTGAGAATAGTTTTTTATTGGAAAAATTAAAAAAATTAAGGTAAAAAATAAAAGTTTTCCGATAAACAAGTTAAAGTTGCAAATGTCAAAAAGGTCAGTTGTGTTCAATTGGGCTTTTTCAGTCAGCTTTAGAAGAAAGCTGGGGATAAAGGTGGCTGAAAAGCTCCAATTGTGTTTCAGGCTCCAGGTAGTAGTTTCGGGGCAAGTTTGACGCGTTTGGTGGCGAGATCCATTTTCAAAGGAAAAAAAAATTTCTGGCACGGGACCTTTTTTCTCTTATTCTAGAGGGTTTAAGCTATTTTTTAAGCCAATTAAAACAAAATCGATTTTTCAAAAAATTTACCGTGGCGTTACCCCTTAACTTAGAGTAATTACCCTAGAGTGATTGCATTATGACAATAAATGCAATTTAACAGAAAATAAAACTATATCTATTTGTGGTTTTTTCAAATAACTCGTTATGTGCAAGATTTACTATTTTAAACTAAATATACTATTCGGCATAAAATTTTATATTTTATAATCTTGATCCGTACTCTTTTATAGCAATTATACTATTATTAACTGTAGGTCTATTGACAGTAAAATTGCGTTGTTTGAAACGAAGTGATCGTTATAGACCAGGGGTGGGTATTAAGTGACCGCCTTTCCTAAGACCTAAGACGCGCATACTAAAAAATGCGGCCAAGTGAGAGTCAGACTCGCACACGACGTGCTCGGTCCCATTGTATAAAATTTAATACTATATTTTTTATTTAAATACTTTCGAAAAAATTGTATTGTTCCAATATAAAATTAACGTTGCCTGGATCCATGGTACAGAGATACAAGGTATTCTCATTACGAACCACGTTCCGCCATTTGTGTCCGAATGTATAGGAAAGTACGGTACAGAGAACACAATATTCTCTCTAATCTCTCTGTCCTTTCAATAGAAATGTATATACTTTATAGGACGAAACACGTCACAGCTCTAGTGTCAACATTTTAATGAGAATAACTTGTATTCTTGGCCTGGACCTAATGATTTTTTTCTGTAGAATTTGTTTGCAAACCGACAGCAATGCTTCGCTCCAATATAAAAGCAACGATGCTTCATGCTTCGACCTGATGTAGGAAAGGCCCCAATTTTTTCTTAGAAATTTACTGGATATTTTTTTTTTAGAATTTGTATGCATTATTGGAGGCCAACAACGGGTGCATTCATTTCTTCTTAGAAAAATGATTCGATGAATGTGTAGATGATACATGTACCTTCATTGGAAGCGCACCAAGGTAGGTATATATCAGGGGTGGCCAAGCTCCTTGATACTCCGAGCCATTTTTCAAAATTTGAAATTTTTCGCGATTATATTTATTGAAAACATATGTACAAAATATGTGTATTGAATTTAAATATTAAAAATTAAACACATTTATTTTACTTCTCTTGATAATTCTTTAAAATTTGGTGAATAATTGGTGACAGACAGCACTTCACTTCACTTGAAATAATTCGACAAGCAGCCTTTTTTAATTCAAGATACTTCGATTCTGATACAAATTTCCAAAATTCAGTAATCGGCGTCGACTTATATTTTTAGAGCTTGATCTTCTTGCATCTCTATTAATTCTAATTTTCCAGATGCTTTTTGGGTCATAATTAAATTGAAAATGGAAAACTCACCTTGAATTATGTTGATTTCAAATGGATTCAGAAAAAAATCAAGCAAACCGTCTAAGCTTTCCAATGAATGTCCAATTAGCCTTCCTGTCACCTTCCGTCGGAAGTAGCAGGACGTCAAAGTAAAAAAATTGGAATAAGATTCCTAATTTTTTCAAATTTTAACGATTTTTCCGTCAAAATGCACGATAACTATACAGTTTTTTTATAAGATTTAGAAACCCTGGAATGTTACCTTTAATTTGACTGTGTACATCTACCTTCCTAAATGCAACCGTTTTTGAGATATTCCCGTTTCTATGATTCATATTTTCATTAATTTTTCTACTGACGATGGTAATCGCGCCTACTGTTAAGCAATTCCACGCAAAATTAATGAAATTATGAATCATAGAAACGGAATATCTAAAAAACGGTTGCATTTAGGCAGGTACATCAAGTAGTCAAATTGAAGGTAACATTCCGGGGTCTCTAAATCTTGTAATAAAACTGTATAGTTATAATGCATTTTGGCGGGAAAATCGTTAAAATTTGAAAAAATTAGGAATTTTTTTCCAATTTTTTGACTTTGACGTCCTACTAATTCCGACGGAAGGTGACAGAAAATCTGATTGGGCATTCATTAGAAAGATTAGATCGTTTACTATCATCTGAGATGAATTACACCTTGATAGGGTGTATATCTAGATAGTTACAGGGTGTAAAGCGAAGAAGTACTAAAAATCTTAAACCCCCTACCGGCGGCGGAACGACGCGTCTTATCTCCGCCTTCATCTTATAATTTTTTTTTTGTCTCCACCTCAGCTATCAAGCCCTTGAGCTAGGTGCACCAGTTATGAAACAACCTGTATTATTGTCAACTGAAAAATTTTAACGTTAATATGCTAATGACTGGTTTGAGTATAACTCATTGGCCAAGTACTGTAGAATACAAGTATTATCATTAAAATATTAGCACATTGCAGCTGACAGCCTGTGACGTAATTCTGTGAGTAATGTGTAGCGATTACTGATTTCGAATAACTATTCATCTTCAATTGAGTCGCTAGTTCGCACACAGTATATCGAAAAAAGGGTTATAATTGTATGTGCAGCATCTTCGCTGTATTTAACAGTTTTTGAAAAATAGTATCAATACTGTTAATAAAACTTATTTCAAAACGTCCTGTGAGAAAAAGAAAAGAAAATTCTACAAATTGTTGATTTCCCAATACTTTATCTCACTTTTTTCCACTTTTCCCTCGTTTTCTCAAAACTGGCTTTTTGCAGATAACGAGTTATTTAAAAAAACCACAGATATAAAAAGTTCAAAACTGAGTGCATTTCTCTTTTTTATTTATTTTTTATTTTATAATTATAAAAAAAGAAAAAAGGTATGCTCGTACAAGAGCGATAGAGGTCTAACAGATGCATCAACGTAAGCTTCTTGAACTGCAGGGAAATCCACAGGGCGGTTCCCTGACCAAATAAACCATTGGATTCAAATCGGGTACGCATTTGGCGTGAGACCAACCTGGAGGCATTGAGAGAGCTCCATGAGAGCAACTCACATATGTATGTACTTCAATAGAGTTTGATAAGAGAACCAGGCATGAAAAGCTGCAACAACTGAGAGACATGAAAATGCCTCTTGAGACGAAAGATGTAGTGCACACAGCATTTGAGCGATCTGTTAAGTTTGGCTATTTCAGAGCTGCCTGTAACGGATAGACAGCAGCATCAGTATAAAAAAAAAGCAACATGATAAGAGCTGATATCATCAGGGACTGTCTAATGGATTGCGGCACGTGGTGTGACACCGCGTATAGAGAACCGAGTCCGTAGTAAATTCTTGAGCACATCTTGCTAACCTGATCCCGCCAAGTGAGTTGGGGGTCCATGAGAGAGCCAAGATTCTTAACATTACTGTTCGTTAGGGGAATGACCTCATCATAGAGACGTAGATTCGGAAGGGTGTCAACAAGCCTCGGAACGTTAGCTTGGACAGAATATCTTGGATTTTAGCGGGATTTATAGCCAGACCATTGGTTAGGCACCAAACAGATATATTATCAAAAGTAAAATTGAGCTCAGTGACGGAAGTTCGCTGATACTGGCGGATTAACAAATCTGAAGGTCATCTGCGTATAGATGGAATTTCACGGAGAAAGGACAAAATATTTTACAAATTTTAAAAATTCCTTCATAAGCACGAAACGTGTGCATTAAAAAGACAATACATACTAGAATAACAGGACTTTACAATCTTCAACTGGCCAGTAATATCTAATAAAACTCTAATCATTTACCTATATTTATATACATACTTCAGGCCTCTAGCCAATTATTTGAAAACTGAAATATCCACTCCTATACATGCGTAAGTGAAATAAATAAAACAAATTTTACAAACAGTCCGAGTCAACCTACATACATATGTATATACTCGCCATCGTTAATTAGAAGAATAGGTCAATATCCTCTTCAAAAGTACTTCATTAAAATAATTATTTCTAATCCCTTCGCCGTGTCAATCTATCATCCAAAGTGTGTTTCGTTTACAAAGATTTAATTTTCGACTGTTATTTATTCGAAAACGGACCGAATAGGGATCATTAAGTCCTCCCTCTTCAATTCTGTGTTTTCCTTCCGTTAATTGCATAATCTATCGTGCCCATAAGCGGCACGGCACATATTTGAATATCTACTTCGGTTCGCTTTTGTTGAAAGAATCATCTATTCTAAAAGGGAAATGCTTTCAGTCGGCACCTAGTACTCCTTCCGACTTTTGAAGATTTTTTTTCTTCCAATTGTTGAGCGAACTGTAATTGAATTACATAATTCCCCCATTACGTCAGCCGTCAGCTGTGCTGTGTTGTGTTGAACGGAGAATAAGAAGACCGCAAGGTCGTGTTTATTTTAACAGAATTTCTTGGAAGAGTGGCTCTTATCGGAAAGTCGGCTGGTTGTAGGTACCCCATACTACTTGCAGTCACTTGTGTAAACAAAACTGGTTAACCAGTCGCCTTTGTCTATGAAGTTTAGCGTGAAAAACTTTTAAATTTAGATTAGGAATTGATTGCGCCGATGAGGAAACAATGGCTATGCAAATTAAGTTTTAAGGTCACCATCAAGCAGCAACCGGGCAAGCAAAATATTTTCAAGTGCGCCGAAAGAGAGACTTTTTCACAAATTCTTGAAACGTTATTAAAATGAAGAGGGAAGAGTTGTTCGCGCTCCCTCGCAAGAATTTTCGTCAACCAAACTAATATAGGATTCCTTCTATATCACATTTATGCGCATCATAAATTAGTAATTGGCGAATAATCCCACAGAGAATGTGGGATAGAATATTAAGTGTCATCAGCTTAAATTGCCTGCCATCCAACAATCCAACTAAGCCTACTGGAATTCCCTCGATCACTGCACAGGCAATGATTGGGTCGCGGAGGGACAAATACATATAATATGTAAGCAGTGAAAATTATCCTGGAAATGTGGCGATTATGCCTTAATGAAACACATAAATTCGTAAGGAGGCTGCTGAATTCCGCTAGCACCGCAACGTCAATTATGCATGATGACATCCTCCTACTAAGTCAACCGGGGGATTGCTTTGCTTTACGCACAAAGCTATAAATTCTGATACTGCCTGGCCGGGAGCAGTTCTTTTTTTTTCGGTGTTTTATTGATTTCTCATATGAAGGGCAGCAGCCCCAGAAGTTTTGTTTAGCCCATCTAAATTGTTAGAAATTTGGGGACAGCGATTTTTCAAATAACTACCGCATATATTACGTATTCTACTTAATTATGTTTATATAAAATTGAAAGCACTTACAGAATTTTGTTGAATATTTGCAATTTATAAAAGAGTTAAAGTCCTTCCACACCACAGACCATCACCGCACCCAGCTCTATTGCAGGGATCACACAAAATCACTATTTCTACACATTCTAAGCACTAACACTGAATATCACTCTGTGATTACTTAACAATTTAATTGACACTATAAACTAGCTGTACACAGATATTAGGTACTTTTTAACACTAAAAACTTTTCTTGTGCACGAAATTTTTCAACATCCGTCACTGACAGCTCCTACCACATAATTCGCGACGGCCATTCTGGTCTGGTTTCCTTCTGTTTGAAAACATTAGCTCTCCTCTGGAGGTAATTTCCAACAAAATCTCTACCATTGGGATATTTGTAGTTTTCCTATTATACGATAGAGTGGTAGGAAATTATAAGTGCTTTAAGTTTTCCTATCTTCAGCATGGTGGCGGAACAACTGGGATTTTAAATGTCCAAACCCACAGACACTAGCGCCGCTCAATTCAATGGTTTGCGATACTCACGCCACGAGTTTCAAATTAAAGTAGTCTGTCGCCTTCACTCGGACAATCGCGAAATAAAGAACCGTAGTTCAAATCAATAACTTTCTTTGTATTCTTTATAGATGTCACTCTCAAATTAATAAAATACAAAAGTATCTTAGTGCTGGGAATTCTAACTACAGTCTGAAGAAAAATTAATCAGATATTGTTATTTGACAAGAACTAAAAGTTATTTCAACTGAAATCTATTTATAGAAGAATTATGAATTAGTTTTGAGACCACTAATAATGTTCGGTGGGTATTTCCGGTTCCATTTTGAACAGTCAGTACTTGAGTACTTAACTTGAAATAAACTTGAAATAAACTTGAAATTCAAGTAAGGTTTTTGGTTGAATAATTTCCATTTACTTGACTTGAATTGTCAACAATAATCTTCTTTTTGTTCTCCTTGAAAACTGTTCAAGTAGGTACTGCAGTTCAATTTACAGGAATTTTTTTAAAGAAAATTGATTAACAATTTTGTAATTTGCTTGACTCAAGTATACTTGAAGTCAATGCGCGTTTACATGATATTTTGATTACTTGATCCCTATTTGAAGTATACTTCATACTGATTAAGTGCGTTCACTGACATGATAGCGTCTTAGCATCTTGTAGCGTAGTAAACATATCTCAAAAGAATTGCTTTGACAGATAATTACTAGGGTGGTGACTTTGGCACGGTGAATGAAACAAAGCGTAGCGTAGTGTAGTAAAAAATTTGAATTGTCAGAATTCGAGTTTTTTGACATAAAATAATAAAATAGGATCAAAATTTTGAATGAACTTACGTGATTGCCTTCCGCTATGTAATTTCAGCTATAGATGTCTCATTTTTTTTTTATTTATTTGTATCGCCGGAGGCTAGTTTACCAGTGGTCCAAAAATATTTTCCATCCTTGTATATTTTATCACTTTGCAGTTTAACCCTAAGCGTGACTAGACAAATTCATACAGAAAATCAAGAAGACTTTTCGTAGAAAAATTCTTGTTTGCCGTACTGAAGAGTATTAAGTTCTTGCTGATACGAAACACCTTTTGCACTTTCATCAGTTGCAGTTTTTTTTGTTATACATTTTTAAATTGATAAAATATTTCTACGAAAAGTCTTCTCGATTTTTCTTTTATTTAATTTGTTCTAGAACTCCCATAGTTTGGAGAAAATAAATTGTTCTGCCGATTGAAGTGAACTATTTGTACTGTTCACCTTGTTATGGTTGTATGTAGAGTGATTGACATCTGACATAAAGTCCAGACTGCCAGTATGAGCTGACAGATCACTCGGTGGACAGCGTTGACGTGCAGGATGGCGCGTTAGCTCGCCTCGGCTATTGGTGGAGAGTGTGGGCAGGTTCCACGAAAACCTATCGCTGCCACCGGCCATATACAAAAAAATATTCGTTCCTGACAAACCAAATGCCGTCACACACATCCAGTCCTGAAGGGACCTTTACACTACTTACCATTTACAATGTGAAGGCGCAGGTAGTATGCCTTCAGTTGCCGTAGCCCCATCCACCCAATCGGCACTGAGGGCAGAGTATTTCCAGTGTGCCTGTACTGACCTGAAACGAGAGCAGAGGAGCGGACCTTGTCAACCCCTACATCGAGAGGGCTTCAGGAGAGTGGGAGGAGAAATGAAAATTTCAGTAATCCATAATTACGTAATAATCGTTCCTTCAATTTTAAAACCGATAATAATCTAGAATATTCTAAGAGCAATCACATCTCGAAATAATGATTCCCCTTTTTTTCGTTACAATTTGATCACTTAAATCTCTCGTGTCTGTTTTCAATATGATTAGTACCATAACAAACAACACTCTGTATGTAATGTAGTTATATAGTTCTCTATTGATAAATGTTCTTCCTATTCATTCTACTGTTTCCTGAATTTTCCAAAAATTTTCTAAAATCTATGTATGCATGCATAGTGTACGATTTTTTTTTTTTATTTAAGATAATCCTTTTTTTTAAATATAAATAGCTAAGCGAATTTAAACTTAACTCTGTGTTACTAGGCATTGAGTATTATGTTGTTACGCTTAAAGTTTGAACAGTATTTCAACTTTGAGTCTTAAATTATTCGTGATATTTGACATACTCGTGATAGATAAGATTGTAAGATAATTTTGGTTTTTAAATAACTGGAAATAATTCGTTGGGTTGGTGTTTTTCTTTTGAAAAAATTCCAGAATTTTACAACAAAAATCGTCTAACATTACTAAATTGTGATCGAAGACTTTGCCTCCAATTTGAAATAAAGACACAAGAATAAGAAATTAAATGTCTTGATCTACCTATTGTTTAACTATTAATCTACACTTTATGTAACAATGTGCGTTTGTTCATTAAACTTAATATCAGTAATAAGCTTTTCTTTTCTTAACATAATCATAATTGGTCGATTTCTCATTATTGCTAACAATTCAAAACAGATATTGTATCTTATTTCAGCCTTTGTCCAATTGTTATTTTAATTATATACTTTATATTATAATCCACAGAAATTTCTACATTGCTGTACATACCAAACACAATCTGCAGTTTAATTTGTGTACGGCACCATGATGAGTATCTTTTTTAGATTTTGCTAAACTCAAGAGTCAACGTATTGACATCTTTTTCTGCGAATTCTTCGTAATCACAACATTTTTATATTTTAGAACTTAGCCGGCAATGCTACTTGCCCCATGTAATACCAGGTAACCGGCAGTTCAATCCATCGATAAATTCCTCACAGTTATAAATTTCTCAGCAGTATGATACTGCAATTTACTTTACGGATCTGTGTACCACGCTCTTAAGCCCGAAATGTCAGAGAATACTTTTTGCTGGACGAGAATATGGTGGATTAATTGAAGAGCAAATTACTGCAGTTTCAGGCCAAGGTAGACTCTTCTCTGTTGCTAGAATTTGCCTTAAGAGACTTCCACGTGCGTTTCTTGTTGGATTGCGACAAATTTGTCTAAACACAGCGGCACCTGCCTGCTATAGCACCCAAATCATAAAAAAGGTCCCAAATCAGCCGCTTTTGCTGAATGGGTAGAAATCGTTGTTTTTCCTAGAGTTAAAGAATGCATTGCTTTAAAACTCTGAATTATTTTGTTTCTTTCTGGACGATTCACTTGATTTGTGGGATATTCCGATCTCCTGCAGATTTCTTCCGCTACTTTTTTGGTAGCCTATAACCAAACGGTCGATTAACTTCGCGGATGCACTTGTCGAATCTCTACTCGCTGGATGATTTCGGATTTACTTGGTTTTTCGCGTTTTAGAAAAATTAGCTTCAGCTAACGTTCTTCACTTTCCATTTCACAATGACAATCAAACAACCTCATTTATAAATCTTCTATGAAAATGTATGCTTCCACTAGATGTCGTGCTATGGTCGCGACGTACTGTATGAGGCAGCTGCTACACTAATATCTAGCAGCAGTATTCACATCGTGCCGCACTGCGATTATGCTGATGTCGGAGAAAAAAGGAGAAGATGAATCAGAAAGGTCTGTCAAGTGTAATTTTTGAGGAAAACCGAGGAAAGGAAAAAAAATCTAAAAATATCGAGTGGTTGAGACTGAAATCGAAGAAAATAAGGAGGAAAGAAAAAGAACCCGAGTCGGGAGAAACGCAATTACTGCACAGCAAAGTTAAAAGTTGTTCGGTTGAAATTTCTTGAATGTTATATACATAATCTGTCCTCCGGCTATCTAGTCAAAGGGAAAGTTTAAGCACCAGAGGCGCAGTGAAAGCACCAGAAAGTTGAAGAATAGGTTCTTCATACTGTCAGTGACTGGAATTATACTTCGGATTCCAGGGTGGGTCTCAATCGACAGTTCACAGTCCCCTGGATTGTCTAAAGAAAATTCCACTGTAGTCCCATCTATTTGATTGTCTAGTCATATCGAAGTACACTACATCCAAATTGAAGCTGTGACATACAGTCGAATCTACAGCCAGTGGCCCCTTCTATCGTTCACAGCCCGATATGCAAGTGAGACTAACTGGAGTTATGTTCAAGAAGCCACTAAGGGCACACACTAAGCTGGTCAACTCAGAGCTCAGCTCTTTTGATACAGAAGAAGCCTCTATAGCAAAGTTAACCTAATGACAAGTTGGGAAGCAGGCGAGTATTCCGAGTGTTTTACATTTAAAATGCACACGGCAAGAAAAGGAAGAAAGAAAGAAAAAAAAATCAAAAAAAAACCAAACTCTCTTTAAAACTTTTATGAATAAAGATACAAAATGTGAAAGCGCAAGTTGTATGCAACGAAACAGAATGGCAAATGTTTCATTTTCGTAAATAAATGAGAAGGGGTGGAGTTTTCACGTTTTACTCTCATAAAATGTTCCCGCGCTTTTATGAAAACCGGTTTTTGCTGAAAAATTGAGAGAATCGGCCAATGTTTTTTATAGCATGGCCAATGTTTGTTAGTGTAATTTCTATGCTAATTGAGCAGCACGTGCTTCTGTTTACATTCGTTTTGCTGTGAAGAGATTAAGTGGGAGAAATTCTTGCTGGATTCTCTGATATTTTCGGGAAAAATGAGAGTTTCATTCGAGAGGAATTTTACATCTCCTTTTAGTGCGTTGTTCAATGCGAAATTTATCTTTTTATTAAATATGGGAGGTAGTGTGACCCGAAGTTCATTATTATGAATAGTTTGATAGAATTTTGCTGAATTCTATAAGATTATGTCTTTCGGGTAATCCTACATTCTATCGATTTTGTTTTTAACTCGTTGTCTCAGTTGCACTACAATAGTGCATAGCCAAGTTCTTTTCCCCCATTCATGCAAAAGACGAAAGTATACATTACCTATTTCATTCTAAACAAAAACAGAAATTTTCCAATTTTGCTCTACAGCTTCTTAACTTGTCATTAGGTTAACTTTGCTCTATAGTATCATTCAATTCGGTATTGTTTAGTTGTTTTTATATTCGTTTGAGCATAAATAATGAACCTGCTTTAAGCATTGCATATTAATGGACTAGATTTTGTGTGTCTTTTTTTTCTATATTCGAAATTAAAATATTGAAATTTGAGTTCAGTTTATAGCTAATAAAATCAAAAGAAAATTTAATGTCTTTATGGAATTGAACCAAATATTTTCACACATCATAATCATGAGGATAGAACAAATAATAATTTGAAATACTAGAAAGAAAGTGACTGTTAGATTTTTATCACAATTGTGGTATGTAGACCAGTCATGTTTTATATTTTGAATGGAAATAACGACTAAAACTTAGATATTTAATAACAAATAGGTATTGAATTTGAAAAAAATATTTACATATACATATAGAATTGACTGGTGAATATTAAGATTTTAAACATTGATGTATATAGTTGGGGTTAGCGTCAATCAGCAACTTCAAATTTTTTTTTTATTTCAAATTTCGAAAGTAAAATATCTTGAAAATATACTGTGTAAATTTCATAAAGATCCGAGCAGTCTAGCGTTTTGTTTTTGAGTTTAACATATTTTTCGTATAAAATGGAAGATCGTATAATTTCCAGAAAAAGAAGAAGTGACGAAAAAGTATTCAAGTGAAGAACAGGAAAAAGAATGCAGTTAGTACTTCAGCAAAAAAACAGAAGGAACAAGATGAATTACTCGTACCATAGGATGGTTCTGTAAGTTACAGAATTTTAGATTTCTTTGCAGTTTTTGCTGTAATTTCAAACTTAATAAAGTGTGTAAAGTGCGATGGAAAAATTCAAATTCAAGTGGCAGTTGAACGCGGTCTCGGATTTAAAATTGCCGTAATGTGTGAAAATTGTGCTCCTCCGCATGTACCTTCTTGGCCGCATAGTGGAATTGTTACGAAATTAATCGGAGATTTATTTAGCGATGCGTGATTTAGGCATTGGCTTGAAAGGCGCAACAAAGTTTTGTGCTTGATGGACATTTTTGAAAAAGTCTACATATCAAACTATACTAAAAAGTGTATATGACGCGTCTAAGAACATGGCCAAATTTTTGATGAGAAAGGCTTGCAAAGAAGAAATTACAAAAAAATAGTGCAGCAATCAACGTTGAAAACTGTAAGTGGCGATGGAACCTGGCACAAACGTGGATTTACATCTTTGTATGGAGTAGTTTCAGTGATTGGTAATTATACGGGAAAAGTCTTAGATGTAATCGTAAAAAGTACATATTGTAAAGCCTGTGAATATTGGGAACCTAAAAAGGATACTACTGAATATAAAGATTTCTACGATGAACACGACAAGAATTGCAAAGCAAATCACGAAGGATCGGAAAGAAAAATGGAAGTAGATTCTGTCGTTGAAATATTTCTTCGTTCAGTGCAAAGACTTGGCGTACGATATTTAAAATATGTCGGCGATGGCGATTCGAAAACTTATGATGGTATTTTGAAAGCTGCTCTATATGGTGCAACTGTTGTAGATAAAAAGGAGTGCATTGGCCATGTTCAGAAGCGAATCGGTTCTCGCCTACGTGCATTAAAAAAAAATACTAAAGGACTCGGCGGCAAAGGTAAACTTACTGCAATAGTGATTGACAAATTGGCAGTTTATTACGGTTTAGCCATTCGTTGGAGCTGTGACTCTGTGAAAAATATGAAAAGTGCTATTTGGGCCACATTTTACCACTATAGTTCAACTGACAAGAAGCCACGGCACCAAAAATCCGACAAAGGTGAAAACTCATGGTGCTCATATCAGCGTGCTAAAGCAGTCAAAGACCGCTCTTATAAGCAAGACAATAATCCCTTGCCAAGTGACGTATTGGAGGCCATTAAACCAATTTATGAAGACCTTTCCAAGGACGAACTGTTGGAAAGGTGTCTTGGAGGTTTCACCGAAAACAATAATGAGAGCCTCAATCAAATCTTATGGAAGGTTATGCAGAAAAATTTACCTGCCAGCTTCACTACTGTTAGTATTGCCGCATATCTTGCTACTGTTGTTTTTAACGAAGGTACATATGGCTTGTTAGCAGTCTTCAATGCATTAGGAATTAGCTGTGGACCCAATGTACATGACTTGCTAAGGAAGGCAATGAGATAATGAAGATAAAAATCAGTAAAAGTCGGGTACAACCAAATATTCTAGAGGGTAGAATGGCTCGACGCCAGAAGAAAGTAGCATCTGCAGAAGCTGCAAATAAGGCAGAAGGTTTATTATATGGTCCTGGAATCGATGACACTATGTAAGTACAAGAGAACATTTTTTATCTGCATGTAAAATCCACGGGGTCACCCCTTGTGACCGCCTGTTTTTTTACCTTTTTTAAATCAGTCACACGGGGTGGCCCCCTTAAAACTTTGAACGCATTTTCCTCAAAACAACATTTTTGAGGCGGTGTTCCCGATATCTCGAGAACAGCTTATCCGATTGCTTCCACATTTTGATCACTTAATTAGGATACAATAATCTCACGGGTGGACGAAGGATTTTTTTTAATTCGATGAATATTTTTTTTACAATCAAAAAAATTATCGCCTCTTTTTAGCGAAAAAAAAAAATTTTTTTTGCACTTCCCCCTATTTTAAAAAATCAAAATTATTCTAAACCCTTCGTTCACCCGGAAGCTAGTGCTGTTAACTAATGATTGCGTAAAAAATTTTGATTACAGATGAACCAGTCTTGAACAGCAGTGAACACCGCAAATCACTTTTTGTTTCCACATCTCCAATATCTCTTATAACTATAATAAATATTTTGTCTCTAAAAAATTACTGGAGGTTTTTCAAATATGTACTATTTTTTTTTAAAAAATACTGGTATGAATAAATCAGCCGTAAAAAAAATGATAAAAATGGCGATTTTTTTGGCCTCCTAATTGACCCTAACCCCTTCACAAGAATTACACAGGAATTGGTAAATTATAGGCCTATATTAGTTAAAAATGGAATATTCGTACATGACTAATATTAACATAGTTTAATCAATTTTGACAACAAAAGTAAATATTTCATGAACATTTTGAACGTATTAGTGACACAATAAGGAGTCGACAAAGGGCTAAAATTCTGCACGCGATGGTTAGCATGGATCCATAGCGAAGCGATACATTTACATTAATAGTGAACTATTCCGGGTAGAATAATTCTTTTTCTAGCTCATGTAGTACAACTTTAGATTCTTCCGTTAATTTCAATAATCTTCAACGAAATGGTATCTTTTAAGTAATGTTTTATAGCGTCTAACGTTTATCGTGGACTATCTTGCTCCATTAGCATAACTAGGATTTTTAACGTGGGGGGGGGGGGGCAGGTCCCTAACTTTCGTGCATAGACTTTAACAAAAATTTTGTTTGCTAAGTATACCAGCTCATGAGTATTCCAAGCTATTGACCGAAATTTTTTACACATTGCATAGATTAAAAAAAGCCATGAAATTTCTGAGAGTCTATAAGTTACAGAACCCCCACGAAACATATTCTGAATTCTAAAACATCATTTCCGCTAAAGTAATTCCGCACGCAAAAACTTCATAAAATTATTCTAACTTTACAAGTCGCAGACATCGCATCACTGCTTTTTTAATATCTAGTCTTCCTATGTGAAATCTTAACTCCGCTCTCAAAAAAACCAAAAAGAGTAGATCAGCACTTTTAATTCACTACAAATGCAAGTACAGGTGTGCATTTGGGGCGATTTTAATAAGGAAAGCTTTTGAGACAAGGCAGCCTTTGTCGAGATTCCGATGTTAGAGACCAGAAGAACGACGAGCAGTTTTCAATTGTTTTCCATTCTCTATTAGTTGAATGTTATTGAGCATCCAGCCACAGAGAAGCAGGATACAGCGCTTATCAGTTAATAGAAGCAGAGAGCAACGATTGTAAAAAAATAGATTGCCACGGAAGCAGCAGCGACAGCTGCCAAGTCATTTCAAATTCCAAATTTGCTCTCGCTGTCTTCATAGACAGCGTGGATATGCTGTCATACGCATTTAGAAATTTTAGAATCTGCTGTTTGCTGCCTTGTGTTACTGTAGTGCAATCTGATACACCCGACACCAAATCCATTTTTTGCGTTGCTGCCACTGCCGCTGTTGCTGTCGCTAGGGTTTCCAATCCGGATATCAAATTATCCGGATTATCCGACCCATTTTGACTATTCGGTAATCCGGATATTTTGCCTTAATTATCCGATAATCCGGATATTTTTTGACATTTTTTTTTCAGGAAAATACTGTTTTCTTTCTAACTGTTCAGCTATTTTCAAAAGATTATACAATTACTTTCTCAAATGTCAGTTTTATTTATTATTATTATTTATTTATTAAAGTTTCTTTGTATAAACAAATAAGTTGTCTTGTTGATGTTTTTTTATCCAAATTTTAAATAAAACAAGTAGGAAAGCTAGAATTGGTCCAAGAGTAATTCTTATGATACCCTAGATGAATGCCTTTATGACCCGGTTTAGACGAGGCAGCTTCTGCCCCACGAAAACTTCTCGGTATATGTACAGATTTCGTGCGGCAGAGGCAGCATACTGAGGCTGACCTGTCTAAACTGCGTCTATGTAATTTTGTATGGTCACCCATCTGTGTAAGTTTGATTTTCTAAGTGGTTTTTCTACGTAAAAGATCAAAGTTTTTATATGGCCCAATTTAGCTCATTTATGAAATTATTTTAACTATTTTTATGAAAACGTCGCGTAGAAAATTTCAGCTCTTTACGCTGATGCTCTCTAAAGCAATGTCCAAATATGTAGTGAAAAACGAATGTTTTGTATGGCAACTCCTTGAAGGAGTTACCCGATTTGTCCCATTTTCGAACTTGAATTTACTTTCTTTTTTAAAAAAAAGCTCATGTGCAAAATTTCAGTTATCTAAGTACATGCGCTTTCGAGTTATCGTGCGGATGGACACACAGACAGATGGACAGACGAACAGACGGCATGCAAAAATCAAAATAACTCTTAATATTATACATGGCTGTTCATTCCATTTCGCTCTACCATAATTATTTCTATGCGTTACAAACGGAAGGATAAACTTAGTATACCCAATAGATCTCATCTAGGGTATAACAAAACCTACTAAGCACTGAAGTTACATGATAACAGTGTGGTTAAAAATTAAATATATTTCTAAATAAAATATTGAGTTAATCGCCCTAAAAGGTAGTATATGGTATACATTGATTATGGAGTAAATAGATGTCTCCAGATTCCGGTGTAGGATTTTTCTGTTACCCGTATGGCGTTATCCATATATGACGTGATTATCTATATAAAATCGACGATGGCTCGACTTGTTGATGTAACCAACGAGTAAGCCAGCAGTCAACGATGCGACATTTAATTTTTAACCATTTAAGGGCAATCAAGTTTAAAAGAATTGTTAGATGTCCTATTAGCACTGCAGCAAAGGAATTAAATAAAAATTCAGCGACACTTTTGACCGCTGAATGTGTTTATAAATTTCTAATTTTCTATTAGGCTAAAATTAATCGAAACAGAATAAAAAACGAATGGATGAACGTCGAGATAAAACGCTTATGAAAGTAAATCTTCTTAGAAGCAGGCAATATACCACATTCCATAAATATTTTGATTATAATTCAAAAGGTGCCAGTCTGCAGGGATAACTGGAAGTGGCAATTTCTTCTGTTGATGAGCAGAGCAACGCAAAAAACATATTATTCAATTCATTTCTTACAATAAAGCCAGCATTTACAGTTTCAATCAATTACAATTTTGAAATTTTCAATGCAATAACTTTTTAAAATATTCTTTTTTAAACACAAAATAAATTTAAATCATATAATGTTTTTTTACTATTTATTAATTATTAATGCACATAATTAAAATATTTGAATAAAAAAATTATAAAACACCATGAAATATTTGATTCAAGCTATTTATATATTTTGTCTTTTGTTATCCGGATATCCGGATTATCCGGATATTTTGAGTTTTCAGTATTCGATATCCGGATAGTCATTAATGTCGGATAATTGGATACCCTAGCTGTCGCTATAGTGCAATCTGATTCAGGCTTAAGTCATCAGCATTCAATCAATTTTTGGATAGCTAGTCAGTGTATATTCGGCGATCGGGCGATAAGCAATGAAATGGAGGCTAATGGCGACGAGTATTTACGAAATTAGACTTGATTCCTTTTGGATTTATTAATTTCAGTTTAATCGGACATTTCAATTATTTTGAAAATAGATTAGTACAGAATGTAATTGGCGAATTGAGTGAAAGTGCATTTTTTTCTTTAATCGAAATTTTTTAAAACATATTAGTAGTGTTTATTTGAAAAATAAAATAAAATTTCCTCAATTTTAAAATAAAAATAAAAGAAAGAAGTGTTTTTTAATTAACAGAGACCTCTGTTTTCCACTGCCCCTCATTTCCATCTCTCACGTATTAAGGAAAATAAATACGAATCCTCAAGTTCTATATATGAAACTGATATGATTGTCAGGTCCTGCCTAATGGCAGAAACACATCCAGACTCCAGGCTTCCTCGAGGCGTTGTCAAAATTTCCAACGGGGGTTTTTTCTTTCTTTCTTCATTTTCTTGCCGTGTGCATTTTAAATGTAAATCAATCGGAAAACTCTTCTGTGTCCCAACTTGTCATTAAAGGTCTGTTCGCGTACTTTTTCAAGTAAAAACATAAAAACGTCAAAATGTATGATAAAGAGAGAAATTGAGAGTGACACTCACAAAGTACGCGAACGGCTTCGAATAAAAACTTGTGAAAACTTGCAATTATTCGGAATCTGTAATTACGACGTGAAATTTTCCTATCACATAGTACAATAAACAAATTTAATTTACCACTTTGAATACGTTGAAATGTTCTTGGAGAACATTCTACTTCTACTGGAGGAAGAGTAACAGGTTTTTCCATTTTTTTAAAACTAAAAACTTGAAAAATAACTGAGAACTTTAAAAATAACGGAAAACCGGCACGATCTGTCAAAACTGAAACTTTCGAAGTTTTTACTCGACGATTTTTCTCGAGTTAAATCAAATAATAAATTGAACGGAGGGGAAATGTGACGTCAATAATTTCTCTCTCAATTTTCGAGTACGCGAACGCCTTCGAGTAAAAACTTACAAAAAGTTTTACAAGTTTGTACTTTCAAGCTAGTACGCGAGCAGACCTTAAGTTAACTTTGACTGAATTCTTATATTCGATACCTGTACATTATTTCAATAATCCGAATGTTTTTATACTCTAGCTAGATGAAATTTATAGGGTATACTAAGTTTGTCATTCCGTTTGTAACACCCCGAAATAATGATGCTACAGCAAAATGGATTGAGCACCCACGCAGAATATTAAAAGTTATTTTGATTTTTGCATGTCCGTCCGTCCGTCCGTCCGTCCGTCCGTCCGTCCATCCGTCCGTCCGTCCGTCCGTCCATCCGTCCGTCCCTCCATCCGTCTGTGCGCACGATAACTCGAGAACGCGTATACTTAGAGAGCTGAAATTTTGTACACGGACTTTGAAAAAAAAGTAAAATTAAATTCGAAAATGAGACAAATCGGGCAACTGCTTCGTGGGGTTGCCATATAAAAATTTCGTTTTCCGCTATATATTTGGACAATGTCTGAGAACGCGTCGACGTAGAGAGCTGAAATTTCGTACATGATGTTTTTATTACATTAGGAAATAAAATTTCAAAAATGGACTAAATCGGGCAACTCCTTCTTGGTGTTGCCTATAAAAATTTATATTTTTTACGTATACTGTGAAAACGATTAGTCAAAGACATTTTTATTGTACTAAAAACTTCTTCAGAATACGAAATCCTATAAAATTGGTTATAATCATTTTTTCTGTCCGACAAATCGTTCTAGAAATACGTGCGAAATACCACTTCAAAAATCAAACTTGCACAGAAGGGTGACAATACGAAATTTTATACGGGCATTCATCTAGGGTATCATAAGAATTGGTCTTAGACCAATTCTAGCTTTTTTACTTATTTACATTTAAAATGTACACGGATAGGAAAGGAAGGAAAGAAGAACGAAAAATAAAAAAAATAAAAGTCTCTTTAAAACTTTTACGAACATAGACAAAAACTGTGAAATCGCAGATTACATGCAACGAAACAGAACGGCAAATGATTCATTTTCGTAAATAAATGAGAAGGGGCGGAGTTTTCAGATTTTACTCTAATAAAATGTTCTCGCGCTTTTATGAAAAGCGGTTTTCTCTGAAATTGTGTGTGTGGAGAGTTGTTAGTGTAATTTCTATTATATTTGAACCTGCTTGTTTAAATTCGTTTTGCTCTGAAGAGATTAAGGGCCGTATTCACCAAGCCATTTTATACAAATTTAATTTTAATTTAATTTTTATTAAGGGATCGCAATTAAATTTTTGTAGCTATTCACCAACCTTAATAAAATAAACAATTTCGGACATTTCGTTGCAAGATTTCCGAATTTGGCAAGTGACAGTTGTTGTAATTTAAATATCATTTAAAAAGTTAAAAGAAGTTTTTAAAATAAAGAAATGCTGCTGTTGAAGTGCCTTTAAGAATAAAAGGATTTTAAATAAAGAGATGGTGACAAATATAAGAACACAGGATATGAAGGGCGAAGAAAAAGTTAGGTTAAAGGAACTGGCCATCAAATATAAGGCAATACTAGAATGTAAGAAAAGTGATGTGGTGACGATTCTTGAAAAAAAAACCAAATCTGGAAGAGAATTATTGCTGGCGAATTCAATGCTAATTCGTTTTATAAAAGGTTTGGCCTGTTTCTAATTATTCTCTTCTTCGGCAACGCCGGTATGTACTGTGATTTCTCTAATAGCACCATAAAGTCTTCATCTGAAGATTCATTATCGTTTCTCGATGTGTATGGTCTTATTTCTTCCATAGGAGTAATTAAGATTGAGTTAATTTCTATTGACTTTTTAATGAACTTGAAACTATCTATTTACTGCATTCGTAATATATCTAGACAGTTAAATTCTCGCTTCTTTAATCTTTTAACAGCGCTATTGAAAATATGCAATTTGACTGCATGACATCTGACTGGATGACACTTCAAACAGCTGATATCGAAATTAAATTTATTTAAAAGAGGATAAGGCCGCACTTAAAATTAAATTTAAATTATATTTTTATTAAATCGACTCGGTAAGTGTGGTTGGTCAATAGCTTTAATTGAAAATTTATTTAATTTTGCTTGGTGAATACGGCCCTAAGTGGCAGAAACTCATGCTGGATTCTCTGATATTTTTGGGAAAAATGAGAATTTTATTTGACAGAAATTTTACATCTCTTTCAGCACCTTTGCCAAAGTGAAATTTATCTTTTTCTTAAAAAATTGAAGTAGTGTGACCCGATGTAAATTACTATAAATATTTGAAAGGATTTTGAAGGTATTCAAGAAAATTTTATCATTCGGGTAATCCCACGGTCTCTCATTTTTTGTTTTTAACTCGTTGTCTCAGTTCCACTACAATACTGCATAGCCAAGTTCTTTTCCCCCATTCATGCAAAAGACGAAAGTATATGACATTACCTATTTCGGTCTAAAAAACACGAAACATTTCCAATTTTGTTCGGATGTGTCCTATCTTCTTATTAGGTTATCTTTGGTAATATCTCTCATTTTGGAGAGATCTTTGCTTCTTTTATTGTATATTGTATCAAGATTCAAGAATACTCGCGTGGGATGGCCTAATGTGATGGTAAGAAAATTACTTAAGTGAAGCAGCAGTTTACTATGTATATTAATCTCTATTAGCGAGCAATCTGTAAATGAACGCGAGGATCAAAGAAAAAATAATGTAAAGATTCGCAAAATTAAGCAACAATTTCATGTAGTTAAAGTAAGGTGTAGGTCTCTTCAAATAAAAATAACTTGCCACAACATTTTTCACGCTTTGCGCACAGTTCTGCGTATGCGTACCCTAGCAAGCTAACTTATATTTTTGTAGATTCGCTCAAATTTGCTCGTGGTTATCCCAGTAAATATTTAGATATCTTCCAGTTATCATCTTCGGAATATAAACCGGTTTATGTTTATTTGCCATGCTACATTCCGAAGGACCTAACGTCCGAAATAAAAGGATGATAAGCTTCCGCGATAAAAATTATCTTCGTCGGAACATGATGTTCGTTTTCAAGCTGTGCGACGTGACAAGTTATGCGAAAAGCCTTATAATAAAGCAATCTTACTCACTTTTTCCTCGATTCCTTGAGCATCTTAAATGAAATGAGGACCCAAGTCTAGCTTCGACGTATCAGTGCAATCTCAGAACAGTTTTTAAAAATTTCAAAAACATTTCAATAGATTTTCTTAAAGGGATGAACTTTTTGAAGCCTTTACGATTCCGATCCGAACGGATTCCATTTAATTAAGCCTAAGATTGTTCGAATTTACGAATGATTTTTAGCAATTTTTATAATATCCTGGGGCGGCCAGTCCGCATTCTGGGGGCCACCCTGGTCTCTACCTAGTTATGGCAATGTCTCACTCGCTTAGCAAGAGGAGTTCTTGCAGGCACGATATTTTTGTTTTGTATATGAGCCGTGACAGCGGCAACAACTCTGCCGCACTAGCCGAGGTGTAGCGTGCCGCCCTGCGTGGCATAGTGAGCTGTCAGCTCATGCTGACAGATTGGACTTCACGTCCAAGTATACTCACTCCAATGCTACCATCACTGTTACCAAGTGCAGGGCCAGTTAAGTATTAGATTTTCGAAATATTTTTAGTTAATTATAAAGCGCTAGTCGTTGCTTAGAAGTACGCAATTCATATATTAAGAAAATCAGAAAATTCAGCTAGCTTAATTGAACTCAGGGCCAAAGAAAAGCCCGTAGGAATTATAATAGTTTTTCATTGTCGTTTTAGGAGATTTTAAGATTGTGCTATGTCCACCCACCAATTGCCAGCACTTTTGGATTTATTATCTTTTACTCCAAGGACCTGAGTCAGTCAGTAAACGACTATTCCTCAAAATGTTTATAACCGCTAGAATTGCAGCCGCAGGTTTAATCATGAACAAGGGCAATTATTACCATGTTAAAAATATTTAATCTGTACATTTTGCTTGAGATATTATTGGAGTTAATATCTATACTATCTGAAACATAATTTCCGGCTCCAAAAGTAAAACAATATTGATAAAACACCTTGTACGCCATATAAAGAAAAATTTTCTAGACAACAAATCTGAAAGGCAAAGGAAAGTTTAACTAAAAGCTTTTCATATTATTATTTTATTAGTATTATTTTCCACGTAAAAGGAACTTTTGAAAGTACAACTTTTATATTTCAATCTTGTTTTACGGATTCAATTAGCAAGCTGGAGAAAATATACTTTATCAAAGTTGGATTCAGTACTGTCAGTGCTAATAAGGCGAATGAATCTGATTAAAGTAGGTTTGCTTATAGTAGGTATACAGCATTATTTTATTTGATGTAAATCATATTTAAATCTATATTTTGCTACTATCTTTATACTACGTTCTATAAAATAAGGCAAAGGAAAGTTCAACTAAGAGCTTTGATGCTTGATATCATCTCTTGCGGTATTATTTGCCTCGTAAATGTACTTTGAACGTGCACCTTTTCAATTTCAATTTTGTTTTATGAATTTCATTAGCAAGCAGGAGAAAATATACTTCATCGAAGTTAGATTCAGTAGGTACTGTTAATGCTAATAAGGTGAATCAATCTGATTAAAGTGGTATACAGCATTATTTGATTTGATGTAAATCACATTAAAGTCTACATTTTACTATTATTTTTATACTACGTTTTAGAAAACAAATGCGAGAGGCAAAGGCAAGTTGAAATAAAAACTTTGATATTAGTCTAGTCAAATTAGAAAAAAAAACATTAACCGGTAAAAATCTGAATTTTTGGTATACATCTTTATTACGGCTTCCCATTGAACATAATAAAAGTCCGCGTCAAAATCTGTTGTGCTTGAGTCGCCATCTTGGAAAAAAGGTACACTTTTTCAGTTTGTTGCCCATATCTCGGCAACTATAACTGATACGAAAAATAGTTCAGATAAAAAATATAGTTCATTAAATTGCCTATGAAAAAGCTTATTAATATTGTTTTTGTATTTCTAATACTTCATCTGTAATCCGAAATCGAATAGAGAAAGTCTTCTGAGCTGTGCAAATGGTTTTTGCAGATTCATGACCTGTACCATGGATGGCACAAGAACTAGATGTCGCATGCAGTACCAAAAATGTATACAAAATTTATATGGCTGGGTGGTCCATCTCGGAATGGAACACAACATTTGAAATGATATATACGTCAAGTAATTCATATTTTTTCGTGTCTGAAGTGTTGCGGAAGTCGATCAAATGTATATGAAACTGCTATTATAAAACATTTGCTTTCGGAACGTTTTAAAACATGTTATGGTCCATTCCAGAATGCACTATACCCATTTTACAATCTGTATACTCTGCTCTAGTATGCCAGGCGATATCTAGCTCTTGTGCCATATATGTCTGTACCGATCATGTATAACCAATCAAGATCGTTGCATGCCACTCGTACTAGGTGTAGCATTGTCTGAAGTCCAATCGTCTGATGGAAGTAGTTCATCATGGTTGGCATCGTCAAAGTCGTCGTACTCAAGTTGGCTGTGCAGCGTGCTGAAGGTTCTTCATAAAACTCCCTCTCAATACAACTCTCGTCTTCAATGTCGAGATTTCTGTATGAGTTCAAACACGCAATACCTAGGCAATGTCCACAAACCGATGTGCATTTTAGAACGCCTTTGCGACATCCACAAAATAAGGTACATCCCTTTTTACAATTGTATGATAGTGAGGAAAGCACGGAGAGTACCCCACAGTTCACGCGATTTTCCACATGCACGCCATTTGCAGTTTTGCTGAAAACACGAACGAGTGTTCCTGGGCGGCTGCAGACGTAGAGGGTAATAATGCTAGACTTGGCTTACTTTTGTACACGAATTTTTTGAAGCTGTGATAGCGATGTCAGTTTTAAGATCTCTCACTAGCAGGCGCATTAGAAGTCTGAAATGGATCATGGCAGGCAAGCCAATTTTCCAGTTATTTCATGTCTCGGTCATCACTCTCTATTCGAGATTCCCTCGAATCGCCGTGCTGTTTTCCACTAACAAAGGCTGTACCAGAATATTGCTCCAAAGATTCGAAGATTTGATTGAGAGCAGGCATTACTAAAATCCATTTAGAAAGAACACTACCAGTGAATCCCCGAGTTGTAATACAACCGACTACCTTCATTCTCCGTATAAGATTATGCTCTATCACCATATCCGAGCAAGTTACCGACCAATATTTACCCGTTATTTTTATCATAAAGTAGCCAGCATTCACGAATTTACGGTATGCGTCGATCTCCATGTGAAACTGTAGATTTAACATATCTTGAAGATACATCTTACATGCTTTGGCGTATAGGAAGTGACCACTCACGTGAATGAATGGAAGGAAGCATTTTTTGTACGGTTTGGGATAGATGACCCAAGCTTCGATTTTATCGCTGAACTAACAGGTTTTGCTTCGGTGGTGCTTTGTCGTTTCAATTTTAATGCATCAAAATACTCATTTCACGAGTATATTCTTTTCTGCACAAATCCCTGGAATTTTTCTTTCTTATTGTCTCCTCTCCTGGCACTGGCTTTTATTAAAGTGGTAAGACCTTTATCTTTAACACCTTAACAACTTGTAATGTATGTGTAGTAGTTAATCAGCAAAAACGATGTTGTAATACCTCAAAAATTAAAAATAGTGGCACGGTTGAGCAGCGGCGGATCTAGAATATGAATAAGGGGCGGGGGGCGAATGGACCACAGATGAATTTTTTACGAAAACGAATATGACGCGTAATGCTAGGGTGGCGTCCGGGGAGAGACCTACACCCCGGAGGAAAAAAATTTAAAATAATTTACAGATTGAAGTAGCATTTTAATGCGAAAAAAAGGCATTTCTATATGCCAAAATCAAAATTTAAGTCCATTGAATTTTGTCAAAATACCTACATGTAAAATAATAGTTTGGTTATTGTTTTTTAAATTTAGTTTTATTATAAAATATATCAAATTACACAAAGATGCGTAAATACGTAAGCAATAATAATTTTTATTAATGCGAGATCTGACCTTGACGTGATGCACACATTTTTTTAATTCTTTGTAAATGTGTTCTTTTTTTATTTTTGATGGACGTAAGAGCCGAAAATCCAAATTCAAACAAATATGAAGTCGAGAATTGCAATAATATTGTGAGAGCTCTTTTAGCTAATTGATAATAGTCTGGCTTCATGTGTAACCAAAATTCATTAATTTTCAATTCTTTATAATTCAGTTTTAAATTGTCATCAGTTTTTAGATCAATTAGTGCTTCTTGCTCTTCAAGATTTATCTTTACTTCATTAATGTCCAAAATGAATGGATTTCTTATCTAATCGTAATGCTCAACACGTAAAGAAGGGAAGTAGTGACTTATATTATGGAGTAAAATTTGTATATATTCCGAAATAAGAGGTAGGTATTATTTCAACCTTTGTCATAGTAGAGAAATGTTTAAACATGCTTACACTCCCTTCTTTTACTTCTTTTAATCATAAATTTAATTTAACTTGCATACTCTTTATTTTGTCAATTGCCTTGTACTTACCGTTTTTAATATTTTAAATATGTCTACCAAGTATGCTAATTTTCTGCACCAATCATGACTAGCAAGCAAACAAAATTCTTCTTTATTGGTCATCGCTTCTTTGCTTAGATATCTTATAGCAAAATAGACCTAAAAATGAGTTTTCTTGAGCTACACTTAAGTAAATTTCCAAGAAAATGCCTAAATTTTGCGGCACCCCAGTCGTAGCGACATGACAACCCAAGGTTGCTCGGGACCCCGGTTGAAAAATACTGTACTATAGTATAATTATTGAGACCAAATATTTCCTTTAATGTAATTCTGAAATGAAAACGAAAAAGCAATTACATTTATGATAATTGACAGGTCAACAGCTGTTTAACTTGACAGCTTACCACTACTTACATATTTCGTGTATTTATATGCATTCTTCAGCAAACGATATCGTTTTGACGATGTCGTTTTTCAATTTTTTCGTATCAGTTATAGTTGCCGAGATATAGGCGAAAAACTAAAAAATTTACTTTTTTTGCAAGATGGCGGCTCGAGCACAACCATTGCCGCCTTTATGTTCCAGGCCCTGCAAAACCCTCGAGAATTCTTCCCAAGCCATGAGACAGAAACCTATGTGTGCGTTGGGAGTCCGATCTCTAAAATATTCTCTATATTGATGTTTATGGAAAAGTGCCAAACAGTGATTTTCTACATGCTATAGAGCCTAAACTACTATCTATACAGGGAAATATAGTATACTAGTAATTTATAGCTTGGTTCCTTACCTTTCCCAAGGTTACACTTACTATATACCTAACTTTACTTAACAAAATAATAAAATAGTTTTGATTATAAAGTAACCTTACCATTTTACGCTCAATACTCTCAGCTGAGTGATAATTGCATGTGTGTATGTGCAGCCGGAGTCCGAATCTAAGCAGCTATATTCGATATCATAAGCCCACGGCATCCCATGACGGCACAGCGACATTACAATGTTTACTCAGCTGAGAATTTTTGTTTGAGGAATCGTAGTTATTTGGTTAAGATTAATTTTATTTAAAAATCATGTTACGAAAAGTATGAAAATTTTATCACGGTTCGGAAGATAAGAAAGCAAGCTTAAGATTATCAGAACCCCATTGTACCCAGTTTTGGGGATATAAAGGCTAATTGGCCCTTACTTTTGAGAAAAGAATTTGTCTTTATAATCCAGTCAATAGGGACTAAATAAGGCCTTTGTCCTACAAAAGGCGGGGTAGTTGTGATTTCTATATATATGTTATTTAGTTCGGGGTCCCGATGAAAAATCCAAATTTAGACCTTTGCGGAGGCTTCGCGCGGTCCGCCATCTTGGATTAAAGGCACCAAAAATTAGTTTTTTCAAAAATATTCCTCAGCGGTTGATCCTATGACAAGAATGTAAAAATATGCATTTGAAGAAGACTGAATTCCCTGCATTTCTTGAAAAAACTCTTTTTTTGTAAGGCTGATGTGTAACGAGTTACAGCGGCGGAGACCTGAGCATTCTTCCAAAAAAATGTATACGTACATATAATACCATTTATAGAGGGTGTTTCGTCTATGGTGGTCCATAGGACAGGAGGTGGTAGTAGTCAATTAGTCAAACAAAAAATTGTATGGCAAGGGGGGCCAGCATATTAACCATTTCGGAGTTATAGGGTGATTAAGAAAATTTACTAGTCTTTCACAAAATACCCTTTATTTTAAGAAGAACAGAGTCTACAGTCACTTACAGAACTCATTGTTTGCAGAGCTTCATGACCTATCCCACCACTGCTCGACCAGTCCCGTACTCATCTTTCCTCCCACCTTTTGTAGAGCAAAAACTCCTACTGAGGTGACTATTAGGCATTTTGAGAGTTTAATACCCTAGACACACGGGACATATCAATGATCATTGACGGAGCAATAATCATTGCATAGCTCGTGTTTCACTGCATCATTGGCACAATGGTCATTCGTTTCGTCATTGCACCAATTACGCCGCCACAAACTTATTATGCATTGCTTGTCATTTCTTTTAGCGATAAGCGCGCTTTCAGCGGTGAGGAGCTGCAAATTATTGGAAAAATCAGCTGATTTTCCAGCCATCACTGTCATTTGTGAAATTGGCTGATACATTTTTCAAGGTAAATTTTGCATGTTTCCTAAATTATTGAATTCTTAAAAAAAATGTCATACATTATAGATGGAAAAAGAGACGAATGAAAAAGAGACGAAGAAAAAAGCAAGATTGTGGAAAATTGCTGAAAATTATAAATTGTGCGAGCTGTGGTGCATTTATATAAAAGATCTGAGAAAGGCACGAAGAAATAGCCACATATACACGGATATGTCTGTGAAATTTAAGGATATGGGAGTAATCGCCAGTATGCACAAGTGACATGTTTAATGGGTCAAATCTAGTCTGTCAAATCTAATTACGTGAAGACCGTCATTGCCGTGTGCCCCCCCAAAACAGGAATGATCATTGGTGCAATTACGTAATTGAACCAATGATCATTGATATGTCCCGTGTATCTAGGGTACCTATAACAGAAAAAAAAAGATATCACCCCAACATTTCATGAAAAAGTCCAACAAATCATAAAATATGAGGAAACTAAGAAGCCAAGAATATTAAACAAAATAACCAAAATACGATCGAAAGATATTCTTATTGCTCTGGATTTTGTGCGTTACTATTTTCAAGAAAATATGGACTTCTTATGCAAAACTTATGATAAGTATAAAATATTTGTATGCGATAGAAATGCAAACAATTTTAGTTTTTATTTATTTACTTTCAGATTGATGCTCAATTTTCAGATATTGATGTCCCAACTAATTTTCCTTGTTGTGTAGTCTTCGGTAAATTTCTTAGTCGTAATCAATTTTTATAAACTATTTTTTTTTATGTACAAATATAGAAATAAGTGATGAGTGAAATACTATTTATGTTTTTAATGAACAAGAAGTTACTAATTCAATTTCAAAGAATATTCAAGAGGGGCTACTGCAGGAATTCCGTTTTTATTTCATTCTAAATACGACTTACCCCCAGGAAGCATCACAAACTTGGGAATTCATACAAAGGTACTTTTTCGAAATCCACACAGATATAATACGATGGAAAAAGAAAAATATAAATGCTGTGGCAAAAGTTTTACGTCTGATAACGGCAATTGCTCAAGTAAAATAATCTTAAAAGTGTGCACTTTTTAATCTGGATTAATGAATATTTTTCTGTTTAATTTTTCAATATATTTTATGTAAATTTTTCTGTCATAAATTTTACTCACTGTATAGTTATAAATATATTGAACTGACCTTGAAATGTAAATAGCTTTAAAATCAAATTTATGTTTAATTTTTCTTTGTTTATAGAGACTTTCCATTATATTAATAAAAAAAAAATCTATAAAAAATTCTAAAAGAATTTTGTTTTCTTAATTTAGTTCTTCAACACTTTATTGAGCTTTGTTTTCTCAAAAGAATACTATTCTACTGATTTTATGAAAAGAATAAATTTTTATTATTTTCAAAGTTTTCATCACTGCTTGTTTCGCGACACAAACTGATTTCCGGAATAAGCAGAGCGATTACTTTAGAAAAGTAACGACATATTCCATTTGAATTTTATGCATTTTATTTCAATTTTTGCAATCGTGTGTGTGGTTTTACAATCTATGTGTGAATTTTACAAACTACATTTGATTTCGATTACTATGGAAGTGTGTAATTTTACGAATTCGTGTGTAATTTATTTACTACATTTAGTATTAAGATTAGGGATGTGTAATTTTTTTCAACTGGTTGAAAATGACTACTTTAAGAGTAGGCACTAAATTGCCTACTTTGATAGTAGTAAGAATTTTTTACTGTATATAGCAAGAATAAAGCCACCACTTTCACATCCCCGGTTGGAAGGATAAATATCTATCATATCGGTCAAGTATCTATGTGCTAATTCAAACACCTGAATAATGCTTCGTCTAATATGAATCACTCCTAGATTTTTTTTAAATTAATAAAAACGACTTTCGTGTAAAAATAAACGTTAAAGCATACAATTGTTGTTATTAGCTTGAAATATTACTATGAATTATCAAGCTAATATTGCAATAAATAATTTCCTATTATGCGTAACAATTTCTTACTTTGTGGCAGCACAAATCGCTCGCAACATAAAAAGTATATTTTATGCTGGCTTCACTTTTTGCGAGCTGTCATCAGTCTATATGTATATTGAAGTCTGTGGATTCAACAAACCTTGCAGCAACACAAATTGATACGAGCTAGCAAATTTGACCAAATATGTGTGCAATGTAATGGATAAAATACTTCGTCACTTAGATATTGACATTTGACGGAATTTTCAGACACGTAAACCCAAAATATGCGCTGCATCACAGAGCTTAACAAAAGTAGTTTAGTTAATCGGTCAAGGGTCTGAATGTCAATACTGAAAGTTTTAAAATTAAAGTTAACTTTCATAGGAAGCTAAGCACTTCTCTACCAGTCTAAATTTACGGATTTATGCAGATTCTGGAAAATTTTTTGTCAGCACAGTGTCTTCCTTTAAACGCCTTTTATTTACAGGCACATTAAAAAACACATCTCTTAGTGTCCCGGCACATTCTGTGAAATGTTCAGAGCAAATCCGAGCAGTTTGCACATTAATTTTACGCTTTTGTCCACAGGCACCAAACCACTGTTTTCTCACTTCTAAGTCTATAGGGAAACGAAAAAATGAACGTCTTTCCACTTATTTGCCATCCGTGATACTTTTTACAACCAAAAACAGCGCACTTAACTTCCTCTGCTGTCAAAAACTCGATTCGTATGACGCTGAGGTACCTATTTTCGCTATTTTCAAAATGGCGATTTATGGGTCTGGGACATTCATACCTTGTTACTCTGTATATCGTGGTGGAGTCAATCAGAAATATAAACAGATCATACTGTGGACTTGACCACGCCACACTCGAACTTTTGGAGTAGAGCAAGTTCGTTCAAAAGTAAAAAACCAAGTGGGGAACAATTATTGCCCCTTTTGCTCCGACTGGTAACTTTATAGCAAACATCTTTGCATAAAAATCAAGTAAAAACTTTTATGTGGAAGAGGGGATAATTCAAGAAAAGTTACCAGACACTTCTCGATGTTAAGCATGTCATGTGTCAAAAATTTTACAGCTACGTTTGCTGCCAAAAGCAGAAAATGAAACAATTTTGTTTATAATTGGAAGAATATTTTGTTCAATTAAAGCAACGTTCTCACCTGCTTTAATAGTTATATTAAAATTGCAGCTCTTTAGATGGTCACTTTTCACTCGATATTACAGGAGGCGGCTTAACCTCAAATGATAAAACTTTTGACAGTCAGCTGATTGCATGTCTAAGTTATATAAATCCTCTTGAGCATGTGTAAAAATGTGTAACTTTATGTAAAGGGAAAACGTATCAGCTTACTCGATTTTCATGATCCCAATAGTTAACAGACGTTTTTTGTGTAAATTTGCGTAAAAGTTTTTATACCGAGTAAAAACTTTCGAGTTAACAAACAGACCGGTCATGCGCTGGTATTTTTTACTATAGCGATTCACGTTCAGTCTGTTCTCCAAATTTATTAAGTATTTTTGGACTTCTGGTTCTATTGCTCGCGTTGTAAAGGCACTTTCACATCAAACACAAGAATCGAAAAAATGTAAACCGAAAAACTCAATTTATTCCACTTTAAAACAAGATTTTTACTCCAATGATTAATAAAATCATGGGAAATAGGATAAACTAATAATTTTACTAATAAAATAGTATATTTATCTTAGAATTTTTAAGAAAACACAACTTTTATGATTTATATAAAACATAAAAGTTGTGTTTTTCTTCAAAATCTGAAATAAATATAATTATTTTCTCAGTAAAATTTTTAGTTTATCCTATTTCTTTGGATTTTATTAATCATTGGAACAAAAATCTTGTTTTAAAGTGGAATAAATTGAGTTTCTCGGTTTGCATTTTTCTGTTCTTGTTTTTGATGTGAAAGTGCCTTAAGAATTCAAAGCAGAAAAAAATGAAATTTTCTTTTATTTTGTATTAAGCTAATGGAAGTCGCTGATTTCATGGTCACTGAGACCTTTTAGCCAGGCAAACCTATGGTTTTTCTCTAGTTATTATGTGCTCGTTGTTCAAACCTAAGAAAGCATATGATTTATTTTCTGCTCTGTATGGTAACCTACAAGAAGCTTCGAAAGCTTGATATCTACCAAAATTTTAATTGTGCTGGTACTAAAATTATTATTAGACAGTAAAACCGGGACTATTAAAGATACCGGCAGTCGTCACAGTTTCCGTTATTGTCTGACACTCCATCTTTGTACATTTAGGATAGATATGAATACCGGCATATGGAAAAAAAGAAAGACCGCGTTTTCGTTTGAAATCGAGGGCGTAACGTTTATTATCGGCAATAGATCATACGAGATTAGTATAATAATTAAATATATTATAATAAAATGAAAAAAATTAAAATTAAATATGAACTTTTGATTTACCACAAATGTAACAATTTCATTAGTATTTTATACACATTATTTTAGATTCTTATAGAGTTTAATGTATTGATAGCATTACACACATTACTACACTTGTATATTATTTTAGGTTAATTATTATCTGCAATGGGAAGCAAACTAAGTTTAATTATGGATCTTTTAAAAATGTCAGTTTTAGGTTTCAGGTTAACTACACGTACCTACTAGACATTCTCTTCCGGGAAGCACGTCAATAATACGACCAAGAGGTCGTCAGTTGTGTTGGTGGTGCTTTCTCATCTTTGATCAATACCATATTTCCTATATCAATGTTCTTTGTTTTCCTGGTACATTTGGATCTTTCTTGAAGTCTGGAAAGATATTCTGATTGCCATCGTGGCCAGAATTATTGATACAGTTGCTGTAATAGCTACCATCGATTTAACATGTGACCTTTGATATATAAAAATTCTGGTTCTGGGGGCGCAAGAAGAGTATCCGCAATAAGAAAGTGTCCAGGGATTAAAAGAGATAAATCTTCGGTCCGTCGATAAATGACATAAAAGGCTTGTGTTAATATAAGCTTTAATTTTTGGTAAAACCATCGTTAGTTCCACGAATGTCAACCTCGTTTCTCCAAAAAATGATCGCAAATGATTCTTCACCAGCCTCCCATAATGCTCCAATATTGTTGGTTCCATTTTGTTTATAGTCCTGAGTATCTCGAACCGAATTTCATTTTGCTATGCGAACCTTTCTACTTTCGTTTTTTTTTTCGTGCTATACAGACGGTCCTTGTATACTCACATGAGGTTCCGTTCCTTGGAGAATGACTTAAGTTCAATTCGACCAACATATTTAAAAAGTCATATTTTGTGAGCTTCAGTTTCTCTATAAAAGCTGCTGTATATATAATGTGGACTAACTATACCCCAGATTTTTCTATTTAATTTTAGTTTTCAATAGCTTCGTTCGATAAAAATTTTTAAACTTTTTCTTTCAGGCAACGTAACTTCGAACTAGCTTTGATGTAAAACATTTCCTGTAGTATAAATTGTTAAACGACGTAACTTTGAACCGCCTGTACTTACCTTTTAATAAAATCTTTACAACATTTCCTGGGAGATAAAACAACAATTTTTGAATTCCAAAACTAACTAAACTTATTGGTGTTATTTTTCTGACGGAAAACAAATACCAATTGGTACCATACTGATATGTTTGAATCATTATTCCTCCTTTCGCGTGTTACAGTTATTAATTGAAAAGTAATAATCTTACGGAAAAATTCATAAAGTAAAAATTCTACAGAATTTTAAGATGTACAAAATTCTTTTCTAAATTTTTCTAGCCTCGATGGAAAGTATGTTATTAACAAGGAAAAAAATCTGGAATTGATCTAAGACTAACAATACCACTAGGCAAGGCCGTATATATAGATCACGAATGGGAGGGGTTTAGCCCAGTAATTAATACCATCTAGAAACAAAAGAATAACTGACAATTAATCTGAACTTAATAATCGGAATTTCATGTAAATTTAATATAATTAATTTATTAAGCATATGGGTTATGATAACATTCCAACTGAATCGAAAAATTCTATTCTATTCATCTATAAGTGATATATGTATTAAGATAATTAAGTTCGCGATAATTCTCAATTAAGGTTCCGTGGGTCTACAGAAATTTAAAACGTTATGGTTGTAAACATGCTCTTTAACTCTTATTTAAATTCGAAGAAACAAATTATAAAGGTCCACTTTTTATAAAAAAAAAGAAATAATTACAGAATTAAATTTTATCTTTTCCTTCTTGTCGTGAAGTTGGAAAGTACTTCATTAATTTAAATTTAAACATTTCGATGAACGCTTAGCAGAGCGATTTTATTGGTAGGGCCAAAAAAGCAATTTAAAAAAATTAATCAGAAAACGATTTTTTTTTCTAATGGCATTTTAGATATAACTATGTAATTATCTAAAATGACTTAAAAAGGAAACAAATAAATTTTGGAAAATATTAGTTACCATTTTTTTAATTATTTACAACAAAAGTTGGTGTTTTAAGGACGGAAAACAGATTAAACTTAGACTTAATATTCTCTTTAAAATGTGAACACAATTTAAAGTACCACTGCGATTACGCTACGGTGTATCAAAGTATAAGCTACCCTGTTAGACAAATCATGATGAGCTCATCAATGAGCTCCTCATGAGTGATGAGATGAACATCCTGATGAAATTCATTCGCGTTTGAATCAAAACCGGGAAAAAATCATTTATTTACTTTTTGACAAATAGTGTGCATGAGATATTGCATCTCGTTCATTTATTTAGAAATGTATACTTTGATTCCATTTTGTGCATTTTACAATCTTATGATTACTTCGATGAGCATGTCAATGAGTATCATGATGAGTTCATAAATGAGAATTTGATTTTAAGATTGACTTCATATATTTTTCCGAATTCAAACTCTGGCTGCAAACCAAACTCTGAGACGCTGAACCGTAAGGATTTGGGCATAACGTCTTGTTCAGCATGTGGGCGATAGTCTGTCCGCGGAAGAGTAAAACAAATAATTAATTTGAAAGTAATAATTTAAAAATTTTACTTAAAATTCAAAGATAGAAAATGTCAAAACCAATTGTTGCAAACGGCTCATTATAAAAAATTGTGGGTAAGAATTTGGCTTATCAGATTAACGAAAGTGTAGGCTACACCGATGGAGTGGGTTTGAACCCCTCAAACCCACCCCATATATACGGCCTTGCCTCTAGGGCCTAGATGAATACCGATATGCAGTTTCGCATGGTCACCCCTTTGTGCAAGTTTTATTATTCAAGTGGTTTTTCGCATCTCGGACAGTAAAAATTATTATAATCATTTCATATGATTTTATATTTAAAAAACTTTTTAGTACAATAAAAAACGTTCAGTATTAATCGTTTCTACAGTATACGTAAAAAACCTCATAGGTACCAAGAATCAACACCATTTTTATACTCTAGATAAAATCATTGGGTACGTATACTAAGTTTGTTATTCCGTTTGTAACACACAGAAATAATGCTAGTAGAGAAAAATGGGTTGGATATCCATGCATAATTTTAAAAGTTATTTTGATTCTTGCATATTTGTCTGTCCGTCTGCCTGACCGTGTGTTCGTCCGCACGATAACTCGAGAACGCGTTCTCTTATAGTTTTGAAATTTTGCACACGGGCTTTCTAAGAAAAGAATAAATTTAAGTTCGAAAATGGGGAAAATCGGGCAACTCCTTCGTAGGATTTCCATAAAAAAATTTCGATTCCATTCTTGATGTTGCCATATGTATAAAAATTTGAGATTTTTACATATACTGTGAAAACTATCAGTACTAGACGGTTTTGATGTTCTGAAAAGTTCTTCAGAATGTGAAATTCTATAAAATTGGTTAAAATAATTTTTTCTGTTCGACTAACCATTCCAGAAATATATACGAAAAACCACTTCAAAAATCAAAATTGCATAGAGACCATACAAAATTACATGTGGGCATTTATCTAGGCTATCATAAGAATTGATGTTAGACCAGCTTTTTTACTTGTTGCAATTGTATTTAGTATTTTTATGAAAGGCGTTTACGAAATTACAACTTTCTAGGTCGTTAGTATTCACATAATATAGTGAAAAACGTAATTTTTGTATGGCAGCCCTACGAAGGAGTAACTCGTCTTAGTCCCATTCTCGAACTTAAACATAAAATTATTTTAAAGGCCATGTGCAAAACGTGCTTTCCAGTTGTCGTGAGAACTGACAGACGAGCAAACGGACGAGTGGATGGACGGACTGACGGGTAGACGGACAGATGGATATTCAAAAATCAAAATAATTTTTAATATAATGCTCGGTTGTCCAATCCTTTTTGCTCTACCAGCATTATCTCTATTCCAAACGGAATCACAAACTTAGCAAGGGTATAAATAAAAAGTATTTAACCACCTTATCAAGGGAGTGGTGAACGCAGATGTGTAATCACTCGACAAAGCGGTATCATCATCGTACTAGGGTCTCTCTAAAAAGACTGGGCTATCTGTCCTACAGTCAAATATGAAGCCGAGTCTCTAATAGAAAATAGCTTTGGAATCAACAGGACTAATATTTCAACAAACAATGATGTTAACTATACCTACTGGTAAAAATATTTTCTATATATTATTTTCTAAGTATCTTGGTACATACGCACTTTTTTTGTGAAAAATCTGATAAGCTTAAGAACATTTCAGCCCCAGTTTGTATCCACTTAAGATCCCAAATGTATCACATGGATAAGTATATGCGTTCATAAATAAAAGGAAAAAAAAAGATGTTCACACTTTTTATCAAGAAACTTTGGGAAGGCATACATACACAGATACACTCATGTACTCATGTAAGTAATTACTTTCTCCCACGCCTTGATCCTATTGTTTGCGCTCTCATCACAAAAAGTTGCTTAATGCTGTTTTGATTCTTGGGTGAAGAAGAAAACTTTTGATTCAGTTCCTATGAATGGGAAGTTTTCTTTACATCTCCCTTAAGAGATGTTCTATACACAAATACTTTACTTCATACGACCGTGCCGGAGAAATTCCCAGAAATTCGCCAGCCAGCAGTAACCCAAAAGGCAAGCCATCCAGGAAGGAGATATATTATGTTCTCGTACTTGCGGGAGTTTTGTTTTCTTTCAATAACAATAAACCGAGGCAAATATATCCATAAAAAGTTTTCCTATCAACACTCGTCTGCACCTCGAGCATAATTATGGGGTGTCCATATATGAAGATAGCTCCAAGGATAGCGTAGCTAATATGAGTGTGATTCCTGAAGGGATAACAATATTTTTATAGGTCCTTACACTTGTTAGGCCACATCATGAGTTCGGCAACTTGGATTTTCGATCCTGATGGTATATTGATAGGAATAACTGTTGTAAATGCTTCAGCTTTTTTTTTTCTACGCAAGGGTCGAATTGAATGTACTCAGCTAAGAATGAACTCTTTTTATGGGGGATTTATGCCGTTTGAATTTTCCATAAAATGACACCATAAAATGGGTGGCTTGTTGAAGTTCAGAGTGCCTAGCCTCGTTCAGGCGATATACAAACATATGCTCTTTATAAAGAGAGGGTATACGAATCATCCACCAGAGTAGTAAGGGATGAATTTATGGAGATGAAGTGGACGGACGTAAAGAATACTGGCTGGTGATGTGCCCAGATGAAGTGTTCTGTCTAGTGTTGAATAGAAATTTCTTCTGAGTTTATAATCAATTACCCTGCCATGACCCTAATAAAATGAATACAAGCGCTGTGGTGTTGGAACGGACGTTGTAACTTTTAAATGTCCTATTGAGTGGGATACATAATGTCTGCTAGCGTTTTATGTGTACGCAGTTTATCATCCTTATGGAGTAGGCAGTTACTACAATATAGTACATTTAGATAGGATTCAAGGTAACGAAATCAACATAAAGCAGAGCTTAAATTGTGTAGTTTCACACGTTTCGCATCCCTTATCGTGTATGGTATTACTCTCACGAGCAATGGAGATAGCTGTGCATATGCGAGAACTTCCACAAGACTGATCGCATCGCAACGTCTAACTTTATAAAAAAAAAAAAAAACACAGCCCTAATCGAACCACTAATACCATTCTAAATCTAAATCACGTTTCATATATGTATATCAAAAAAGATCAAAAAGGCCATGTGCTTAATAAGGTCAGACAAGAGTGGTACTAGAATAAAACATAAGCATTTATTAGGGCTGTGATTTCGAAGCATGCTATCCGAAGCTTCAAATCTTCGAGGTCAACTCCTTCAAAGCATGAACGTTTTGCTGAAGATTCGAAGTTTTCGAAGCTTCGAAGCATGTATGTTTTACCCATGCTTCGATTCAAGAATTTTCCCTGGCATCTGTAGTGCTCCCTAACATGTGTAAAATATCAGTAGTTCATCCCTATTCCCAAAACATTGTGATATTTTTGAATATTTTAATTTATCTGTATAAGAATTGTTTACAAATTAATTTGTTAAGTTAGTTTTTTTCTTTGATATACAATAGCGAACTTCCACCTATGGAAACTAGGCAGTTTCGTAGGGGTCCAATCTTGTTGGAGGGACTGTCAGGGCCGAAATGGTATACATGGAAGACATACGGCATCCGACATAAAAAAAAATTAATTCGCTCTATTGTTCCTGCATAGAGGGGTTGGATTTACCTCATAGGCAGAGCAGGGAGGCAAATTGTTGCGAGCGGCAGGCTCTCAATTGATGAAGTAAAAGGAAACGTAATAGAAGTCGCAATATCCGCCAGGGTCAGATTCAGTGTTACCTTTTTAAACGTAATTATCGACAGTTTGATTGCAGAACTACAAAGACGTGGTTTTGCTTATGAAAAATTGAGTAAACAGTTTGACTTTTTCATGAAGCTACATAGCTTGGAGTCTCAAGATATCCGCGAGAGGGCATGGAACTTGAAAGCCTTCTATCCAGCAGATTTAGATGAGACTATGGAAAATAAATGTTTGCAGCTGTGAGCTCTTTGTCGTTCCCTGAGGATATACGGGGGAAACAATTATATGAGCTGAAGTTTTACAAGTATAATACATGCTGGAAAAAGGCTTTTGGACATTTATCCAAATGTAGAAATAGCGCTCCGGATGTTGTTGTGTACACCAGGGTCAAATTGCTCGCCAAAACGGTAGTTTTCAGCGATAACATGGATGAAGAACTATTTAAGATCCACCACAGAAGAGATCAGGCTCCATTTACTCTCTGTGCTAGAAAGATAGAGTTAGAAATAATGCTGTCTGTTGTAAATAGTGAGGTAATCCATTCGCTTGCAGAGAAGAAAGTTTGTCGCATGTAAAAAACCTTTTTTGCATATAATTTCGTACTTATTTGTGATATTTCTAAGTCCGCTTCTTTATTTTCTAAGGTCGATGTATGTTAAGTAAAGAAAAAATAACGATAACATTTTTGTTGTATTCAATTATTTAAAAACCGCCTACCGTTGTTTTCATGTCTGGGCTTTTTGATATATATGTACTGTTTAAGTAATAGAATAGAAATATTGATCACATCATAACTTAATTGGTTCATTTGTATTTTTTTTTTAAAGAGAAAAAATCTTTGAGCACCTGAGCTGCTAGGGGGCAGTATTAATAAATTAAAAGACAATGTAATGAATAAGCCAAAGTCGACATTGCTTTAAACTAGACATAAAAATTACCAACACTCCCTCCTTACCATTATTATGCCCTATGTGATGAAATCATAGGGTATACTAAGCTTGTCATTCCATTTGAATGGGACAGAAATTATGATAGTAGAGAAGAATGGATCGGATACACACGCATAATATTAAAAGTTATTTTGGTTTTGTCCATCCTCACGATAACTTGAGAACGCGTTTACTTAGAAAGCTGAAAAAGGTCCGTCTGTCTGTAAATAGTAAATAAAATTTCAAAATTGAACTAAATCGGCCAATGCCATTTTGGTGCTGCCATAGAAAACTTTGGGTTTTGCTATATATTTGGACTTTTCCTGAAAACGCGTCGAGGTGGAAAGCTCAAATTTTGTACATGGCGTTTTTATTAAAATTGCAAATAAAATTAAAAAAAAAATTCTTTAGCGTAGTGAAATACTAGGAAGGTATCCCTGTAGCCAAAAATAGCCATTTGCTACGATTGTTTTGTACTTTTAAGCTAAAATTTTCGAGAAATTAGTGCAAAATCATGTTGTGGAATACTTTAGTGAAACAAGCTTTTATGTGCTTGGTAAGCTGGGTTTCGCACGAATTAAAGCTGCGAGACCAATATTCATGAAGCTTTGTATAAGGAATATTTAATGATCTTCCCAACTTACTTGACTATAGAAAGGTTTTTGAGTCTACAAATCACGAAAAGCTGCGGTAGAAACTGTCTCGGAAATTTTTCCTTTCTCTACAGTAGTCACCCTATTAAAAAAAATTTTGTTTGATTCAATTCAATCAGTGAAGGTATGGAGCACCTTTTCAGACATTCACTATTGGTGTACCTCAAGGCTCCAAACTTGGCCCGTTTTTGCTTACAGATGTGATTGTAGATGCCAGTATTCATTTTTATGGTCATCAGCAGCTTTGTATTTTTAGACCAATAGGCTTAATGGAAGACTGCTTGTACAGACTAAATAAAGACCTTCAGCATGCTCACAATGGCTCATAGCTGTCTGGTAATAAAAAAGTTATCGATCAATATGGTTTATCACCAATTTTCATCATCGAGTTTCCATTCCAAGTAAATCTCCTGTTGAAATCATCTTACAAATTAAGAATCATTTTTGGCTGCCTCCGGCAATTGTGGCTTGATTGAAGATTTCTTACCCCCATTTGAAGAAAGTGTTAGTCAAAGTGCTGGTTATTCCCCGTTTTATTTACAAGTGCATAATTTTCTGAGTTCTGGCAGCATATAATAAAAAGATAATACCTTTAATTGCTGGCTACTGTATAAAGATTACATAATCTTGTTAATAATACAGATCAGAGGTGGAATTTAATATACAGAATAACTAATAAAGACTAACGATATATATATATATATAAAATTGAAATGAAAATATAATTGTCGAATAGCAAGCAGATTAAACCTAATTACGTGAAAGAGATTTTAGTACATAAGGAGAAAGGCAAACATACAATAATAGTAAAAATTAAAACAATCAAATAAGAAAGATGAAAAATTAATATCTAATAGAAATCAACAAAGTATAATGAAATAGAAATAAATACGAGCCAGGATGTACACTAATTAGATGGAAGGGACTTTAATCGCTGCAGAAATTTTCTGCTAGAGCCCAGCGCCCTTGGGTCAAACGGCAGTAGATTCCACTTACGTAGATTTGAACAAAATAAGAGCATTCGCCATAATGTGAGTTATATCGAGGAAGAAGAAAACCGATACTTCTGGATGAATGCATAAGTCTTACTTCTTGTAAAAATATTCGGGACGGTAAATAGTAATTTATGCAAAAGAACAGATCACGATGTGACCAAGAACAGAGCTTGAATGCATTGAGATATGAGCACTACGCGGTAGTTTATAGATAAATCGAATAAAGTCATGCTACTATAAGTTTTCTACGGCAGACTGAGTCTAACTTTGGAAATAATATGGTACCGTACATGAAATGATTTACAATAAATGTTCTTACTAATTTCAGGCGCATCTCAGTTAAGAGAAGATATCCATGGACCCATAACTGGCGCAAGGACCCATAAACTCTGCAAATAATATTGGTAATCTGACTACAGCACGAAAGTTTAGCATTCAGTTCAACTTCTAGATTTCTGACTGAATTTTGGTACGGTAAGATAACATTATTAAGTAAAACAGGATACATATCAGATGTTTCTAGAGAATTTCTATAGATAGGCATACAACACGACTTATTGACATTTAAGATCAACCCATTTTCAACTGTCCACTCAGATATGCGATGCAAATCCTCATTTATACGGGCAGTGCAGTCCTCTTGAAACCCAATTGGTCTACTGAAGTAAATCTGCACATCATCAACATAGTGATGAATAAATACGTCCAGGACAACATTGGGAAGATCATTTAAAAATAAACTAAATAAGAAAGGACCTTGGGGAGCACCATTCAGTAGAGCGAAACTGCGATTTTATATTATGCACTTTGACGGCTTGTTGTCTATGTAAAAGGAAGCTCCCAATGTGGTTAACAGCAGATAAAGAAAAATCAAAATTGCTTGCTAGTTTTTAAAGAAGGGGAGTATGATCGACAGAGTCAAATGCTTTACTAAATTCGAGAAGAACAAGTATCGTTAGGAAATCCTGATCAATATCTGTAATATCCGATGTTTCTTTTAACAGAGGTGTTTCAAAACTATGCATTTTACGGAACCCAGATTGCCAAGGCGATAAGAACTTGTTCCGGTCCATAAACTTAACAGTTTGGTTATGTATTATTTTCTCGAACACCTTACTGAAATAGCAGAGTAGACTCATTGGTCGGTAGTCTTTCTTAGAAGAGGGGATACATTTTTTAGGAATTGGAATAATAAGAGCTCTTTTCCAAATAGTAGGGAATTGCGATGTGGTAAGGCAAATATTAAATATATGCACTAATGTACTAACAATAAAGGGAGCAATTAACTTGATGAATTTAGAAGGAATTAAATCATAGCCCGTTGCAGTGGATTTCGCTGACATTAAGGAAGAAAATACATCAAATGATCAATGTAGCGGAATGCAAACTCTTCAGAGTGACTTATGTATAGTCAGTTCTTGATTTCGGCCCTGACCAACAGACTGACATGGAGGTAAAATGTTCATTCAAGCAATCAGCGTCGATAGCGCATATATCCTCATCTTTACCTGCCACCCCCATAAAGCGTATATTTCGCCTCAGGTTTTTTGGAGTTAGACTAGGGTTCAATTTGGAGGCAAAATAGGATTTTTTGGCTTGCCTGAGATTTAGTGTGACGAGATTTCGGACACTTTTATAGCGATGATGAGCTGAAGGGTCCCGTGAAATTTTATAGCGATGCATGGCGGCATTGCGAAGCGGATGTTACACGTCTTGTAATTAAACTAACAAGATGTAGTCACATATTACCCTATTCTACCTATTCTACCTCTCTGCTAGGTTGCTCCCTTGAGAACTATTTAACCAGGCCTAGAATAAAATTTCTTCACAAGCTGATAAATAATAGAACTAACAGGCTGAGTCCCTTTTTGGAAAGCTGAAATTCTTGGCTCGGCTAGATATACAAATTTTGTGGTTCCTTATTCCGAATATGGACATCGACTTTCTTTCTCATTGCATGCGAAAGTGTAATCTTCTTCTATATGATGTTCACCTGCTAAGGGCGGCAGCAGCTTTAGCAGACTTCTTCAGTTATCATAATATGTATATGTTTGATTAATTTGTAATCTGTCTACTACTATGAGTTTTTATTTTTTATTTTTATTGCTTTTCTTTTTGTTATTAATACACTTTTTCTTCTCTTATTTTCTAGGCCTTTTCTTTTTTAACGGTAAGTCTACTAAAGTTTGTCTATATACGGCGCCGATATTCGTGTTTTTCACCGTGAAATGGCGCTCAAATGCATGTTTGGCTTCATCTGGCGGCGCGGTATTATCGCACTCGACCATCTACGATTTAGATGAAACTTTCACAGTATATAGGGAATACAAAAATAAGTCACCAATATTTTTTTGTTTCCTCCTATTACGCCCTCCCCCCGCTAGTGGGTTCAACATTTTCGTGACGATGAAACGTCATTTTCAAAAAATCATATATGGAAAACGAAGCAACCGAATTTTTTGATTCAAATGATAAATGAAAGTGTAATGCTTTATATTTTTTATAAAAACATATAGCAGCACGATATAAATAGTATTTTTTGTTTTCAAAAAAAAAAAATTATTAACTAGTGAGGACGTCTAGCACATTTTTTTTCTATTTTTAATTTGACGCTGGAAATCTTATCTGTCTATATACAAACAATTGCGATGGTATTCGGCTTCGTTGGAATTTGGCCGAGATAAACGACTGGGAATAATGACTTGTGATTAGTTTTAAATGAAAGATGACAGATGTAATAAATTTAGGAATTAAAAATGGCTTAAATATTCTAAAATTTAGCGGAAAAATAATAATGTAATGCCCGAAGAAACGTAGTATGTTACGGAAATCATTTTAGATTCGGTAATTAGAAATCGATCGAGGTTTAGTGCAAATAATATTTTTTAGAACAAATAGGGGTTGTAATTAACTACCCGTACTTAGTTGTACTAGGGGTCTGTTCTCGTCGGCGACTGCAGTCGACTTTAGTCAAAAAGACTGCAATCAAATTAACTCGGCCTGGAGAATGTGTGAGTAAACGTCAAAGAGGTAAAAAAGGAAATGAACGAAAAATCATTTTGAAAAACTTTCCTATTTCCCGCGCGAGTTAACTTACTTCCACCTCAGGAGCACGAAGTTAAATGACTCAAGTCGACTGCAGTCAATTGACTTGACGACACGAACGCAATTTGGTGTATGTGAACACTCCCTAAAAAGGCACACCGCCTACACATACAATTAAAAAAGCCGTGTCCGTGTACAGTCGTGTGCAGTCGCCGACGTGAACACAGCCTAGGTAACTTCCGAACTAAAAAATTGATATAAAAAAAATAATTGTATATAAAATCCTCAAAATTTTTCGTTTAATTTCACCCATTCCGCCGAGCGCACCCCTTAGTTTTCATGTCTAGTATTGCGGCATATCTGAGCTGTATTGTGAAAAAAGAAACACACTTCAACATTTACATAGAAATATCGATATTGGAGTATCAATATAATTTGAGGTTATCCGAGTAAAGCTCAATTTGATTTATACTATACTCTATTCTTTGACTCTATGATTTTTTTTTAAATAATTATATTTATAACTATTTTGTTCTTAATGTTATTTTAAGTCAAGGTGTTACACCTTGGCCTTTGAATGGGATCCAGCGTTAGTAGGTAATGAAAATAAGACCACTGATTTTGCCGATGGTTAGAAATTAACTGTCCCTCTAGTTTATTAAATCAGTACATTTATATTATTTTATTGCTTACTCTAACAATATAATTTATTGAGTTCGATGAATCTATGAACTCATACAAAGATTACATTGCAAAAATAGGAATGTCAAAATACCAGAAAACATATTGCAATTGTAAGAATGACAAAAATGCAAACATACACATTTACTCGATTTACTCGATGAACGAACTGGGAAAATTGATGCTTCCCTGCGTGCACTCACTTCGTAATGTACGTAATGATGTAACATTGAGAAATTAAGTGACTTAAAAATAACATGATCTAATTTACTTATTCTATGTCCAAATAAATGATATTTTACAAATTATAAACGTTAAAATTTATTTGTCCAGTGAAATCGCATCTATATTTTGTTTTCTAATCATATATCTAATTAATTTTTTAAATTCGTTCAATAGTTTCGTAGATAATTCGAAAAGAAAGCAAACCAGTCCTTTTTAAAATAAAAAATTGCCGTTTTTTGAGTGATAAATGGCTCTACTTTAATCTCATGTTAACGAAGAACGGTTAGATCGGCGAAATTTGCAACATAAACGAAAAACGTTTACAATAGACTGTTAATGCATACGAAAGAAAAAAATGGATGAAATATATTTAAAATGAAGGAAGGGGTGTATATGACTCAAGTGCCAAAAAAGCATTTTTGAAGGTAAATTATTAACATTCTCACTCACTCCCTCTTTAATTTGATACCCCACACGCCCCATTTCGGGCCATCCCTACACGGGTGGTACCCCCCCCCCCCCCCCCTATATTGTTAAGCCAGGATACCATACGATGTAAAGCACCGCATGGAAGGAACTTATATTGTTAAGCAAGCATACCTTATGATGTAAAGCACCGCATGGCAGGAAGGAGAGAGGGAAAGGATTAAGGGACATGAGGAAAGTGGGGGATGTGCCGATGTATGTCAATCTTGAACCTTCGCAGATTGTAAGCCTGAGGAAAAACAGCAGATGGTAGACTGTTCCACATTCGCAAAGTTCGGGATAAAAAATATCACGGAGTTTTACTGTACGGCCGAAAGTATTTGGAAGGGTGAGAGGATGTGCGCGGCTTGCAGCGCGAGTATTGCGTGCAGGAATTAATTTACAGGGCATCAAACTAGATATTTCATCGGAGCATTGGACATGGGTGTAGTGATAAAGGATCGAAAGACATCCAACATTGGGGCGATGCTCGAGTGAGTCGATATGACAAGTTATTGCCACATCGCCAATGAGCTTAAAGGCTCTTTTCTGAACAATGTCTAATGAAGCTAAGCTGTGCGACCAGCCCTAGCCCATATTAGAACGATAAGACCAAGGATGCCAGCAAGTTTGATCACTGCAATCTCACCGATGTCGCAGTTCATTTGAACCTGAAATTTGATCAGAATAGATACGCATTGTTGTATGACATGTATGCAAAGTTCACACAATCATACCATGACCATCAATATCAGCCGTTCATCTTATGGGAGAAGTTCAAAACGGATGTTCCGATCACTGTCATTGATTCTTCACATCAAAATGAAAATGACATAAGGCTTGAATTCAAGACATCTGAAAATATAGCAGCTAATACAACTGCATATTGCCTGCTTTTATACGATATAATAGTGGAATACAGTCCGCTGACAAGTGAAGTGAGAAAGTTAAATTAAGAAGATGGCTGCCATTGCAGACGTTCAAGGATTCAAAACAAACTGGCAATTTTAACCCATCCCCGTTCAGATACTAAGATTTGACTACAGCAAAAAGAAAGCAAGTAAAATGGCTTCAACACAATTTTCATGGATTCCGCTGGAATGATGGTTACATACCGTATCAGAAGCTGTATACTATAGTTGAACCATAGCTTCGAAACAAAACCATATATGTAAAGGGAGCTGAAAAAGTTCATTGGATGCATGGATGACTGTTGGCGAGGATGAAATCATTATCAACGTCGAAGATGAATGCAACTGTGGAAAATTAATAGAAATTAACACAAATGCGTCATCTTGCCAAATTCATATTGGACAATGTGCTATAAGAAATATTTTCGAAATAAGAAATTTTATTGAAAATTAAAAGAAATGATTATAAAACGTAATACTTTTCAATACACACCCCTAAAGTCAATAATAATTTGATAAGAAAACATCAAACAAAGGTGATATCATGTTGTGAATTTATATCTAAAACTTTCCCGCTAAGGTAACTTCAAGTAAGTTACAAACCCATCATGTAAAAATCTAAATTTAGATGCAACACTCATCAACAGTTGTAATAGCTCAGAGCCAGGTAAAATCGCTAATATCTCGAAAACCATAGCCGTAGAGGATTTCTAATGAAAATGTTGTCCCCCTAGAGCTAACCGCCCGACAAACTTCTTCTTGAACCTATTGACATGCACAAATATATCCTAGGATTAATTTGAATTTTTACTAATATTAATTCAAAACCAACCTATAAATTTAGGAAGCAAAACGTCTGAGCCAGAAACGCCATAGGACAACTGTTTTACTAAATGATTAAAAGTGCAATGTAAAAATTAAAATTGAATAAAATGGTACTGTCAATTAATAGAAAGCACAAATCTTCAATTAAATCAACTTCCATTTGTTATGTTTTTGTTTTATTTTTACCATTTTTTAAAATTGATAACATTAAATATCAAGATAATAACCCTTTCGGAACGTGATATATATTTAGGCTAAAAATATCAATTTTTCGTAAGTAAACCGGGGGGTGATTCTGATCTCTTTGTCGTAGCTTAGGCGTATATTTTAGTCACATATTTTGAAATTTCACCTCAAATTTGTCGTACTTTTATATTCACCATATTCATTTTAATTTATCCTTTTCATCAACCAAAAAATAAACTAAAATGAATTTTCAATGAACTCCTAAAAGTACGACAAATTAGTCAGCTGCTTCCGAGGTTGTTACAAAAATTGTATACTGTGGTAAATGGATATTCTACACCTAATTAGAGCAATACAAGTGTTTAAATTCGAAATAATATTTTGAGTTTGTAATGTGAAGTGTCATTTTCAGTTCATTCTACGTAATGCACTGAACTGAATAAAAACATGAAAATATCAGTAGAAAAGTTCATTTCGTTTAGGCGTATATTTTGATAAAAGACAAAAGATCAGAATCACCCTACAGTCTGGTTAAAATTTATTAAATTTATTTGTTGTCCAGCCTTTACTCTGATATACTCTCTTGAAAAAGTACACTCGAATTATACAGGTCACTTTTCTGTTTGCTATTTAATCTACTAGGACACTTCCCATTACAAATGCAAAGCTATTAGTTCGAGTTTACACTGTTAGTTAGTGGCGAATATTCAATTTTTTATCACAACCTAGGGAGTTGTACTTTCAGGCGAATATTCTGACATTTATTCATTGCAAATTCATTTTATGGTAAATGATAAGGATAAATCAAAATGAATATAAAACTACGACAAATTCGAGGTGAAATGTCAAGATATGTGACAAAAAAAAAACCACCTAAGCTACGACAAAAGATCAGAATCACCACAGCCCTCCCTGCTGGCAGATTTTGATGATTGTTATTAAGCAGAGCCATCGCAGTTATTAAATAATACCGCATGAACTGTTCTTCCCTTCTTCCGGAATTAACGCCGAAATTCTCATACTTTTTTATTATGGTACGAATTTCATCAGCCACGAACTTGGAACTACTGATGGCTTGGACCTCACCTAAAATTGTAACATCCTCTCCATAGTTTTTACCTATTTTTTCCTTTACTTGCTAGCCGTAAATGTTTAATTATACTTTTAAATCCAGAAAGTGAAGTAAATACGCATATGAGAGTTGAATCTATTTATTTTTACGTATTTATCGTGATTGGTATTGAATACGTCCTTTCAAGATTAACTTATATTTTTCTTGCAGGATTAACTTATATCTATTGACAATTTCTCAACTTGGTTTGCCTTTCAAAGTATCCTTTGTTAAAGCCCGTGGTGATTACATTAACGTTTTATCTAGTACTACTAGTATCACTTATGTTCACGTATGCATAATAAAATTTTTAAAAAAATCCTTTCAAGTTTTATAGCAAAAGTATAAGTACTGCATTGAGTTCACTGAAGTTAGCTCGTTCATCAATATTTTGGATTAGACAAAATTAACATGTGCGGCGGCAATAAAACCAAAGAAGAAAATAATAAAACTGAATTTAGTGTAGAACTGCTGAACAACAGTAAACCCCTTTCTAATTAGAGACGAATAAAAGAGTTGATTTGAATTGAAATTGCGGGGCTGCATGTTTCCGCTTACAAACGTGACTATGCTCCAGGAGAACAACATAACAATTTGCTTAATAGCTTCAGTAATAAAAAGTTAAAAGCGAAATAAAAGCCGCTAACGCTCCTTCAAATAGTAAAGCTAGGCGACTTGTCAATAGTTCGAGCCTTTTCGTGAGGATAATTTGCAGTAAATATACTACAGCGAGTATAAGTATCGTTCACTGGAATGGGCGGAATACTTTACCGACATGAGACGAGCGAGACCTCCTTTACATTGCCAGTGGAACCTTTTTGGTTGCCTATCAAACAGGCAACGGGCATTTATTCAACACGAATTTTACTCTCTGTCGTAACTTTTAACGTCGCATCGTGGACAATGACCACTTATCCCTGACTTTTGAAACTGCTAAACATTTTATCGGATTTACGTGATACAATTCTCAAACTATTGCAGTATAGTCAACATTTCACCTTAACGGTCAACTATTCCTTGAGGACTCCTTGTGATTGGAAATGCCATTCTTACTAGGAAACTTCGAACTACCATTTTTGCCATCAGGTGTCTTGAACTTTTGTAATGAAAATTCGATTTAAGTTAGCGTGTTTGGAACTATTTTCTTTGTATATGTACCTACAAGCAATGAAGGTTGCAAACATTTTCCGAAAAAAAATTCACACTTAAAGTAAGCTGTGATAGTTTTATGGTTAAAATTTGGTACATACCTTAGAATATATAGCAAATAGGACTGCTGATAGGCCAGATTTTGCGCAATGAATTCTGATTGTATTCATTCGACATGTTTTACATGTATTTTACATGCCGTCCTTATTTTAAAGAACATGTCAATTTTCAAAAAGTAAACAAAGTTTTTGTGCGGGGCCACTGCTGTAAAAAATTGTCCTTTTTCTACTTTATTTTGAAATAATTCACATATTTAATTTATATAAATCTTGGCTTCTATTAACAAGAAAGATAATTAACATATAGACTAAGAGCTGGCGACCAAAATACTTACATCATTTCATAAACAAAGTGCTCCATCTTATCATACTCTCTTAACATTGTTGATTACTTATTGGGAAGTCTGCCTGGCTTCCAGGGGTGGACGGTCCTGGGAGATGGCCTCGAAGGTCTTGAAAAATCCGGTAACTTACGTGATTTCATAGACTGATTTTTGGTGTGGCAGGTGAGAATTATATTTCATGATCAATGGTAAAAATGGCAGACACATTTTATGGTGGGAAAGTAACGGCAGACGCAAAAAAAAAAAAAACACGGAAAAGTGTGTATAACTTACGTCATACCACGATAACTCGAGAACGCTTCCACATAGAGTGCAGAATCTTGCACATGGGCTTTTTTTTTTTAGAAAAAAGAATATTTAGTTTCCAAAATGGGACCAATCTAACAACTCCTTCGTAGGGTTTCCATACAAAAATTTCATTTCTCGCTATATATTAGGGCACTATCGGAGAACACATCGACATAGAGAGTTGTAATTTGATACAAGGTATTTTCATATTGATGGCAATTACCAGTTAAAAAAAAACTAAATCGGTCAAACCCTCCTTGGTGCTGCATACAAAACTTTGGGTTTTCACTATATATTTGAACACTGCCTGAGAACGCGTCGAAGCCTTGATGATTAGAGGAAAAATTTGTTTTTTTCGCACATCTTGGACTATGTATACCTTTACAACCAATTCATCAAATAAATAATGGGAATTTAATCCGACCTCGACCATAACCTTTGAGATCTCCTCACTTAAACTTATTAACTACTTAAACTCTAGCTGAGATCGTAGCTATGATTCTAGCTCTCCTCATCATTTTTCTTAATTTTACCTCTCTTCGGTGAGTGTTATTCTCGACAAATATTAATAGGACAGATTAGTCGAAAATTTGTAATGCAGTAAGTTAAGTCCCAAACACAATAGTACCATTTCGATCCGAGGCGTATATTTGTAAAATTTGGTTATATGAGACATACGTGCAATTGGGCACTTACACTGAAATGAATCGAAACGGAGAAGTTGAGCAAAACTTAAGCTCTTAAAATTGCCATAACCTAGAAAAATCACCCGTTTAATGTCTGTGTGTACTAGCTCGAAACGGATGAAGAAATTTTTATTGAGGAGATTAAAAAACATGAAGAGCTATACGACAAAAGCAACACATTTTACATAAAAAAAAGCAAGAAAAATGTGGAAATATTTGAGAAATTTAAAATTTGATTATTATTTTGATTTGTTATTTTGATTCACAAGTGATTTTTATGATGATGATTTCTATTGAATGTAGCAAAGAAGAAATGAAATGCAATTCGGGATCACTACGTAAGGGAAAAAAAATGCTCTCCCATCGGCGTCAGACACTATCCATAACACCAGTTGGTACTTATTCCATTTTTAAGATTTTTGGATAATTTTGTAAAGCCGAGGAGGTATGATTTTTTAGGATCTAATATTTGAAAAATATTGTTAAGCGCTTTACTATTTTAGAATGACAGAAAACACTTTAGGTTGCGACAATAATGTTGTAGGGGTGGAGAGTTCCAAGTCGGAGTCATTTCATGATAATAATTCCGGCATCGATGCATCCTCGGTGGCATCAATTTCCAACCAACAGAGACCATCACGCAGGAGGAAAATGTCAGATGATAGTGAAGTAGAGAAACAATTTGCGGAAACACTTCAGAAGTTTTATAAACTGGACGACGAAGATGGATAATTCTTGAAATCCATTATATAATTAATTAAATGTAGTTTAATTTTACGCATGTTACGCAAAGAGATGTGATTTCTTAATGGAATCACAAAAAATGTGACACAAAAGTTCAGTTCTTGATGGAACTACAAAAATTGTTACGGAAGGAAATGTTCCACCATATGCTTGTACATATAATAAGCTAAAGTAAAACTTTTGTGGTAATTAGCGTAATTAGCAATATTGTACTCGCGGCACGCGTATAACTGAACAATTTTTGTAGTACACTGTTCACAAGCCACATGTGACAATACTACCTCTGGTGGGTTGTGTTAGTGTAGCGGTGAACGTTAAAATTAGAACGAATATAAATAGTATTCATATTAAAAAAAAATGAAATAATAAAACACTTGTTTCCCCTACTTAGGCAACCTCAAGCGATGGCAAATATTGTGTAAAAAGGCGAAAGGCGTCGCTTAACTTTAATTATTCAATAAAATTAAAGATTTTTTTTTTGAGACCTATGAGCAATTGGGCTTAAGCCTGGAGGATGAATAGAGGGCCTTGTTGTGTCCTGGTGTCCTGGTGTAACTGGTCTTTGCTCCAAGACGACTCGCCTTGTTACAAGCTCGATGAACTCATATTTTGACGTGGTGACCGAGACATGGCTATGCAGAAAGATTGCAGATGCAGTGCTTTTTGGTCCCGAGTTCTTGTTGTTTCGCTGTGACCGCCATCGTTTGTCTTTGAATGCTCTTGTTGGAGGTGGAGTGCGTTGTGCCGTTCGTCGCAACCTTCCATGCACATTTGTTGAGTCCGGCGATCTGGAGTTTATATGTGTAGCTCTCAAGCTCTTGCTTTTTGGTGACTTTAACTTACCTAGTGTTAACTGGGAACACTCTCTGGATGATGAGGGCTTACTGCCTTCTTTCTCGGCGACTCCTCAACATCCCATATCTTTTATTGGCAACATTATTTCTTCAGGCCTAATGCAGTCTAGCGGCGTTATTAATGACTGCGGAAAATCTCTTGATCTGGTATTTTCTTCGGATCTCGTTAAGCGTTGTTTAACTACTATGATTCCTGAAACAACTCATCATCCGGCAGTGCCGGATCTAGGAAAGTTTTGAAGGGGGGCAAAGATGTTATTTACCGCCCCCTCTAAAAATGATCTTTATTTGGGCAAATTTTATTACAGTTCCAGGGTATACTAGGCATCATATGTATATGACTTATTTATACTGCATACCTTGGAACTAGAACCAGAATTGTTAAAAACAATTCGTATTTGAAACAAATGATTGTTATATAAAAAGAATTTGAAATTCAAACAAAAATTAAGATCGGTCGTTTGAATCTCAAACTGTTTTAAAATAAAAGGAAAGTAAAAAATCGTATCATTACAAATACAATTTATACCAGAGACAGACTTGCAATTGTAGTATTGATATATTTATAATGCAATTATGGCAATTGTAATATAAAATTCAGAGACACACTTGCTGTTTACGATACTAAAAATTTAATTAGAGAATTTACATTTGATTTATCACTTGATTTGTTATTTGACTTAAGAAAGTTCGGCGCACGTACAAAGCGCGAGCAGATACTGTGAAATTACTATATGAAAAATAAAAGCGAAATAGACACTTCAATGTGACAAGTGTCAAATATTAAATGTCAGAAAAAGTTGTAGCCAACATTATAGTATTAAATTCGGTTCTAAAAGGTTCGTGTATTATATTGTTTATAACTATGATCATATTGCAATAAACTCGTATACCGCGTACGTTTCGCGATTTCATTATTGAGCACCAATGTACTACATACTGAGTGTACACCGACCGTATACCGAGCTGTTTTTCAGTATATAGAGACAGACTTTCTGTTGAGCGCAAAATGCAATATTGAAATTCCTAGCCTGTCTCCGGTATTATTAACGCAAGGATAACAAATGAAAAACTTATATTATGTTGGAGCTCAGTTTTTATTTTTGCCGCTTTTCAATATGTATCTTCTTGTCTTAAACTACTAAAATTTGAGACGGTTTCAAAAAAATTCTGAGTACGAATTCTGGCAAAGTGCCGTTCAGGTTGAAGGGATTTATCCGATTTTTTACTCAGATTCAAGGGCTTTAACTCCGGCTAAAATGCCTAAATTTAGCTGGCATAAAAATATTTTCTGGAAACTCTGTGCTTGCGCCTACTGTCTTATATGATGATGATGGGAACATAGGGTTGCCAGCCACTTTTGTACAATTTTTGAATTCATTTCATATGATACAAAGGTAAAATTTGAGAATTTATCGGAATTTTTAGTTTAATTAGTTTACAGAGGCTTACACACTTATACTTAATAGACAGTAAACTGCTTGACTGTATAAGTATAAGCACAATTAAAAGTATGATATCAGCAAGGGAGCTTTTAGATTCCGGAAAGAAGACTGAAGTGTTAAGTAAGTATGGTCTGAAAAAATTTTCCATTCTTGTAATTAAGTCTGTCGTATTGCCGCCCCCTTAAAACTAGCGCCCGCGGCAAGTGCCCCCGGTGCCACCCATACATCCGGGCCTGTCATCCGACACTAGATGTAGTTTTGTTTTTTGATCCTATAACTTCATCATTTAATGCTTCTAGTAACTACTGTTATAACTTTAAAAAAGCTGATTTTGATAAAATGAATGAATGGTTATCCGCTTGTGATTGGACCAGTGTGCTGAGTGAACGTGACATTGATGAAGCTGTTAACTCGTTCTATGACACATTATTTCTTTGTTTTACTCACTGTGTACCATATGTTCGTTCAAATCGTGATTCGAATTGTCAACCGTGGTTCAATGGCTATTTGAAGCATCTTAAAAATTTTAAGAATTAAGCTTGGAGGAGATTCTATTCCTCAAGGAGTGATGCTGATAACGTTATTTATTCTAATTCGCGTGCTCAGTACATTTCGTGTTTGACTGACTCGTACAACGATTATGTATTTAGAATGAGATCGGCTTTGCGTGCTGAACCAAGGCAATTTTGGAGGTTTGTTAACTCTAAGCGCAACTGTGACGGATACCTTTCATCGGTGCGACTCGGTAACTTAGACAGTGTGGATCACTTAGAGACTTCCAATCCTTTTGGTGACTTTTTTTCTATATTTCTCAATTTTTGGTTTTTTTCATTTTTTCGTTTCTTTTCTTTGTTCTATTTTTTCCTTTGTTTTTCAAGTCACTCAATTTCGCTATTTGGGACCTGTTGATGAGTCAAAACCAAGACTTCAAACTTGTCCCCTAAAATAAAACGGGTTGTGTGATGAAATAACAAATACATTTTTTTTTAGCTTTTGCTACCGGAGAATCCAAAAAATGCGTTCTTGAACAAATTACACAAGAAGGGCAATAAGAGCGACATTTCTAACTACAGACCTGTCGCTAATTTAAGTTGAATTGGTAAGATATTTGAAGCCCTAGTTTGTGATGTTTTGTAATTCCACTACAAGCCCTTCCTGTGCTCTTTTCAGCATGGTTTTATGAAGGGAAAATCTACTACGACTAATTTGCTGGAGTTTAATAATTTCTGCATTTCTGCTATTGAAAAGAGTAAGCAAGTGGATTGAATTTTCACGGATTTCAATTAAGCTTTTGACCGAATTAATCATAAAATTTTAATTCACAAGTTGATTGTTCTTGGGTTTCCTACGGTCTTTGTCATTTGGCTTTGTTCTTGTTTATCTGATCGTACGCAACGAGTTATATTCCGCGCAGCTCTTTCTGACGAAATAGATAATACTTCCGGCATACCTCAAGGTAGCCATCGCGGACCAGTCCTTTTTATAATTTACATCAACGATGTATCTCTGATATTGGCAAATTCAAGAACTCTTTGCTATGCTGACGATGCCAAAATCTTCCGCATTGTTTCTAATGAAAACGAGCGTGGATTTTTAAACTCGGAATTAGACAACTTTCTTGCTATTAACTGTCTTCCTCTTAATATTAGCAAATGTACTACTATGTCCTTTTCTCGTAAAAGGAGGCCATAAACTGGATGCTTATAAACTAGACTTGACAAAATCAAAAACTTTGGTGTCTTCCTTAATACTCGTCTTTCCTTCGAACCTCATATTAATTCAATCGTGGCCAGGGATAATGCTACTTTGAGGTTTGTAAAGAGGTGGTCAAAAGAGTTTAATGATCCATTCATAACGAAGATCCTTTACTGCACTTTAGTTAGACCCATTTTGGAGTATGCCAGTCCTGTCTGGTCTCCCTTCTATGCTGTATACATAAATCGTATTGAGGCTGTGCAGCGGAGATTTGTCCGATTTGCCCTGCGTGGACTTCATTGGGATAACCCAATTATTCTGCCTCCATATGTTGACAGGCTTTAACTCTTTCCATTAGATTCTCTTGAGAATAGACGTAAAACTTCCAGAGTTGTCTTTGCATTTCAGTGTATACAAGGAGTGATAAGCTCCCCTGAGCTCTTAAATACTTTCAATATATCTGTTCCTGTGCGCTCCTTGAGGAACTGTGGCTTCTTCGTTGTTCCTGAACATAGTACAAACAATGGCTTGCACGAGCCGGTTTCATCAATGTCTCCTCTATTTAACCGTCGCGTCAGTTTAATTGGATTGACTTTCATTTTTCAAAAAGTCAAAAAAGAAATCAGCTTAGTTAAAGTTAGTTATATTTTTTCATTATTATTGTTATGATACTTTTTACGTTTATTATGGTTATGTATGCTTTTATGATTTTGTGGTTATATTTCACTTTTGGAAACTCAGTAATCAGATCCTTGATGAAGTTCGTTACAAAAAAAAAAAACAAAACAAAATTTCAAATAAATCAATTAATTTACTTCAAATTTAGGGGGGCTCATGACCCCGTGACCCCTCACCCCTGAGAAACCAAAGGCAGTTGTGCAAATTCTATTGAGTTCATTAATGACTGTTGGTGTGTGTTTATTTCATAAGAAAATTCGTTTGTTTACGAAATTTGTGTTCTTAACCTGTGATCAGGCTAGATTTCCCACTATAGTTTTTTCGCCGAAAATTAACGATGATTTTATGTGTAAAGTAAATTTGATAACTCATGATCTTCGATCTTATTGTGTTATTGAAAAACGTGGAATTTTCTTTAAATTGTTCGCGGGAAAATATTTTGTCACAGTTAATGAACTAATGGACATGGAAATTGAGCTAATTATTACTAAATTTCCATTTCCCATATGTTGCTTTGCATGCAACCTGTTTACAGTCATTTTTCATGGGGAACATTGAAAAATTGGTAGGTTTTTTTGCGAATTCAGTTGATATTTCTTAATCTATTAGTAACTATTAATTCAATTCATGTTTTCTTTCCATTTTAACTATTTTCATGGATGCATCTAGGTACGTAGGTACCATTTCTATGTGGGAGGAATATATGCCAGTTCTGAAGTTAAGTAGTTACTTTATATTACTTTGATTTTTACTAACACTTTTTCTTATTCTTTCAGCATTGTTCATCACTGAACATAACCAACTTGTGTGAATAGTTTTTAAATGAACATGTAGGTATGTATGTAGTTTCTATTTTACAAATAGTAATTAGCACCACAGGTGTGAAGAGTTTTTAGCACAACAAGTAGTTCCTATTTTCAATTAGTAATTAGTATAACAGTTTCAGCAAATATTTACGAAGTAATGTAAAATGAAGAAAAATATATATTTTTTAAATTTTTTGTAATTTTTTTTTGTAAATAAAACATTAAATGTACAGCTATTGTTCCTTATGTATCTATTTCATTAGAAGAATATAGCTCCTTTATTGAAAATTCATTTCTTCAGTTAATCCCACAAATTGAACGAGATGGTTAGTACATAATCGTGGTGAGTGCAAATTGATGCTTTCTTTCCTCTATTCACCATTGTGGATTATGTGATCTTTATCTTTCCAGTCTACGAAATTCGATGAGACATATATCTTCTCTTTGTTGTTGAGCTTAATAAAATTATGCAGCGCTACGGCTGCTAATTTTTAACATATTGCGGTAATAATTTAAAATTCTCCAACCAATATACCCAAAAACAATTCCCAATAATTCGTCTTGCTCTGGAAAACCTACAATTAAATATAGTTTTGTCTTCCACTAAATTTTTTCCTGCGTATGGCCGTAATGAGTTTTTCTTCAAAAAGAGATGGCCGCATCTCCAAAAAAGTAGTACGGAAAAATTGTGCTGTTTGGTAATCTACATTCTTTCGAAATGGGGAGTGCCTAAAAGAATAATTCTCGTCCAAATCTTGATTCCTTAAGAATATTTATTTTCATATTTAATGATTAAGGAATTAAATCGATATTTTTAATTTTATTAGTGTTGGAACATCGATGTTGACATCGCCCAATAAGCATCGATGTGGCAATAATATCGATCATATAACATCGATGTACAAACTACATCGATGTTAATGAATTTTAAATACCCTGAACAAATGTCTGACTGGTAGATCATAGAAAAAATTCTGTGTTTTTCTGTTTAGCATTTTTTTTGGTCTCGTCTTTATTAATAACTTAATAAAAATAACAAAAACAAAACAAAACAAGTACCTCTTCAATTCTAAATTTAAAGTTTCCTAAAAATAACGCACAAATGAATTAAATAAATATGAAAAATTACAGGTCTGAAAACTTCTTATCTACAGACTGAAGAAACAATAACTGGTAAAGGCGTTTTCCCTGCAAACTGTTTCTCATTTTTGCTGCAAGATGTGATAAGCCAAGATAAATAAGTTGGTGACGCTGCCATCATTCCAAAAGATTAATATGACGTGTTTCCAAAGGAGCGCTTAAATAAAGGGGTGTTCCCGATTGCCTACATTCCGAACTTTCGTCCGATGCTTCTGTTGTTTCCTCAATCAACAGGCGGATGTGATTAGCACATAATTTGACTTTTGTTGAGCCCGAGAAAGAACTTGCAGGTAGACGTTTTCCTAAGAGGCCCATACACAGTTACGCATGTTGGCCAACTCGAGTAGGACAACGATGTTGTCACGTAGATTTGGCCGTGTTTAGGCCTGTTTCTGGTGTGATACGTATGTCAAGCGGTTGGACGAAAATCAAATTAGTTTGATTTTAGTGGCGGGGCTACGAGTTTGACAACATATTGATGTTTGTCATGCACTCGTCATTCTTGAGTTAAGTCTATTGAAGAAATGGTATCAATTAATAGTTCAAACAGCTCCTGAAGCAGCAAGTTTGACAGTGTGTCGCACAACAAGTTGGACAACATGTTCGCAGTGTATGGGCCGCTTTAGCTGAAATAATAAGCAAACCTATATCGCACTCCTGGGGCCTAACTTCGTTGTCCCTCATTGAGTCAGTGACAGCAGTGTGATGTAAGGTCACTCTGATTGTTTCCTCCCAACTATTTAAAAGAATTCTGATTGGTTCCCCCGAACAATGTTTTCTGTCCCCAGCCCAAATCATTCTAAAAACTAATGATGATCAATTGTGACGATGCTTTGAAAATGAAATGAACAATCACTTCACTATTTCTCTTTCCTTTTTACCACGAAAATTTTATTGAAATATACGTATACTTCCTTTTTCAAATCTAGATATTTTTTTTGGAATTTTATTTGCTTTTTACAGTATGCATTTATTCCTTTACGGTAAGAAGCATGTAATTGGTCGATGTTTTAGTGCGTCGACATCGATGAAAAAATATCGAACATCGAGAGCCCAAACATCGATGTTTTGAAAACATCAATGAACATCACCCAGTACTAAATTTCATACCTACATCGCTCTGACTTCCGTACGCCCCTACGTGTGGTGACACAGGTACCAAATACCCCGAATCACAACCATAGGATCAATACATCAATATATTCTCCTATACAATATATTGATGTATCAATCACAATATGATCCTAAAAACATCAAATTCTTTAAAGCAAAAAATAATTTAATTCCAGTCATTTGAATTGCATTTAAAAATTAACCCTCACATTATAATAAAATGCAATTAAGCATAAATTGCATTTTATTAACAGGCACATATTGAATTCTCACGATATGCATACTTACCTACATACGGTGTCTTCTTCATTTCCTTTTCCGTATGTTGTTCATACATACATCAGTGAATTCCTCAAATCTAATTGCATATACATACATACATGAAATTATTCTCGTAGGCTTAAAATTATTATCTTATGACGGGCAGAGTTGCATATCAAATTTCAGTTTTTCTTGATGCATTTGTATTGCATCAAAACTTTTTAAGTTTTTCTCACATACGATTTCCAGCGTCGTGAGAAATTAAAAGAAACAACAAAAGAAACTTACGTGGGTGGGTACCCGGGGGCATCAAGCCAATCCTCGAGGAGTCGTTCGTTCTCGTCTACGAGTCGCCTCGCGAAAGATAAGATTGTTTACAGGTGAAATTTAATAAAAAAAAAAACAAAGCCTTTGGCGTTCACCTTGATTTTTTTTTTAATAAAACACCCAAACCTCCAGCAAATAACATTCTCTTTGATCTCTTCTTCCTGGACGTTCCAGGAAGCACGAGGGATCTCCGATATAACACTTTTTATATATACATATATACATAGGTATACATGCAACTCTTTAAATGACCACTTTTACATTCACTCGAAAACACAACAATCAGCTTAACCTCAACAGCAATACTTTAGACAACTCAGCTGATTTCATATTAAAGTTACATCGTACACATCCTTTTGAGCATGAATAAAAATGTGGAAGAGGAAAAGCATATAAATTTCCTAGATTTTCACTATCCAAAGAGTTAACAGACGTTTGTGAGCAATTGCGAATAAAAATTTTTACATCGAGTAAAAAGTTCTGAGTCAACAGGCAGACTTTATGTATGGCTGATATAATATGGAATTAATCTGTAATGAAATGACTTTAATTCCTTACTTTTATTACTAATATTTATTTATTTACTTAAGTTGAATATAGTTTTCATAATAATTGCAATTTAAACAACAAATTGTAACAAATATTTATATATGGCGAAAATACTTCTAGCGACACATTAGTTCCATACCGTATAGCCGAGGGTTGCTAAAACCGCTCTAAACGCTGTAAAGGAATTTCAAATCAAAGCTGATGACAGAAGGGCATTAGATAGGTAGGCGATTAATTAAGAAAATTACAAAAAACAAAATGTAAACACTCTTTTAAAGTTTTTCGTTTGTTTTTCGTTTTAATAACATTAAATAGATAACATTTTCCTTTCAGAATTAATAATCCAGTAAGTCAGGTTTGACAGGTCTGCCCTGCTCGCACATTCTATATCAAGAACGACTTGGTGTCGGACAAGTACCTTCTGTCGGCGACACGGACTTAATTCGGACGACGCTGGTAATAATTGTGCAATACATTGCTCCGTCACCAGATGACATCTGTTACCGTAGTAGCCTGATCCATCTGATATCAGATGTTATCACTGAAGACATTATATTATAATAACTCATTTGGTATCCGTTGAGTCGAGATAGGGTCGGCTTGACTTCCGTGACCACATTGGTGGGGCTCCGAGCCAACTATACCACACGAGATATTTCAAGAGCGGGCTGTCATAGGCTCGTCCAGGGAAGACTAATAATCGTTAAGACAGTTCAGTCTTATCGACGTAGTTCATATTAGGTGGAAGTTTACCGTTAAAGACTATCATTTTTCCAGACCAAACTTACCAACTACAGCAGAACAGTTCTCTGCCAAAGCCATTCGCTGTACTCCGGCTTCAGCAAAAGCAATACATGCTAAAACAATTCTCTGTCGAAGCCTTCGTTCATCAACACTAAACTTATCTACATCAGAAGACACTACTTTCATAATCTCTCTGCTGTATTGGGAGTTCGCCATCAACTATTTATTTAGGGAGATACTCGTCATAACCCAAAATAAGGCCATTTCTTAATGACAAGTATACTCGTCAAAAACAGCTTCTTTCCATTCAACATAAATGTACCTGTCTAAAGCTGGTACCGCACGACGGGCAAATGTCACTGAAAGTTTCAAGAGAATATTCATTAGAATTATCCATTAGCCCTTTAACTCGAGCCAAATATACCGACTCTAACTATCCGCAATATGTGCGAATACTGATTAATCATCATCAGCAATCGTCTTTCGTATTCATGCATTTCCTAAATGACGCGACGTGCTTTCGCCTTCACTCGTTGAATATTCAGTGATAACCGCGAGTCGTCTAAGACTCATGAAGAAATTCTGAGAGTATCCTTTATATATATATGTTTCGATCAGCAATACAGAGCGCTCTCATCAGGACACGAATGAAACCCTGAACTGCCTGGTATCCACTTTACGGTGAACTCTAGACAGCTGTCCTGATTAGATAGCCCTGTACGGCTGATCGAAACATATACATACTCTCAGAATTTCTTCATAAAATTCTGATTTGCGGCTGTAAGCCAACAAACTGATAGTACCTCGGTACTTGTCGTTTATTTCTCTGCTTATTTTCATTAGTTTTAATTAGTTTTTGTTTTTCTTATAAGATTTTTTTTACGTGTATTTCCAAATTATAAGTATGATTATAAGATTACTAAGATCTTTGAACATACCCAGAATGAATTAATAATAAATTGAATTGAATGAAATTTCCTTTGCAGTTTTTCTTCTTCTCTGTTGTCTTCTGCTAAATGTTTTGAAACTACAGCATATACTCGTAAATTTTCTGCCATGATCCTTACTCCTTGAAATGACTGAATTTGAAATTAATTCACTGAGGTGACAGTCTGTCTAGGATATTATACTCAACCATTAGAACACCTGGCATAGAGTGCTAAGGTTGATAGGAGGTGTCCAATTTTTACTATTGAAATAGTAATAAAATACTTTCATTCGATGTTATCTCATAAAAATTATAAGTAAATATAAAAAAGAAAAAAGTATTAAAAAAGATGAGATATCGTAAGAAAAAGCTTAAACGAAAGAAATTTTTTCCAGAAAATGAAACCTTCATCAATTCAATGAAATTATATCTTTGCAATTTTCAAGAAGCGTAGAGTTCTTTTGTAGGTAAGTACGAGATGGCTCTTAAATATTTTCCTTTAACGGCTTATAAGAAAAACCTACTTGCTGCGTTTTCCAGAGGAGAGTAAAGGAAAAAGTAAAAAACAACTATGTAGGTACTGTACTTCTCAGGAAATAAGAGGGAATCACTTTTTAATTATTAATATGAAAGGAGGGCTTTCGCTTCGACCCTTTTCAAGGCATCCGCCTGCTGTAAGGAATCAGGAAAATGTCATTCAATTGAAAATAATTTATTCAAGTTGGGTAATGTAATCCTAGGAAGAAGAGCTTTCTCTGCTGAACCGTGCTATTTTATAAATGAAAGGAGAAAGAGTTTCAAAACCGTAAATGCGAGTACCTACTTATAAAATGAAATATGGTCGAACATTTTGCCGATAAGTACTGCTAAGAAGAATTCACTTTTGTGGGGATACCATTAAAAGTGCAAAACGTTGCTCATTGCTATTTAATTAAGAATATAAGTATAAGTAGTTTGAATAGTATCTATTTTCACGGAAGGTGATGGCAAAGGTGACATTAATTTAGTAGTACTCTTGAGTGGGGATGTATACTTGTTCGTTATTTTTTAATATAAATAATAAAATACATCATTTGTTTAGTTACAAACGAACCACTTTTTTAAGTAATTTGTTTTTTTTTTATATTATACATGTACACGCAGTGCAAAGAGTGTGGATATAGGAAGGACAAAACAATGTTTATATGTTTTTGTTCGTGCAGCTTTCATTTATTACTGAACTCTTTATATATGGTTACTGAGAATACTAAGCACGTTAAAATAACAGTTTAGGTTTAATCAAAATTATTTTACTCGAATGAAACCATTTGCAAGCGCATCGAAAATCGAACAAAAGCCTACGAAAATATTTCTGAACGTCCTTACCGCTAATATTAAACTTCCTTTATATTAATGTTTACACTCAGAAAAATATTTAGTAAAAACGATTTAAAAATACATTCAAATTGATGAAATTTGTCATTGAATACGAGCCTATGAAATAGTTTGTCATATTGATGCAATAAATTTCGTTGAAATTACAATATAGATTTTCATTGATTCAACGATAAATGCAGTGAATTTAAGTGATAATATCAGTTGATTTAATTGTGCCAGGAAGTTGAATCAACTACCAATTCAGTCAATTAAATTGAATGTAGCAGTTGTTTTAACAAGGGAATGCTATAATTTGATTTTATCAGAATGTTGAAACTACAAAATTTAAAATTAATACAACAAGGCATTTCTGTCGACTTAACGTTATATTTGTCATAATTTCAACAATAGTATAAGCTCAATTTAATTTTATTTGCACTGTTGATACAACGAAGTTTACGAATAAAAACAACCATAGATCTGCACGTAACGCCTGGAACAATTTAGTACTATATATTCTTGGCGCATAGTTCAATGAGTGGCAAGAACAATTTCATTAAATTGAACACCACAAATCATTTTGAACTGTTTCGTAGAGGCGACGCCAACAAACCTCAAAGACAAATCAGATAAATAAAAACATTATTTGAGCAGAAATACGATTTGGTTGCAACAGAAGATGGTATGGATGCAAGAATATACATGTCTCCATGCCATACCTCAACAAAATTTTTTAAATAGGTACTATTTAACTAAAACTTTATCCTGAAGAATTTAAGAAGAATAAAAAGAATCTGATAAATTAATAAAACAATCTTTCAATCATTAACATACATTTATATTCTTTAATAATAGATAGTTTATATAACATTCAAAAAAAGACTTTCAGCCGAACAACAGTCTGTCCTGTAGGTAACTTATATTTATGAGTAGGGGGATGATCGAAAGTGTTTATACTTTTTATTTCAAAATGATCCATTTCATCCCCCAGAATAAAGCTAAAAATGTGCTCCTGAAATCCAATTACATTGATTTTCTGAAGCATAAAATAAATATCATTGAGGTTATCGTTAACAAAAATTTCACATATCTTATAAACATTAATTTTTTCAAAGTCTTTCAAAAACATAATGTAGTTGCGTTTATAAGTCGTACCGCAGAATTCTATTTTATTAAGACATGAGTAATTGTGTAAGAAATCTCTGTCGCCAATTATAGAGAGAATTTGTGTAACATAATCCGATTTATGTATGGGCGTACCGCAGTCTAAAGCCTTACATTGGGATAATAAATATAATTGATTATATTTCTTTTTCCCTTCAGTTGCACAAAAATATCTCACTAACCAAGAAATTCTGTAAAAAACACTTCACCGTCAAGTTCTTTTAACTTTTCTAATAGTTCTTCACTCTCAACTGCAGTATTTACAGTATTAATGACGTCGCTATTTCCAAGCAAAACACTGATATCATAATCTTCCACTGAATTTTTCTCCACCATCTCGATTTATTATATTTAAAAATTACCATCCGACTTGGACAACAAGTGTGTAAGGACTGAGATTTTGTGTAATCAAGAAGCTTTGATGGGCACATGATTGTTTCAATGATGCAGTGCGGTCAGTTTGACTGCCATTGTGTTAGAACAAATGCAGTGATGCAATTCATTTGACAAAACGTAGTTGTTTCAAAGAATAGTGGTGGTTAACTTAACCGTACCAGTTAATTGGTTCAAACAAAAATTTATTTGTTGTAACTAAGATAAAATATTGTCAAATCCATTATGCACTTTTGGTAATATGAAAAAATTAATGATCATTTTCGTTGGTTTGAATATATTGTCATCATTGATTTCAATGAATATTCTGTCATCCATCCAATGATATGTTTTTCGTTTCGATGAACTGTGATCTATTTTTTTCAATGAAATTTTAATCGATTTGACTAAACATTCATTAATACAATGAAAAATTCAATCAGTTTGACAAAATTTTCTCCCAATAAATTTGATGTCGTCGTTTCATTGAAATAACTTTAAATATTTTTCTGAGTGTACGTTCTATGAATTTCAATTCAAATTTAGGATGTTTACATAGACATTTCTTATAATTTTAAAATAAAGGAAATGCTAACAACTTGAAAAGAGAAATTTATGGTTATGAGGACCTCACAAGATGAAATCATTGCACACTACTAAAAATGCAAAATCAATAAAAAATATATTTGAGGCAATCAATGATACCTCCAATCTGTATATGAAATTTCATTTAATTCTAAAAAAGTTTTGTTTAAACTTCCTAAAAAGCTGCCTTATTAAGTTGTAGCCACGTCAGGTTTTCATTACTACTAACACTAAAGTACGTTTACTCATTTCAAAGGGGTAACAGTAAAATAGTACAGTAATTATTAATGTTTATTAAATCATGATAAATTTTAAAAATGGCCTCCATAGTCCACGCGGGCATCAAAATATAGCAGAGCTCGTCAGATCATGATATGTTTGAAATTGGCTGGCATTCGTTTTCTACCCTCTGTTAAAAATATATAATTGCATGGACTGGAGTAGTAGAATATACCGTAGATTTTAAATGTTGTTTAAATTTTCGATGTCGATTGTCGATCGTCATACTAGTCTGTGGTATTGCATTCTCCCTCTATATACTTTGAAAACATCCAAGTTAAATCGTTTCTTTTAAAAACGGTTTGGCGGACAATAAAAATATTGTACCGATTTCACACCTTTTTATATTCTGAGGAACTTTTCAGTACATTAATAAATCTTTAGGGCTGGCTGCTTTCCTAGTATACGTAACAAATCTGGATATCTGGAAATTGTCATATGGCGACGATACGAAAAAGCTGCCTGATGTCGCCCATTTTGCGAATTTTCTAACTCAACTCTTTTCAAACAGTGTTCAAAATATTTACAATGTTTTTGAAATTAAAAATTTTGAATGGTCCCCTATTGTACCCACGAACCTAACCATCTTACTTTTTTCATAATATTATTGTGAATAAAATTTCATCTCGCTAGTGAGAACAACCATTTCATTCCTTGCATTTTTTTGTGAAACTGATAGTTAGAAGAAAGAAGTGTTTATTTATGCAGTTCAATTGCAGTAAGTAGAGTTCTTGGAATGGATTTTCGATAATATTATCAAAATGTTGCTCATCATTGTGTATTATTAAATTTATCAGATATCTTCATCATCACCTATAATCTTTGTAAAATGTTTGTACGGCATCGTAGATAGCCTCTCACACTCTCTGCAAAATTTCAGTAAAGATACTAAATTTTGGTTGGTATAATGAAAGTTTGCGGGTCATTAGGGGTTCCCTATATTTTTAAATACCAAAATAAAATAAGTGTTTAAATATTAACAAGTAATAGATTATTTAAATATATGTGCTTTGAAGCAATGCAGAGACTTCTGTACAAAATATAGAATAACCAGCGGAGACAAGTTTTCATTTAGGGGTGGGACGGCCGGGAGAAAGTTTTGTTGGAGTTACCAACCTTCCCCGAAATCAAACAACGCAAACAACTCTGTATATACTCGGTGTACACTCAGTATGTACAACATTGGAACTCAATATTGAAATTGCGAAATTTTGGCGGTATAGAGAGGTCATTGCAATCTGACCTAGAGCCGAATTTTGTACTGCAATGTTGGCTGCAACTTTTTTGACATTTAATATTTCACACTTGTCAAGTTGAAGTGTTTATTTCGTTCTTATTTTCCATATAGACAAATAATTTTACAATATATGCTCGCATTTTGTACGTGAGCAGCGGAACGTCATTAAGTAAAATGACAAATTAATTGACAAATCAAATGATGAATCAAATGTAAGTTCCCTAATAAATTCTTTGTATCGTAAACAGCAACTGTAACTCTGCAATTCTATTATTGTAATATGACATAATTGCAATATCAATATCTCAAATCGCAAATCTATCGCTGGTACTAGAATATAACAATTAACAGATTGCTAACTTAGCTCATTGGTTGTGTTGTGTTACGATTATTTCGTGTGCCCTGCCCTGTTCTGTGTTTGCTGCTTAAGACAGGATTTGAAAATAATGATCGATGGGTGTCTAGTAAAAACTCCTATGAAATATTTGCCTAGATGAAATCATAGGGTATACTAACCTATAGAAATAATGCTGCTAGATCTAAACAGATTGAACACCCACGCATAACTCCAGAACACGTGCACTTAGAGAGCTAAATTTTTACATACCGGATTTGAAAAAAAATCTTAATTTAAGTTCGAAAATGAGACAAATCGGGCAACTCCTTCTTGGAGTTGCCATGCAAAAATTTCGTTTTCATAATATATTTGGACAGAGCCTGAGAACGTGTTAATGTAGATAGCTGAAATTTTGTATACCGAGTTTCCATAAAAATAGTAAATACCATGTCAAAAATGGGATAAATTGGTGTACCCCTTCTTGATATTGTCATATAAAAATTGTGGTTTATTACGTGTACTGTAAAAAGGATCACTCCTAGACATTTTTATTGTATAGAAAAGTTCTTCAGAATATGAAACCCTATGAATTGGTTATAATCATTTTTACTGTCTAACGAACCGTTCTAGAAATAAATGGGGAAAACCATATTCGTCATCACCGGAGGTTGTATGTATATTGCCGATTTTGTAAGTGCAATTTCTATGAGTTTTCAAAAATTGCCGGTAGATGGCGAAAAGTGAGCATGCAACATTTTTATAGATTTATGTTTTTTAAATAGGTAAATGATCCTCCTGAAATTTTGTATAGATAATCTCTTGATAAAAGCGCATCCATAAAATAATTAAGAAATTGGATTAATCGACATTTCCGAATGAATTTTTCAGACAGAAATTTTAACTGTTGAAAATTAAATTTCGCAACTTAGGGAGGGAGGAAAAGTACGCTTAAAAATTCCGAAAAAAAGCACCAAAAAATTAGCAAAAGGAATTTTGCAAATAGGATAATATTTACTCTCAGAACACCCGAGCAATTTGTTTATATTGTTAAACATATATGAATGAGCTTTTGACATTCAATCTATCGTCCGATTTAGGTGAAATTTTGTACAAATATTCTACACAGATGTAAAATATAAAAAAAACACCCCACGCCCGAGAATTTTTTAAAAATTTAAAATTGTTTTTTTTTTTTTAATTAATATATGGTGTTGGGTTACTACTCTGTAATCCGCTGTCGTAAAAGTCTCGTAATAGTGTCATAAAATCAAAAAAAAAAAAACCAAAATGAATTTAGCAAAAAGAATTTTGAAAATCGGTTGGAATTTGGTCGCGAGTAAAAGGTTGGTGGCCTTTCAGTAGCACGCCTATATGTCATAAATATGTGCAGCTAATTAATGTAAGTTGAAAGTAATTTAATGAAAATCGCAATAATATTTTGGAAAGTGCTCTTAAAGTTATTGGGATAATGCCTTCTTGTTTTTTGTAGGTGAAAGATGTCAGTTTATATGTAGATAATTGTAACGAACGAAAAGAAAGTGGCTTAAATGTTGCGAATATAATAGAGTTTTCCGAAAAGTGTTAAAACTAACCCCGGGTTCCCCTACATTATGCATTATTTTAGTTTCGCTTGGGCATCTGGAACTCCCACTTGCCTAGTCAATCCCTACACATAATGTAAGTAAGTAAGTAAGTAAGTAAGTAAGTAGTAAGCGACCTCTCCTTGTTAGATCAACTCTAGCTTTTTTACTTGTTCTCACTGTAAATTGTCTAAGAATCAACGAAAATGCGAAAGTGCCGACTTAATTAGTAGTAGTTCTATAACGATTTTTGTAAACACTAATAAATTCGGTCGACGGTCAACGGGTGCAATTGAAATTGTATCTACGCCTGTGTGAGGGACATAGTGTAAGATTCTGGCATCGATAGTATGCTTAAATACAGAACGCTCTGGGTGGTATGATGATATACCATAGGAATCAGTATGTATGCAGATGATTTGGCCTTATAGTACTGTATATCAGGAAAGTCTCGAGTCTCTAAATAAATCCATACCGAAAATCTATGTCAATATATCCGAGTTAAGATCAAGTAAAATAGACGGATAATATTGATATATAATAAAAATGACATAGCCCAACACCAAGGTCTTATAATTATAATAGAAAAGACAGTATTCTTCGAATTCTTGACCGTCTTGAGACTTGAGGAGTCTGAGAATGGACACTCTGCATCTTGGAGTATGGGACGTTTACATATTGCAGCGGAATACTACCATAACTTTTGTTAAATCATCACTAACATTTCTTTGGTCGATAATCTTTTCATACAATTTAAGAAGCCAAAGATCTCCAATTAGAACTGCCCTCGCAATCTGTACCTAAAATTCAATACGTTAATAAATTATTTAGCGAAACTGAAGTTTTTATTGCCATATTCATTTCAAAATCAATTCCAAGAAATTTATTAAGTAGATGCATTATAGTTAAAGCTAACTAATCAGTATAATTTATAATTTAATCTAGTGAGGACACTAATCTAAATCAAGTATGACAGTACATACCTATGTCAAAGGTATTAAAAGGGCTCTAAAGTTACAGTTTAACAAAAAAACGGGAAGACCATGCCTTCATAGTGTGTATTAGAAATGAGCGATACTGATAGTTTGAATAATTGAGAAATGTTATTGAACTCAGTTATCATTTATCTTATCCTTAATGTATAGTGTACAATACAAGATACTTATAGCGAAGGAATTAAGATATGTTTCCTACATTGCCGGCAATTCTGAGAACGGGTTTTCTTCTGTTCAAAGAGAAAATTTACACCTACTTAGATAATTATTTCATAATTGCGAATTTCTCTCAACAGAACTTCGGTAAGGACTTTCATTTGCCTCCCTTCTTCATATAGTTATAAATCTTTTCTCCCTAAGCTAATTAAAATTCAAAACACATTCGTAACATGTAGAGACGCACGAGTAATGAAAAACCAATCTCGTGAGTTTCTAAGGAAATATGTGTGAGAGTTTGCTAATAGGATTTTGTTTGAGCTTCGCTATTAAAAACAACAAACTTTTGTATCAAGAGGCTTAAGGTAAAGCAATAAAAGGCATGAGGTGTATGTGTATGTACTCAAACCATAATATACAACTTACTCTAAATTGCACGGATTTCATTTTATTAATACAATAAATTTCAAAAGTGCCACGAACAAGGTAAATTTTATTAACGAAGGATTGTAGTAACTAGCAGATTGGGAAAATTGTTGATTAAGGTGAAAATTGAAAAAGAAAATTCAATAAACTGGAAAATTTATAGTTAATAAGTTAATTTTTATGTGAATCTGAGAGTTCTGTGGAAAAAACAAGGAAATAAATCTTGAATTGATATAAGACTAATTCTTCCGATACCCGGTTAGATGAATGTTTGTATGTAATTTCCTATACGTGTTAAACCCAAATTTTTGTATGGCAACACCAAGATGGGGTTGCCCGATATAGTCCATTTACTTGTTATTTACAACTTTATGAAAACACCGTGTACATAATTTTATTTTAGCTCTCTACGCGATGGTCCAAATATGCAGTGAAAATAATATTTCTGTATGGCAATCCTACGTAGGAATTACCTGATTCATCCAATTTCCGAGCTCATATTTAGCTTTGAATTGTGTATTTTATTCCATCGAGTGCGGCAACAATTAATTGCTACTGTACGTTAAAATGAAGTTATTTATACCAAATCCAAGGCAAATCCAGCAAAGGGCAGTTTTAAATAAATTTTCGTAATAAATTTTTGTTATTTCAGATGAAATATGTATTAAAAGGTGGAGAAGTATGAAGGACCGATTTGCTAGAGAGAGCTGTAAGCTTTTTGCTTTATGTGGGATTGCGCAAGTGGACTCTGATACTTGGGAGCTGTACGAGGCAATAACATTCCTCAAAGATCATTTGCTAGCTAGGAAGAAAGCAATGAATAAATATTGAATAACGGTGATTTTTTCGTAGAACGCATGGTACCTACAGGGAAGAGGACTCAGATGGAGCGGATAAGGCTCAGTTCTTAGACACGAGCGACCCTTTCTATAGCGAGCTTGATGTCATGTCTCAGGAAAGCAGTTCGTCACAAGCGAAAAAAAAGAGATGTAGCACTGCGGATTTTAGAAGGCTGTTTCAAGGCGCAGTGGATGCTTTCAAAAATGCATGTAAGCCCTTAATGAGTGCGATGGCTAGTAAATTGGAAAATTCACGTCATGTCTTACAGAACAGTGCGGTCCTAAAAATTACTGAGTACATAGTGAGATTGGAGAACATTCATATTAGGCTTTCAAATGAAATGCCGGAATTTATTTAGCGATTTTTTTTTTAATGTTTTATTTATTTAATTAATAAGTGTTGAGCCTGTTAAATAAAAAAATGCTGTGGTCCAAAGTTTAAATAGAAAAGAGTTTAAAAAAGCTGTTAAATAAAAAAAAAAGCTGTAACAACAAGTCAATAATTAAGTGTTTGAAAAGACTGTTGAATAAATTTTTTTTTATTTATTTTAATTTAAGCTCTTATTAATTAGTTGCTACTTTATCCTTACTTCTATTCATTCAATATTTTGTAGTTTGCAGTCTTTAACGATTTGTGTTTAATCTTATTTTGATATATAGTCTCTTTTTATGCTTATCCCATCTGATTTTGTTCCATTTCATTCATTTGTCTTTTTAAGTTTCTTTATATATAATGCTTGTTATATTTCCTGTACTTATTTTATGTTACTTTATTTTGCTTATAGCTCCCGAATATTTGACTACTTCGTTATTACCTCTAGTACTAAGATAGTTTATGCCGCAATGAGTCTGTTCATTGCAATTTTTGTTAATTCTTTGAGCAATTTTTGGATTCTATCGATAATTGCCATTTTTCTATTTCCGACTGATTAATAATTAATTCTAAATTTGTACGATTACTGCTGCCCTTTATTCTTTCTCCTATTGCTCATATATGTAATAAATTTTTCATGACCTCAATATTTCCTCGTGTTTTTAAATACTCTAAGGTAATACATATTCCGAAAAATCCATCGTCAGAGTTTCGTCCTATATATATCATTCCTTTTCTATCAAAAAAAAAAATTCTTTAGGAGCTCGCACACTCAACAGTTTTAAGCACTCCCTTTTTCTTTACTTAAACTCGTAAAATACTTATTTATTTATATACTTGCATGGCTAATACTACTATTTCCTTTTTTCCCTCTTTACTTATTTTATTAATTTTCATATATATTTTATCGTAATTTTCTTTTCTTTTTTTATTTTTGCTTCTTTATTTTATTGGATTATTACATATTTTTGCATTATTATTTTTTAGTTTGAGTTTGTTAAATTTGATTATTTAATGTTGAAACTATAATTAGAGGCTTGTATTAACTTAAACGCCTTGCATCTTACTGGACCGATTGCCAATAATAAATGAATATCTATCTATCGATCTACTCGATGTACCTAACGTTGTAACGTAGCGTAAGCTGGGCTTAAAATTATTAAATATGTGTATTTAAAATGTATATAACGTATATGTACATTGTATATACACATAAATAAAACCAAAAGGAAATAAATGAATTAAAAATTTAATTAAGTGGTTCTTGGATTGATAAGCTTCCTTCGTTCAAAATGTAGTCTCCAAGTGCTCTGCGAAGCTGAATGCCACTAACAGCCAGCATAAGCTGACAGATCACTAGGTAGACAGCGTTGAAGTGGAGGCGGCACGCTAGCTCGCCTCAGCTATTGGGGGAGAGTGTGGGGGATCCACGAAGACCTGCGGCTGTCACCTGCCATATACAAAAACATTTTCGTACCAAAACAAAAAGACATCGCTTACCATTACCTCCTGTCAAGGAGCAGATGTTCTGCCTTTTTTCTGCTTGCCCCATCCACCCAACGACACTGAGAGCAGCAGTTATTTTGTTCAGTGTCCCTATGATGATCTGAAAGAAGCGGAAGAGCGGACCTAGTCAACTTTCATTCTGATGAGGGCTCCAGGAGAGTGAGAGGAAAATAACCAAATCTATCGCCTCATTTCGTTCTATCAAAAGTATCATTTATTATTTTTTTTTCTTTAATTTCATCCCCGTAGAACTACTGTTTCATACACATAGAAGCTATATTACTAGATTCAAAATTGTGAAGCGTAAATAATGATTTTGTAAGAATTGAAAATTATAATATGATTATCGCTATAATGTCGAAAGATAATTCTCTACGTACTGCATGTCGTGACTAAAAGGAGGTATTATCGAATATACTTACTATATATTTCAATAATAAATTTCAATAGGCTCTAATTAAATTCAGTCTACGAGATATGTGATAGCATTACCCACACACATCTTTAACATCCCGCGACTATAAGTAATATCCTATACAGTGGCAGGCATATGCAATTAAAAACTCCCAACCATTACAATTTGAATCAAAAAAATTTTTCCTATAGTAATGTATAAGCTACGACATTAATCCAAAGATTACAACTATAAGGATGTAATACGTTATGACATTTTGTTAAATATAATCAAAATTCTACTAACTGTAAGTTAAATCTAAAAAAATATTTTGTATTAGTATTGTTGTATAGGCTATGGCACAAAAGATAATCCCTTTCGTACATAGTTTACGACAAGTCTTCCTACTATTCAATAACCAAAAAACCAATACTCTCTGGACGATGGCAACCCAAGAGAAGTCTAACGATATTGTTCTATATAATTAGGATTGAAAAATACTTACAGTCAATGTTCCCGACACGTTGAAGCGCTCCAGCTGCCGGCAAGTACCTGTATGAGTGAAATAAATAAATTGCATCTCCCGAAGATTTGTCTTGGGTGCCGTGGGTCAAGAATAACATTACGTTTATAATTTCTGGCCTAATCAAGGACAAAAGTACACGTATACAAACAAAATTCTACGAAAACACAACTAATGCTCTTTGAAATTCCCATACCTAAAATTTATCTGCAATTCAGATGAAAATATCTGAACCAATTTAGAAAAAGTATTAAAATCACTTGATAATTAATTCTTAACTACAACAAGAGTGAGTAACTTACTTCCTACTTTTCTACGGTATCCTTGGACTTTCTTGTCCCGTATGTAAGTGTATGTAATGTGCCTGAGGTAGCACTGTTGAATGCCACCACTTGTGGGTGATAATATGATTTCAGGAGTTATCGTTGGTTCAGGTCCCCAAAAATCGTGACCCTAGAATGTCCTGGTAGTTGGATGTGTTGTTTTTCTTTTTCCAGCGCTACCTCCGTTATCGCTTAGGTGGGGTAGTATAATCTACTCAGCATAACTATATTGTTATCGATGAATTCAAATCAGTAGAGGTTACAGTTTCCGAGGCGTGGTTCGAGCTATATACGATTTCCTTCGGAGATTTGCAACCTACGGATATCTTTCTGTTCCTTTTGTGTATGTAAGTTCGGGCTTCTTCCCGTTTGGACAACTTAACTATAAATTACAGGGCTTAGGGTACCTGTGTTATCGCCCCTGATGCTTATTTGTTACCAAAGCCATAAGGCTTGGATGATTTTTCTTCCTCCTAATTATTCCCACTTTGTTCTTCCAATCCTGACTCTTGGAATGATTTTCCTCGTTTCAATCAACTGAATCCCTTTCTGAGACCTTCTCTGCGTTCAAATTTATGTTTTATTTTTGCGCAACTTTACATAAATTTCCGGATTTTCTTAAGGAAACTTTTTCTGGCCAAACTTCTACCATCACTACTTTTGCTCATTCATACCGCACCAAAAAACATGACAGACGAAAAAGTCTTCTTCTTCCCCTTTTTTTCGACTGTCACCAAACTTAGCTGTATGGAAGCGCTCCTCTGTGTTAATTAGGTGGTGTTCGCTAACCGAATCAAGTCGCACCGTCCACATAGGCAATAGCTTACGTGTAGCAGGCTGTTGCTAGCTTCAGTGCAGCATAGCTACTGCATACAGTATGCTACGACCATAACGCATGGTAAATAGTGCTAAAAGGGCTGATCTGATCTTGTAAGTTGACTTTATCTCTGTCGGTAACGAGAAACAAGTCGAGGATCGAAGGACTAGAGTTGTTGAAATAAGTCGGAAAGTCATTAACAGAGTTGAGGCGAAGCGATTGAGAAAAAGATGCGAAAATTGACCAGTGGAAGGTAATGGATAGACTAGCAAAAAATTGTATGGGTGGGGGTGGGGCGAATCCTAACGGTCTCCGAAATAATGGGAATTAAAAATATTTGGGTATGTTTTTATAGATCACCCTGTAATTTTTTAATGTTATACCCTATGATGATGATTTAAAATACGGTTTGTAATAATTGTTGGACCTTTCTAATCGTCTATAATTTTTTTCCCTTGTCTTCTCCGTTTTGAAGTTATGGTTCAACAAAGCTAAAATTTGGGAATTTCAACACGTTTTTTTTTTATAGAAATACCTTTTTTTATATAAAAAAAACGTCATCAACATTAGATTTCATACTGGATTTAAGAAGCTCAAAAACTTCGCTCCAACATGATATCTATATGATCTATCTACTTTGTATACAAAATGCTTTTTTTTTGCACTTTTTCTTGAACATATCCAGCCAACCAAGACATTTATTTGGCAAAGGATTGTGAGCACATTTATCGGAGCCATTTGCAAACAGTTCGAAAAAAACTACCTTTATATAGCTGTAAGAAGTGACTTTGAACTGATTCTTAATAGCAACTTATTACTTGGGTATTTACTTTTTAATTTCTCTGTAGTGCGTGAATTTTAATTTGGGATATCAAATTATTCTAAAAGATTTTATTGATGCCATTCTATCGATAACAATGCAAAAAATATCAAAGGTGAATTGACCACAACGCAATCTTGTCTTGTTATCAGATGAACTGCCACACATAATAACAAGTGGTAACTACGCAATATATAGTTGCATAGTTCAATTTATACAAAAACTTTGTCCATAAAGAAAATCTCCTATAAGTCCTTAAAGTCTCTGAAATTATCACAAATTTGAAGAAAAAGAAACTTTAAATACCTAAATCCCCCTACTCAATCAAATTTGCCTGCTATCTTATTTAAGCAAAAAATAATCATCCCCCGGACCGACAAATGACTAATAAAAGCGACCAAGTTTTGTTACAACAGGATACAGGGAGCAGGTGGTCATTAAGCAAACGAGCAGTCCTGAATAAACGAAGAAAACTTGAAGAAAAGTTACAATACGACCAAAGACATAAAAAATTTCCATGTCTACTTCCATGGAAGTTTCTTTCGCGTCTTGTTGGTTTTTATATTGTGTGCCTATGGAAAGTCTAGGAGGGAAACGTAAACGGTAAGCCTCTTGAACAGATTAATCCGCTCAAAATTCTGTCTTGCCCCATCATGACATACAAGAAATGAAAAATGACGGATATTTTTTTCAAATCCTACAGACGACTTTTAATTTCTTATGAAAACGAAACGAATATGAAAATATGACAGCCAGAAATGAGAGATGCCATTCAATTAAGGTACGACTTTTATGATTGACTGACTGGGATTGGGGGAAGTATTAATTGAAGTTCATCTTTCTAGTTTATTTTATTTTGATATTGCTTAATCTGTAATTTTTATACTTACATAGAAAAAATCATTTATATAATATGTCTGTAATGAATTGACATAATGACGAAACTGTTAAGATATTTAATTCTTATAAATGAGATTAGGAAAGAAAAGAATGGTTTTCCTGAAGGTATTGAAGGTACTTAGAGGCATATGTGTTTCTGTATTGGGTGAGTGTTGGAAGGACGTGTAGTGTTGATCGAAGTCTTCAAGCGATAGTTCTTTAAAAAGAGTACGAGAAGCACATAATTCAGATTTTTGGTTTATCCATTTTCGTACCCAAACACGTTAATTTTCTCTTTCGGATAATGTGTACTCAATTTCGTCTTTCATTACTTTAGATATTTTCATAATACTTTTTCGGATCAACCTTTCTCTACTCATTTTGAGGAATACAAACTTTAACTATATATTTATTTAAAAGTCTTGTTAACAGCTTCCACAAATCTAGTTCACCTGACAATTTACATCATCCGTCATGTTTAAAATTAACATAAAATTGTAACTAAAAGTGTGGACTTGCTTTAAAATATAGAAAAGAGTGGAACACAATTTCCTACTTGTCGCAAGTTAGCATTTTGACCTAAGAGGAGTATACGGAAGTGAAGGAGTCTCTACTTGTGCAAGTAACTTGCCAAGTTTGAATGGGACTTAATCTCCCTGCAAACAATTGTACGAAATTTCGCCGTAGCGAAATGAATTCGAAATAGAGGAAATGCTCGTAGCTCGAAATCTTTTTGATTTTTTTCCGAGGAATCATGAAATTGTTCTTTGCCGGCATTCTAAGTTGAGATTTTGACTGAGTATTTATTATTTATTCGATATCGTATTTAGTTGCTATTTGCAAAATGCTTTGCAAGAGAATTCTCTACCAAATCATCAACACGAACTACTAGCACATACAAGAACTTCGAAAGAAAGTCGAGCTAGCGAATCACTGTCGTGTTGTCAATACAATTCGATATCGTGGTCCGTTTTTTCTCCTGCAATTCGCAAGCACGTCGCAAGGCACGCGAATTTGATTTCGAAGTTTAACTTCACCTAATCGAATTGATTTACTTCGAATTTGATTTGGTTTTGAACCGCAATGTTTACGGGGCTGGTTCTGATAGTTCATAAAATACTTTAGAAGAAATTACTAGTATATGTATGCATAGCTGGGCAATACTTAAGTAAAAATAGACTTAAGTACTACTTAAAGTACATTTTCGTTATTTAAGGCTTATTACTCTACTCAATATTTTTGAAATGCCCTACTGAGTACTTGAAACATAAGTACTTGAAACATAAGTACTTGAAACATAAGTACTTGCTTCTATTTACTTGTACTTAAGACTCAGTTTTGTACTTAAGTACCAAGATTTTTACTTAAGTATTTCTGAGTCTATTAAGTCCTTACAAATATCTAACTCTTCGTAGAAAAGCAAACACAATCTCTACCGCAGCTCCTTTTTTGCTGTATTTTAAAGCATGAGAAGATTTGTCAAAGCATGTGCCGCACTCGTGCGTCAAGGAAGAACCTTAGACAAACTAATAACATACAAACAAGACTGGGCAAGTAGAACAAAAGCCAGAAACGTTTCGCTCGAGTATAAAGTCGACGATGCCTCGACTTGATGACATAACCAAGGGTAAGCAAACAATGCCTCGCTACAATATAAGATCAACGATGCCTCGACCTGATGTAGGGAAGACTTCAATTTTTTCTTAGAAATTTACTGGAAATTTTTCCTTAGAAATTTTATGAATTATTGGAGGCGACAATTGGTGATTGAGCGGACTTCTAATAGTTTTTATGAGTATAGCAATGACAGGTGAAAGTTTTGCTTTACGTGCAGCCTCGAAAACTATAAAAAACTGTAAATAGTAGCCACTGATTACTATACATATTTGGTTTTCCAAAAGTATTTATTTATTAATATCTATTAACTGAACTCTATAAACTTCATTATATTATTGGCAACGTACAAAGATTGTAAAAAAGTACTTTAAAATGTGCTTCAAAAATTACTCAGTACTTTTTGTAGACAGTACTTAGTTACAAGTACTTTGCATATATGCTGTACTTGTACTTACGCTGAAGTACTCAGGCCTTCGGTACTTGTACTTAAGTACTCTCTCGTTGGTACTTGCCCAGCTCTGTATGTATGTAAGTAAATATTTCTTGAAAAAAACATTGATAATAGTGTTTTTATTACCCGATATTAATAACGGATATTTTTCTTAGTTTTAAAAATTTTTACAGATTTTATCACAATACAAAACTAGTCGGAATAATATGTGATTATAGCAAAGAACGTCTAACAGAAAGAATACACATCTCGGACATTGAAAAGTTTTGTATGGCGGATCGTATTATTACGAGCCGCTCTCACAAATTTTACTAACAATTTTTGCTTTTTGACGACCCACCATCCAGTCACATGTGGTGATATTACAACTCGCTCCCACAAATTGTACGAAAATTCTCTGCTTTTAGCCGACCTGCCACTCACCATGTTGAAGAATGGCGGGTCGTCAAAGCAGCAGCACCAGATCAAGCGCATGCACTCTTTATCATGCCCATGCATTGCATTACGTGTTCTCTTTGCTTCTTTTACCTCTTCCCTTGGAAATTGGTGGTTGAGAAGCAGGCAGGCACAGTGTTGCCAATAATTTCTTTCTAGAATCTGTTAAATGTATCTGGAAAATCGGCTAAAAATCGGCAAATTCCATTCAATACAAATCAATGGAAACTGCTTGAATTAATGTAAATGCAAAATCAGCAAAAAAGATCTCGCCGAGAGTATTATCGAGTGGTGTACTCTTTTGCTGATTCAGAAAACGTTTTTGTCGCTGGAAAACACATTTTCATGTGCTTGGGTCACATACACCCCAGTTACTACATATCGCATATTCTTTCCGTTCTTTTTTTCAGGGATACTAGTGCTCTGTTGTGAACATTTTTCTCATAGGAAGTCACGACGCATAAATTTGCACAATCACGAGTGGTAAAAACCACTTTTTCATCCAAGAAAGTCGCTCAAAATACATCCTATCGCAAAGCACCACACCAAACCAAGTGAAGTTTGCGTCAATCCTAAAATCGGCTGAAGAAATATCAAAATCGGCTAAAAAGCGGTTGTCGGCTAAGGTAAAATTTGTTCAGCTAATGAAGTTGAAAATCGGCCAAATTAGCCGATTTTCGTCTCAATTGACAACGCTGCAGGCAGAAAAGTGTACAGCGATGTGGTGAAGGAGACAGAGAGAAGACAGCAATATTCTCTCAAATTCTAGACACAATGAATGCTACTCGTTTTTTACGCGCCGCAAAATCAGTTTGAATCAATGGTTTTCATATTTAGCTAGAGCCAATGTAAGACACGCCACTTTGGGGCGCCGCAAAGTTTGATCAAACTTCAAACTTTGCGGCGCGTGGTTTTATTCTACGTTTGTTCCTTGTTTCATTTTAAGGGAACAAATGAAATTACTGATAAGTTTTAAATAAAAAATGTCATTCTTTTGGTAATAGTTGTTTTAATAAATTTTTAGGGCAAGAATACTTGTTTTAATTATCATACTTAATTTTTTTTTATTCATTTTTAAAATACCTTTCACAATTCCACAGAAATAATCAAGTCAAGTGTAAAGAACGCGTGGCTTTCATTGTATCATAAACGCCACAAATGCAGCTCCACTGAAAAAGAAAACGCGTGGCGCTCATTGTATGTAGCGCTTCAGTCTGCAATTTTTACTTCTTCCCGTCTGTTACCCCCCAATCGCAACCACAATTAAGCATATAGCTTGTGCATTTTTAGAGGCCAAATGAAGGCTTCTTCTTAAGTTATATGTTCTTTGATTATAGTCTGGATTTCTTACAAAAAAAATTTAGCCAAAATCGGTTTTTTTTCCATCGAGATTCTCAAATCCCGATTTTTATTTAAACCAAAAAATTGGGTTTGTGTTGAATTTTTTTTTTAAACTGGCTAATATCGGGACTTTTACTTGTTAGAATTTTGCCTTATAATGATTTCTGATACTCGAAATATATCACTGCAAGTGTTTTATTATTTATCGATATTTCGAAGTCAGGATTTTTGATAACGGGAGAATTGTTTTTAGATTTCCTCATATACGCGAAAATTTAAATACTGGGGAATTATGCGAGAATTATTCGGAACTTTATGGTACGGGCTTTTGGACTTTTGTTGTTCGGGATTGTATGAATGCTAAAATGTCGGGATTTTGAATGGGGATAGTAATTCCGGTATTCCTGAGTTTTCCTGATAAAATCCTCGTGAAATACGTGTCCACATGTGTGCGTGCTGGTCCGATTATCTAAAATGTTCTACTCGTATATTTATACTTATGGAGAAGTGATTAAGCAGTGATTTTATACATACATATATGCTATAGAATCTAAACTTATGACCAGACGGGAAAATATTCTTCCAATAATTATAAACTTGAATCAATACTTTCCCAAAGGCTACACTTTAATATTTAACAAAATAATGAAATGCTACCACGCAGGATGGGTAACAATTCATCGGACCATGACACGATGGGCACATGCAATTATTATTCAGCTGAGGGTTTTTATGGGGAAACAAAGGTATAAAAATGCGTTTGGAAAGATAAGAAAGTAAGCTTAAGATTATCACAAGGCGATTTTTCTATATAAATAGTAAATTATATTGATAAAAGGAACAGATAATCTGGTAAGAAAATTAAATTGTAATACTTTCTGAATTGTAAATCAAATAATGAAGACAAGATTTTCTTTATGAATAAAGTTTATTGTTGGCTTTAACTTTGCAGTGGGCGATAAATAAAATAACAAAACAGTAGATGAGGACACACTTCAGAACTAATTTGAAAATGTAGCTATAGTAAATCTTGTTGGAACTAAGCATAAAAAGTGAAATAACTTAAACGTTTTAAATGATTTCCTTCCAGCGACCTATCAGTTAAAAGTTATAAGCATTGATCTTAAGAACCGACAAAAACTGTAATTTGTGTGATTGTCAAAATCCTAACCCTTGCTTTTAGGAAAAGTGACACATTTTACTTTTCTAGTTGATATTTTGGATTATTACAAAAAAAAAATGTGTATTTTGACATATTTTAAGTTATGGTCAGATTAAGTGCAGAAAAAATAAATGAAAAATCTAATTTTGTCAGTTTTCATCTTTGGTTTAAGTGAAAGGAATTTATCTGTTGGGAAGATAAGCTTTGAGATATAAGCAAGGAGCTAATAAATTATATGAGATCTTTAAACGTTGTAACTCTCAGTTAGATACATAAAATTATAGTAGAATTAAACAATGCCAATTTATAAAGACTTACTTCCGTATTGTTTAGGAAATTGTACTGCTTCATAATTACTTTTAGAATGCACAAGCGTGTTTTGAATTGCAAAATTACATTTCTCTAACCTTATAAAAGTTTATATTAAGGCTAACTTATACCAAAGTGGCATTGAAATTGCTAAGAAAGAAAAGCTGAAGAGTAGATTACTGACCTCATATTAGCTACACGGTGAATATTTTCAACCTTAATTTATAAGCAGAAAATCGGAAAAAAAACTAATTAAGGTTTCCAGATTACTTCGTTCATACCACTGGATACTTATTTACCGAAACATAATTAAAAGTTCAATAAATATTTTTCTTTTGAATCTTTGCAGTCTTTACCCTTATCAAACTGCAAAATGAAAGGTTCTAAGAAGAAAAAACTAAATTAGCGAAAGAAATTTCGAACAGGAGCTTCTGAGGGGCAAATTTCCTAAGGAAATAAGGTATTTTTTTTTTACTTGAAAAGCAGTTTATTATTTACTCGTGATGTAGAATGTAGAATATAGATGTAGATAATATAGAATGATAAATTAGATGAAACCTTTGGGTTCGATGTTAATTTGGTACTGACACTTGAGTGCATATTCCTGATGATGTTACAAAACAGCAGATATATCCAAATACAAAAAAAGGGCTTAGAATTAAGAAATATTGTTAGTCCTTATGTGTGTCAGTAGTTCCACAATAATCTAGGAAACCTAAAGTGAAAATTTTCTTAATATAAATATGGCAGTTATGCACGTACAATAGTCATAGAGATCTAAGGGCACGTGGCGAGGCGAGGACAGGCGAGGCGAGGCTATATCAAGAGCTTAAGATATAAAATGATTGCACGTTATATAATGAGAGCATTCATAGCAACGCTGTGGCAGCGCGCGATGTGGCGAGATACCTCGAGGTATCTCGCTCGAGAATGAAATTTTTCATTTTTTTGCGAGGTGTAGCGCACTAATTTTCATAGCTGTCATATTCTTATTGGTTTTTCTTTAATATAATCGAAGAGTTCTGTATTCATTCTCATATACTGGAAGAATGTATGTATACAGGGTGTCCCGTAAGTCGACGTCAAGCCGGAACGGGGTGATAGAGCAAATCATATCAGTTACCAGAAAAATATAAAAAAATCTAAGTCATGTATTTTTCAAATTATAGGCATTTCTTTTGTTTTCGAGAAAATGTACACCTTGTGATGGTTTTTTAGCTCAAAACTTTACTTTTTTTAAATTTTATTTTTCTTATGTAATCCCGAATAGTGCTTATGTAACCTATTGCTTTAAATTTTAAGCCTACTGTTCCAGCTTGGAAGAAAATGTCACATTTTGCCGAACCAAGAATAGAAAATTAATACTTCACCCAACTTTAACTGACTGCACTGAAAAAAAAATGTACTACGCCAGTCTGGCAAGTAACTTTAAAAGTTGACGCATTTAATAAGGATTCTAAAATGGTACAACACTTGCTACATTATTTCTTAGATAACGGAAAAAAAAATTTTTTTTCTTCAAGAAATCCAGTTTCGAAAAATTCCTTTTCACCTACTAAAATTGATTCTAGTGTACCCAAAGCTTGCCTTAAGACCGCAACTTTAAGATTCTAGTTAGAGTGAGACGGAGAGTCATTCCATGAAGTGTGAGTGAGGCAGATAGTCACGCTTTCGAGTCAGAGATGCTAATTTTTTGTTAAATTTAGGACAAATTTTCCTTAATTTTAAAATTAAACACCAATTATTTGGATGCTAAGATTTATTATTTACAAAAGATGTTCAAACTGCCTTCCTTCAGCTGCAATACAAGCTCGACATCTTCTTAAAAAAGATCGGGTTATCAGACGGGCAATTCTTCCGTTGTTGACAAATTCAACTGCTTCCGTAATTCTTTGCCGAAGCTCAGCTAAATTTTCAATTGACTTTTTATAAACATTCTCTTTCACTACTCCCCAGTAAAAGAAATGTAATGGATTTAGATCAGGTGAACGGGCTGGGCACGAGATCGTACCAGACCGCCCTATCCATTTGTCCGGATATCCTTCATTGAGATATTCTCTAACTGAAAGGGCACAGTGCGCTGGGCAGCCATCTTGCTCATACCACATCTCTCTGTAAATACTTAGTGGCATGTCTTCCAGTAAATTAGGTATATGGTTTTGTAAAAAACCTCTGGCAAACTCAAAAGGTCCTATGACTTTTCCGTTTAAAATTCCGGTCCACATGTTAATTTTAAAACCATATTGAGATCTATTCTGTCTCATTAAATTCGGATTCTCTACATGCCACTCGTGTAAGTTGTGTAGATTCATGTAACCGTCTCTTTTAAAAGTCGATTCATCCGACCACAAAATTTGCTCGAAGAATCGCGGATCTTCCCGTTGTCTTTGTAGCATCGTTTTGCAAAACGCAACCCATGGTTGATAATCCCGAGGTAGCAGGGTTTGTACTCGCTGTACATGGTATGGGTGGAGCTCATGTTTTTGTAATATTCGGTGAGCTATACTTTTGGGCACTCCTGTGTATTCCTGGATTGCACGTACCGAACTACCTGGGTCTTCTTCAACTACTTGAAGTAAGGTAAGGAACTTCTTCCTTCGCCATATACTTGATTTGGAAGTCGGCCCTCTGTGGAGAGTAGACGGTGCACATTTGCAAAAACTCTATGATCTGGAGAACGATCAGCATTTGGGTATCTCTCGCGATACAGTCTAGCCGCAGCACTATCATTGCCTCTGCATTCCCCATAAAAGAAGTGCATGTTGGCATATTCCTGTGTGGTGTATAAAGACATGGTGGCACTACTCAATCACACTATAGTCCAGAAAAAATCAAAGCTTGTCGTAAAGAGATCGAACTGTCCAAATACAATTACAAGCAAACAAGTCCAATAAACGAAGCAAAACATCGAAAATACGAAATAAGACGAACAAGTATTTATTGCCAATATAGAACATTCTTAATTTGAGCTTAATTTTAATAGAACATTGTGGTAAGCTAGCTGTTATTTACATGTAGAATGGGTACATTTATCAAATAACTATAAATATTGGGTTAGAACTTAATTGAACATTAGGGTTTTTTATGTACTTTTAGTTAAGTTAAATTTTACTGTAAGTTTCTACAAAAAAGGCAAAAAAATAGATATAATTTGGTAAAGTAGGGTTAGTGAGAATTGAGTTTACATTATAATGGAGGTGGGGATTAAATTTTTATTTTATTAAAATAAGGTGTCGGGGTGATAAAATTTTTTGTATTATTGAAGTTTTTTTTTTTTTTTTTTTTTAAGTCTCTAGTGTGGTAGAGGCAATAATGAGAGTTTTAGTTATAATTATGAAGTTTGTTGAGATTACAAGATAATGTTTTATTAGAATGTGAGATGAGCGAATTCACGTTAATTGTGATAAGCTTTAAGTTATTAATTATGTTATTTCCATTTTGTGGTAAGTTCATAGGGAACTGTTAACAGTTAATTCTGTTAGAAATGATAGCAGTGCCATTCTTTTATTATTCAGATCTGTGAGCTCTCTATATTGTGGTAGAAAGTTGTCAATTCTATGAGGACATTCAAATAGATCTAGACCATATTAACGTTAGCGTCCCTTGTGGTTTTATGGGGAATACCCAGGTCCTTCTTAAGTACGGAGGCATAGGAGATATTTTTTGTTGAAAAGTTATTAAGTGCTTTACTTCTTAGGTTTGATTTTTCTTGTTTTCTCGACAGTATTTCAAGATATTTGCTACATTTTCTAAAGTTGGCCGGATGGCCTAATTGACCACAATTGACGCAGGTTGGAAGTGCGCCTTTTTCGATGCGCATTGTTCCATCAGGGTTTTCTACAACTCTCTCGAGTTGATCATTTAATGGACTAGTTTTGGGGGGGGGGGGAGAGGGCATTTCCCTGGGCCATGTTCATCTTTGCATTTAACGCAACGATATGACATTGAACAATTGGAGGCAACATGCCCGAAACGTTGACAGTTTCGGCATTGAGTTATGGTTGTAGGTTTAAATTTATGAAAATATACACGTTGCCCAAGAAAGTAGCAAGTTTTAATTATTTCCGTTAGATCAGAGCCGTTTTTGATCTGCAAAAGCCAGATCGGATCCTTAATTCTGGGATTATTTTTAGAGAATAAAGAGACTTTAGTAAGCTCTATTTTTGGGAAAATTCTGTGGAATTCCGAAGAGATGTCATTTTCATCATTGGATGAATGGAGGGATTTTAATAGTAAACTGGTTGGTTTCGCATTTTTAAGGGTATAGCTATAGTGACTAATACCTTCAGCTTTAAGTAGCTCAAGCGCTATTTTGAAATGATTAGGGCTTTTAACAAGTAGATGTACCGTATTTTTATTAATTTTTTTAAATAAGAAAGTTTTTTCATTAATAGCTAGTTCTAGCTTAATCGCAAATCCTTTGATGTTGAGGTTATAAATAACGATTGGTGGAGGTTTAACTGATTTGGTCAGAACAGTCTCTACTGTATCGGTAAGGGAGGGCTGTTCATCCAAGCTCATGTCGTCAGGTTCAGAATCTAAGGACTGGTCGTCCCCCTTCAAGGTCCAATGAACTAAATCTATTGGTGCTTTTAGCACCTAGAGAATCTAAGGCCTTTTTTGGTTGAGAGCTATGACTAGTTTTTTTTGTTATATGTTTATTTTTAATTATTATTTTTTTTTTGATTACCAAAACTATCACCATTGCCACCAACGTTACAAATGTCGGGGTGTTTTTTTACAGATTGTGGATTTTTATCAATATAATTAATTAAATAGTTATATTTTTCAAGTAGTGTATTATAATTATCAGCAATAGTTTTTAATTGCTTACTATATATGTTTTCAAATACCTTGTCTAGATTTGTAGGATGTTGATCTTTCAGAATGAGAGGTCCATTAGCGTTGATTGATATACTAGAGGTGGAAGTTATTACTTTATAGTTGTCATCTGACCTAGGGAGGGCACTAGGTTTTAAAAACATGTTGAGGTCTGCTGTCTCAGGGACGGCACTGAGGTTCGAATTCTTGTTAACTTTTTCCAGGCGTTGAAGTTGTTCATTATGGTTGTCATCTGACCTAGGTAAGGCACTAGGTTTTATAGACATGTTGAGGTCTGAGGGCCCAGGGACGGCATTGGGGTTTGTCTCCATTTTTAAGGTAGGTTGAATTTGTCCGCTAGGGACATTGAAGTCACTGGGTGAGGTAACATGAACAGCGTTACGGGTATTAACTGCTATTTTTGTTGTTGATTTTAGTTTTTTTTGTTTTTTTTTTATTTTTTTCATTTCGTTAATTTTTTTCTGATGTGTCACTATTAGTGCTATCACTTTTATCAGAATCATTATATTTTTTGTTATTATTATTATTTTTTCTTATCTTTTTATCATTGATTTTATCGAGGAAAGTTGTTTTGCTTTTAATTTTGTTTTTAGATGAGACTGAACTTAATGTTGTCGTTTCCGAGTCATTGGAGTAACCGCGCCTACCTACCTCTGAATAGAAGTTAGAGGAGCAGTCCGTATTATAATTGTCTGATGGGGCGTTATCTCTGGCTTCAATGAGGCCCACCAGTATATCCATACACTATGTGTATTTAAACTACTCATAATCTGATTTGAGGTTTGAGATTTATTTATATTTTTGGGTTCACTTAACAGGTAAGATTTGTTATTTGTTAACCAATTGTTATAATATTTGTTTTTATTTTTAGAGTTCATAAAGCATAATGCGAATACATTTGCTTTGTATTCATTTATTATTTAATACTATATCACTTCACCGTTAGTCAATAAGTGACGTGTAACAACCTACAGTTGCGCAAAGGCAAAAGCACTTGTTGTCCACTGCTCACAATTAAAATTTGTATCAGGTTTGGGATGATAATTTTATATCAGATGTTATTTTAGATTTTCGTTTTTATTTTAAAGTTAATAAGGCATAATGTTACTACACTTGCTTTATATTCACTTATTATTTAATACTTTAGCACTTCACAGCTTGTCATGAGTGACGTAAACGTGACGCAACTGCACATAGGCAAGGGCACTTGTCATCCACTGCTTGCTAAAGAAAAATTTTACTCAGCTCACTATAATAACTTCACAAAGTCACTTGTTCACTTTTCACTTGGAGCACTTTTTCACATTCACTGCACTTCACTGAATGAAATAAGACGAACGAATACGGAATACTTTTAAAGTTACTTGCCAAACTGGCGCGGTTTTTTGTTTCAGTACAATCGAAATGTGACATTTTCTTCAAAGCTGGAGCAGTTGGCTTAGAATTTAAAGCAACAGGTTACATAAGCACTATAAGTTGCGGTCTTAAGGCAAGCTTTGGGTACACTAGAATCAATTTTAGTAGGTGAAAAGAAATTTTTCGAAACTGGGTTTCTTGAAGAAAAAGATTTTTTTTTCGTAATCTAAGAAATAATGTAGCAAGTGTTGTACCATTTTAGAATCCCTATTAAATGCGTCAACTTTTTAAAGTTACTTGCCAGACTGGCGTAGTACATTTTTTTTTCAGTACAGTCAGTTAAAGTTGGGTGAAATATTAATTTTCTATTCTTGGTTCGGCAAAATGTGACATTTTCTTCCAAGCTGGAACAGCAGGCTTATGATTTAAAGCAGCGGGTTACATAAGCACTATTCGGGATTACATAAGAAAAATAAAATTGAAAAAAAGTAAGGATTTGTAGCAACAGGAGCTAAAAAACCATCACAAGGTGTACATTTTCTTGAAAACAAAAGAAATGCCTATAATTTGAAAAATACATGACCTAGATTTTTTTTTATATTTTTCTGGTAACTGTTATGATTTGCTCTATCACCCGGTTCCGGCTTGACGTCGACTTACGGGACACCCTGTATATGTGTATGATGGAATTTCCAAAATTATAATCGCCTGTTATTTATGGGATCATAAGCAAAACTGCGGAAAGAGCTGGGCAAACAAAAAGTGATTAATTTTATATTGTTAAAAAGCAAATTTAATGAATATTAGATGTTGTTAAAGGAGATAAGATTGATAAATTTTGGTGACATAATTTAAACTCTCACTTCGCGATTTACCAAGAAACTGAGCGCTTTGTTGTGAACACCACACCACGAGCGAGATGTATGTTCATCTTGCCTCGCTCAACTGCCTAGCCTCTCCTCGCCTAAGCTTCGCCTCGCCACGTTGTGCACGTATCCTAAGGCCGGGGCGCCCACTGTAGTGGTGTGTGAGCAATGTGGCAGTGGCGTGGCGATTAAATGGTAAGTGAACAATTTTAGTCCCATGAAAACAAATAGAATAGCGCACATTGAAATAGAGTGGCGATGGCGTGGCATTTGACAAGTGGCGTGGCACCACTTGATTACCACTAGTCTCCGACAAGTTTAATTTTCGAGTGGTAAGTGGCAGTGGATGCCACTTTTTCTTTTGAATAAAAAATGATGTTGAATTACTTACTCGATACGCTGCTTGCCATTTTGATGGGCGCTTAATAATTTTAATACCAATCCGCCACCATTCCACTGCCACACCACTTTGTTTCCACATCGCACGCCAGAACCACGCCACCGCCACATTACTCACACACCACTCTAGTGGGCGCCCGCCTAAGGAAGAAACAGATTTTCGAAGATTCCCCAATATTTTGAAAATTTTGAAAAGTTTTACAAATCTGTAAAAGTAATGGTTTAGCACAAAAAAAGAATCAAACAAAATTAATCAAGGACAATCAATCAATTAAACTGAGAAATTCAATACCAATTTGATATTCAGTTATATTTGAAAAGATCTTTGGAGAGGCGTGCAATGAAAAAACGTAGTTTGCGGCGGAGGAGTCTCTAAATTGCGTGAGGCGTATGAATACACAGACAATACAGAATAGTACGTTGTTCATATTTGAGTCTAGTAAATAAAGTGGAAAGTTTTAAGAGTCCACCAAAAAGCTAGCCTGACAAGAAATTAAATGCTCGAATTGAAAATTGAATAATATTTTTTGAGAAATTAAGAGAAAATAATGTCCTTCATATCTTTGGTACAGAATAGGCTAGTGATTATTTATTTAGTCATAATTGTCATTATATTAACCTTCCGGAACTGGCACCCCCTGGCAGGACACGAACAGTGACAGTCTACAGGACCGCAAGTATATAAACAGTTTTCAAAAGATAAAATAAATGTTTCATTTTCTAGCTTTTTATTATCAAAGAACGACATCATAATTTTTTATACAAATAAGAAATACACAAAAATTTATGCTAACGATACCTCTAATTAATTGCTAATAACAGCATTTCTTTTTCGGATTTGTTCTCTTTGACCGCGTGCCACTTTCGGAAGGCTAAGTACTGGCTAAAAATGAAATACAAATTATGTTATATTTTACAAGGATACAATAATGGAAATAATGGATGAAACAGTTTCGACTAGAGTATTACTAGTCATCTTCGACGTTTACTGTTCATCCACCCCAATCATCTGTTATCTCCAAAACTTGCTGGTTGATAGATGGTATCTAGGTACAGGAGCTGCTATAAATTCCGACACTAGGTGACGAAATGTAGGAACACCCGCTGATGTCCAACCTACGCCGAGCCTAAGGTACAAGGAGAAAGGGACCACACAGATGTGTGGTTTGAGTGTCAGAAGAAAGCTGATGGCTTGATCTTCCACTAACCCACCGCAACTGATCCTATAAATAAATTAAAAAATTCCCATATAGCCCTTAAACATTCCCATATTGCGCCTAAATTTGAATCAGGCAATCCGAGTTCCATTGAGAACTAATATCCAATTTATATCTCCATTAGACTTGCTTAATTTTTGAAAAAATGCATATAAACAACTCTTTCATCTAACTAAGAACTTTATCTATAATATCTATATGGGTAACAAATCTTGATGATGGCGAAAAAGTTGATACCATTTATACTGATTTACAGAAACCTTAGATAAACTTAATCACAAGCATATTTTGGTAAAAATGGAACAAATTTGGACTGCATACTGAAACTATTGCATGGTTCTCTTCCTACTTATCGAGCAGGAGAAACAATGTTGTCTTCAATGGTTTAAAGTCTTTTTTATATGTGCAAAGATCTGGGGCTCGTCAAGGACCCTTTATATTCTCAACCCATATTAATGATCTTCCCTTTCAATAAGTCTCTCAATATTGGTGACGCTAAAATATTTCGTGTTATTAAAGATATTAATAACAGCCACATTTTGCTGGACGATCTGGACACGTTTGCGACTTGATGTAGAGTTATTTACTTAGAATTGAATATAAATAAATGCAAGTCCTTAGCATACATTAGGAAGTACGAGTCTCTTCTGTAAATTTATAGGGTTAATAACAATTTCATCTTATAATACCATGAGATTAATGATTTTGGTCTTATATTCGATTCCAAATTACTGTTCTCTTCCCATATTAATTACGTTACATCCAAAGCCTCTCGCTTGGTGGTTTTTATCTTTCCTGCAACTAAAACTTTAAAGTCTATCAATTGGGTTATAGCACTTTTCATGTCATTAGCTATAAGGATTCTAAAGAATGCATGTGAAGTGTGGAACCCCTATTACATATCATATGTATAAAAATGCTCCATCATCTCTTGAATATGTAGATAAGTTACGGGCACTTAATCTTCCCAGTCTATCTAATCATCGGCAAATTCTGGATGCTGTTTTCTTTTACAAAATAGTTAACGAAAATATAAACTGTCTTTCCATTTCTTCTTTCTAAGATAAACTTTCATTTAATTTACCTTCTTGCAGAATAAATCTCAGAGAAAAATATCCTACTTTTGGAATTCAATAAGAATACTGTGATGTAAATCAGCTTGAGAGGTCGATCGAATATTACAAAACTAGTACACGCAACTAGATAAATAATGGTCATACAATGATGTTACCATTAGGAAGCGACTTGTAATGTATCGATGTCAAATTGTTGGAAATCACAAACCAACAAAAATTAATTAAGCAATGTCATGAAAGTATGCAGGTGAGTGCCAGTATCGCGAAATGAATGGGATGGTTTCGGGGCAGCCAGAATGTCGAGTTTTGAGAAAACCTTCGATCGCTCCTAAATAAATATATAAAGTAATAAAAGTAGTTATTTTAATATTATTTTGGTGGTTTATTTTAATAATTTCATGCCCAAAAATTAATATCCATTACAAGTCAATATAAGACTTAACAATATTGACATATTACATCCCAGCCTTTTGACATTTCTTCATCTTCGAATACAACTTCTGTGAGATCTGTGCTCAAGCGTAGGGGAGTGCCGGTTTTAAATTTTTATTCTATATATTACTTACAATTACAATCACAAATTCAATTCATTTAAATCTACTAATCAATCAAAATATTCTTAAACCAAAAAAAAAAGTGATAATTCAAACTATGCAAAAAAAAATTCAACAAAAATTCAATTATTGACAAAAGTCAATTCAAACAAATCTAGTGCCGCCACTGTGTTTGCTCCCTTTATTTCTGTAAAGAAGACGAAAATTCACTATTAAATTTGCGAATTAATGCAAGAGAATACGATTGTTCAAAGTAAACTGCAACGTGTGGGCCTTTCTAGAAAATTTGAAAACGTTACAGCAAGTAGCTGCAACATTTAATCCAGTGTGAGCAGAATTGGATTTATGTTTGTGTGGGAAAAGAATTGAAGTGTAGTTTGCCGTCTAGGCGCAACAAAATACAAATTTCTGTCCGTGCTGCATGTATAAACAGGATAGCAGTAGCAGAATTAAATAATTAGGAAGAAGTAAATTTCCGCAGCAGGAGTAAGTTCCTGCTTAAGTAAAGGACAGAAATGATAGCAGAAGTAAATTCCTGCAACAGGAATAAACTCCTACTTAGGTGAAGGCTGGACGTATAGCAGAAGTAAATTCAGACTTAGGTGAAGGATGGGAGTGTAGCAGAAGTAAATTTCTGCAGTAGGAGTAAATTCGCACTTAGATGGAGGATAAGGTGAAGCAGAAGTAAATTCCTGCTTAGATGTAAGATAAAAGAGAAGCAGAAGTAAATCCCTGCTTAGATGTAGGATATAGGTGAAACAGAAGTAAAACTTTATAAAATGGAAGCAAAAATTATATTTTTTGCAAAGGATAGGAAACAGATTTAATTTTGGTGGAGGATGTGTTCAGAGTAAATTCTGTAACAAGAATGGGTGATTCTGCAAGTCAAGTCAAGTCAAGAGTTCTTCACACGCGATTTACGAATTATAACGAATTATGTCGAAATTTTTAAACCGAACCGATATCCCGGGATATTTGATAGTTTTTACTTACAGGTTTTTATTTTGGCCTAAGTTTCACTTATGTCTTGAATGCACTTTACACTTTAATTGTTCGAATAACTATTAATTTTATATTGCACGATATCGATAAATGATTAACAGCTTGTTGCGCGATGGCAAGCTGTGTTCTTGTCTGTTATTTAGTAATTTTAGGATTTAGAGGAATAGGGAATTTGGATGCGAGTGGGAAGTTGTGGAATGTTAGAGATTTCTCTAACTAGTTTTGAGTTGAAGACTGGCGCTTCTTCCACATTCTGAGAGATATCCGGAAAGTCCAGAATGGTCCAGCGTTGATGAGTCCCAAGATGATCGAGATGCCAGGATGTGTCCTATCCACGATGGTGGAAGTGAAGAAAGTTAATCTTTCGCCCAGGTAATAAATGTTTCTCGTTTCCGAGTTGATTAGGTGAAGAGTAGTTTAAGTTTTCAACTTGTAGGTGCGTTGAAAGCTGGCTAATGAGGAGGTTAGGATGTTGAGAGATCTTCTCAAGTTGTTTGACCGCGAGTTATACAAAAAGGTGTTGGGAAAGTAGTGTCCGTCAGGTTTCCTGTACACTCCTGTACAGGCCCTTAGGATCTTTCTTTCGAGGGCGCTGATTTGCTTCATATAGGATGGCGAAATGGTGTGCCAGATGGGGAAGCAATAGCAGATGATTGGGCGGATGAGTTGTTTACATATAAGCAGCTTTGTATCTTTCGGGAGGCCGTTTCTTCTTCTGATAATAGGGTTGAGTAGGGAGTAAGCGTATTTGGCTTTCCTCATGGTTAGCTTGGCGTGGTTGTTGAATTTTAACAAATTATTGAAAGAGACACCAAGGTATTTGGTGTTCTTTGAAGGTTGAAGCTTTTCGTTATTGACTTCGATTTCGATGTTGTTGGCACGTGTGGCGAGGTTGGGTCTTCTCCTTGTGGAGGGATTTCGGTTGCAAATCATTTTAGATTTGTTAAGGTTTATTTTGATGCCCCACTTTCTGTAGAATTCGTCAAGTTTGAGTACATGCCGCTCCACTTTCGTAGCAGCGAAATTGGATGACATGGAGTGGGCGTACGTCAGGGAGTCATCAGCATAAAGTAGTGTGGTGGAATTTGAATCATTGGCAGGCTGATCATAGGTGAAAAGATTGAAGAGAGTTGGTCCGAGGACCAAACCTTGGGGGACACCAGCACTGACTGATGTTGCCTGAGATTTGACATTCTCAATTTCTATGTAGAAATTCCGAGATGACAGAAAGCTATATATAACCCGGGTGAGATAAGGCGGAAACTCGAGGTTTATGATTTTGAATATTAGCCCCTTTGTCCAGACTGAGTCAACCGCTTTCTCTACATCAAGGAAGCAGCCTACTGTCTGCTCCCTTTTGTTGAGGGCGTTTGTAGAATCAGAGAGGAATTTGAGCAAAGCGTGAAAAGTGGAGTGCTGGGTCTTGAAGCCCAATTGGGTATCTTGCTTGATATTTAGGTCGAGGCAGGTATTTTCTATGTGTTGGCGGACTATTTTTTCGAAAAGTTTGCCCAAGTTGGACAGAAGAGAAATTGGCCGGAATTCGTTAAGGTTTTTCATTATTTGCTTAAATATAGAACTTAGACTAGCCTACATCTAATACAAACAATGTTTGGTAGGTCCACGGCTACAAGGCCATCTGGGCAGTGGTCAGATTTTATGACAGTCTGCATTGAGTCGCAGCTTGTTACCATAGTTAATTTCATTATTATTATTTTTTTTTTTTATATAACATATTGTGATTTTTGTTTTCTACATTTTACTTTTTTTTCCCCTTTAATATATAAATTGCCGTTAGTTTTTTTTTTTGTTTGTAGTATAATTACATGTCCTTTTTTTTTTTTAGGCTATCTCATCTAATCTAATGTTGCATATGACGCCACTGCTGGTCTTACGAAATATAGGAACAGATACAATGTGAGTTTGAAGTAATGCTAAGGGTGGAAGTATATAAGGATTCTATATCGTTGAATAAAGGAAAAGAGCAAGTTTACAGCTAGATTAAAAGTACTGAGAAAGAAAAAAACAAACGATTTTTGTAACTAGAATAAGGTTTCCTATAGTAATTTGTACATGAAAAATAAGGAAAATTGTATTTTAAGATTTTGTAATAATTCAATAATTGTGATTATGTTAATTGATTAGTTAGGAGTTGCAAATGTGTGTTTTTATTTGGATCTTTTTTTTTTTGTACAGCTTTATTCTTGATATGGCTGAGAGTTCAAGTATTAGTATTTATTTATTTATAATTCATTGTTGTTGTTGTTTTTTTTTTTTAATATATGAAGTCCGTATGTTTGTCGTTAGAGTCTTGTGTCCAATTATCCGTCTTGTAGATATGTCCTCAGTGCATAGAGTAGTATGTCTGTTTCCTCCCCGCTATATGTGAGGAGTTCTGTCGGTGTTTTGTTGTTCCAAGTTCGTTGAGTAGGCTTTGTAGTTCTATGCACTGTTGTAGTAAGTGGGCTGCGGTCAAGGAGGCGTTACGGCAGTATGGGCAGGTGGGGCACGATTTTTTGGAGAAGAATGTCTCTTGATCGGTAGGAAGTGGTCAAGTCTCAATCTCGCAATTGAGATCATATTCCTCCTTGATGAATCAGGCATACTAGGTTTGTCTGACGTTTTGTGGTGGGTGGCAAGAAAAGAATTGGAGGTGATCCAGGTGACATTTCTGAGCTCATATTGAAGCCTTCCCGCTTGCGCTCTGATTGCTTTGTCGCCTGGTGGAGTTGGGTGTATGTTGTCACTGCGCAGTGCGGTTTTGGCCAACATGTCCGCTCTTTCGTTCCCTTCTACTCCCAAGTGAGCAGAGCACCATGCCAGGGTGATTCTGTTGGTATACAGGTTCCTAATGTTTGATGCCAACAGGTTTTTTTTGGTGTTCTCTATGGCCTTGAGCGAGGATAGCTGTCTGAGAAGATGGCACATGTGCCCTCGTGTTTGACGGCCCACTTGACAGATAGCCGTTAGCTCGGCCGTAAAAACATCAGACCACGTTAGCAGTAGGTATGTGAGAGCGAGTTCAATTTCAGTATCCTTAGACCAGATGGCGATGCCCACTTCTTCGTCGTCTGTATAGATGTTGATGTCTGCGTTTATTCGTCTTTACGTGACTATGTGAAGTCTAGTCTTGCTGTTGTTGTCCATATTTTCATAGTTTTTTTCGTTTGTTATTATACTCCAAGTTGGTACTCTCCAAGGTGGAAGGGAGCCCACAGGATTTTGTTCGTGTGGAGTAAAGGGAATGGTTCGGAGGGAATTGGGGATGTTTGCAATGGCGCGTTTTAGGGTAGGACATGTGCGTCTGGTGGGAGCGGGGTTTGTGGATAAGCTGTCCAGGGTTAGGAGGTGGAGTGGAGAATTGTAATTGTGCTGGGACTTGTACAAGAGATTGGAGGCCAACTCTTCTCTTCTTTGGTAGAAGGTTGGGAGGCCAGATTCAACTAAGAGACTGGGAATGGGGGTGGCTTTTAGAGATGTCTGGATTTTGCGGACGTTAATCTTGTTGGTGTAGCCGTAGATGGTAAATCCGTAATCTACTTTGCCTACGACCAGCTGCTTTGCAATTTTAATTGCAGTCTCCAGAGGTGGGCCAGAGTTTCTTCTGCAGATTATTTTTAGCAGGTTATTTCTGCCTTTAACAGCGTCTGCAACAATTGTCGTTTGTTTGGATCAGTTGAGGTTGTGCGAAACGAGAAGCCCAAGGATTTTGAGACTTTTTTGAAGCAGGACAGACGCTACATCGCCCTCGAAAACGCTCTCTGTGCATTTTCGTCTCCGATAGACGTGTAATGCTTCCTCTTTGTTCTGGGCGATTTTAGCCCCTTTCGTGTCGGCCCAAACTGAGATTGCTCTCAGAGCTGTGTTGAGCACGTGTTTGATAAACGGGACATCACCTGAAGCGTAGCATATCAGGTTGTCAGCGTAAATGTGGAAGAAGAGATTCGGGATTCTTTCCAGGCTCTCTGAAAGAGAGTGGATAAAGACGTTGAAGAGTTATGAATGTCTTGAGTGGAGGAGAAGTGTCCTCCGACTCTCCCCTTTATCTTTCTCTTCATTAAGAAGGAGTTAATAGTTCCTACAAATCTCTTCCCCACATTCCACTGTTCTAGCTGGCGGAGAACGGCGCATTTGGGTGTTCTGTCGAACGCTTTTTCGAGGTCGATAGATAGCACAACAGAATGTCTTCCCCTGGAGAGTGCGCATGACAAGTTATATTCCAGCTCCTGGATTGTGTGCCTCCTCCAGGTCTATAGCTCGTGACAAGTGGCAGCAGTTTCTCTTCCAGTAACCAAGACAGCCTGTTGGCCATCAGCTTCTTATTTTTGTGCAATCTGTTAATCAATGTTGAACTTATTAACTAGTTTCTAAAAGTCTACATTTTCTTGTTATGGTCGACGTGCAAATTTCGAAATATTATGTATATAATAACATTAACCTGAATACCGAATAAAATGGCCTGCATAAATCGCACACATAATTTACATATTACTACTCAATTTCTATAAATTTTAGCAGTAAGAGCATAATTTTTTCAAGTTTAAATATCTATAAATTTCCTCATTTTTTAAGGGACGATCTATCGCTGAATGTGTACAGTCTATATCCTGTAAGTTGGGATGTTTCCTGTTTCCGAAAACTTCTGAAGAATCTTCTTTATCTCTGGATGAGAGCACAAAAATATCTTATGAGCAGTTGCATTTATTTTATTCCTATTTTGTGGAACAGAAGTATAGCTCCACAAAGTTATACTTCTCAAGCCGGTACCACAACAATGCGTGCTCCTGTCAAATATTTGGTATGCATCTGATTTGAGGAGATGTGTGTGAGCTACGAAGAGGAATATTTTCATTCGTACGCTTTAGCCAAAGCACACACACCTCCTCAAATCAGACGCATGCTAAATATTGCACGCATTGTATGGGACCACCTTTATTACTGCGTGATCTTCTAAAACTTGTCGCAATATTTTTTATCAGTGCACAGCTAATATCATTGCCTCTTCGACCGCTATATGCTTCTGTCCACACAGCGCAGTAAGTTATTTTAGACCCACTTTACAGTACTGCTGTGGCCGCCAAGTTGAAAATATTTAGTTTGTGCTTATAATAAAAGCAAGATGCGTTTCCTTTTGGAAGAGAAAAAAACTGCTGCAAGTCATAACAGATAACGCAACGGTTTTATAAATATTGTTCCTATCTAAGTTTCTTTTCGCTGTACAAAATAGTTTTTCTTTTACCTGGTCTTCATTTACAAATATTTCCTTCTCTGTAGAACGTCATATATCCTTCCAGTGGCGTAGCTAGAGCTTTTTCTGCCTGGGGCTGTCCCGAATTTGCCGCCCTTTCTAACTTAATCAAAATCAAGAGTGGTTATTAACAATTATTGAACATAAATAAATAAATGAGTAAAAACATTTATTTATTTTGTTTAAACAGATTCTAGACAAACTTAATGATAAAACGTATATTGATTTATATATTTATTATTCTTGCCTTTTTATTACAAAAGTCTTGAATGACATTGTCAAAATTTATATTATCTGTTAGTCCTCTTTCAATGGACAGTATCACTAGATTTCGTAATCTGAACAAAGATAATAATTTTTAATTAATTTTAATTTGAAAATGTTCCGTTCATAACTAGCGGCACTGATTGCTATTGATAAAAAAATTCTTAATAATATTAGTATGTTGAGAACAGAGTTTTCCTATATTCCCTATATTTTTGGATAAATATTAAAAGTTCCACGGCGCTTCCCTGTTTTTCCAACCTTTTGCTTGCTCTTGTACATCAGGTAGAGACATAAAATTCTGACTCCTTTTATTTTCAATATGAAATTGTTCCTCGTCAATGTCAACTTGACATTCAAAATTTTCATTTAAAATATTAGATGGTATTAGGCACGAATAATTCGCTGCAAGGACATGTAGTTATTCAAACCGTACTTTTATTTCCTGGATAACTCTATCCATTAATAACAAAAACATTTCTCTTTGTATTTCTTCTTCTAAAGATAGCCCCACGTCTCGCGAATTTTCACCACTCATAATTTTTTCCTTCTAACTCGACGCTCAGTGGATATCTCTAACTCTTCATACTTTTTGTTGGCTTTTGTAATTGCTTTTTGCAATAGAGTGTCCCTTTGTCAAATGAAATACATTTGTAAAGAATTCAGTTTTAAATCACGTTGATAGATATTTAATCCCTTTATTTGTAGGTATTGTTGCTCGTCATTAACTTCCAAAAGGACGGATTCCATATATGGATGTAGCACAGAAAAGAAAAATACTGTATTTGAGTTGAGTAATATTCCAGCGTCTGATCTCGTTTTAATATTTTCTTTCTCAGATATCAATTTTTCCAAAGCACCTGAAATGTTTATTAAATATCCTCTTGTGTTCCAACGAGTTTCTACACTGCGGTTAAATGGCCTGAATTATAATTACGACTGATCTGTCGATTGTGACTTGATTTCCAGTGGAAATCGACGCTGAGGTAAAATTTGTAAGTAAAGTAAAGCTTCAACTGCGAACAAAGCCAGAAGTGCGAACTACTGTGATTGAACTGAAGTTGTTCGAAGCCGACACCAACTTTGCACTTTGAGCAGTCGCTGTCCCAGCCGAAGTCGAAGTTTCAATTGTATATTGCCACATGCATTTACCATTTGGGCAAAGTCGCAGTCGACTGATCAGTCGTAATTTTAATTCAGGCCTAACACCTTGATTAGTGACAGAAACTATCAAATTTTGCAAAAAAAATAATTAAATATTTGCAAAAACAAAAAATAAACAAATTTTGCAAAAAAATCATATTTTGCAAAACTTGCAAAATTTGACTGAAAATAACTCGTCGATCACTAAAGTCAATGAAAAATTTTCCGAAATATTTTCTGTAAATTCTAAGAAGAAATGAATGTTTATTGCTCGCTCATGAAATTGCAATACAGAGGTGGACTAGTCATATAAAAAATTTACGAAATTCAATAATAAAATTAATTTAAATTACCCATGCAGACAAAATAACCGCTTTTGGGCAATATTTGTTTAACACATATATATATCAGAAACAAAGAGAGGAAGGTAAATACAACTATAAATAAATGCATTTATATCATGTATATATAGTCTCCAAATTTTAAGAAATTGTTTTGTGAAAAGCAATCTACACAGTAAAAAATTTGCAAAATTGTTGCCAAAAACTTACGCAACAATAGTGCATTTTTACAGTGTAGTGTTAAGCAAATCTCTTCTTACTTCCTAACTTGTTCTTAAGTTAACTTTGCTTCAACTACCACGAATTGGCGATGTGCATGACCGATGGGGACTCTGTTTACAATAACAATGATGGCACTAAAGAAAGTATTAATAGCTGATGTTTGTTTATACACATGATTAAGCTAAAACATCTCAACGTCTCGTCGATAAGGACTTATACTAAATGATTTTGTGGATTAAAACATTATTATGTTATTAATTTTTATTTTTAAATAATGTAAACAGAAATATATTAAATGCCGCCCCAAAATATGTGCGGTCCGTGGCGGACCCCCCCCCCCCCACCCATAGATTTGCTACTGTATCCTTCCTAGGCTTTTAAAAGGACTTGTTGGACTCAAAGTTGAATACTTTTCTGTAAATAGAAAGGCTTACTGGATCTATATTCTTTTCTACATATAGTGGTACATGTTTGTTAAATTGGTTTCAAGGTACGCCCTTTTGACTTCTTGCACGACAGTAGTGCGAGTGTCAACCGTCGGAAAACTTCTAATGTGTTCACGAATTTCCTCTAATTTCTTCATCAGCGTAACATTTTTCACATGCTGTCCTTTTTTTATGTTAATGGAGCTCCAGAACACTTATCTACAGAATGTTCGAACGCGTATTATATACGCTTCTTATTAATAAATACATAAAGGGTTCAAAAAGAAAAGCTGACAAATTGGCATTATTATATTATTAGCTTGTAAGTAATATTAAATGTGAATGCTTCTTATTGTCTTGTCGTGGCTTTTTGGTAGTACTTTTGTTAATCTCTGGTTTTGTAGAACGATGTCGCTTAATAAACTGTGTTTTAACGAATTTAAAATAGAACTTAGTCTTTTCGTTATCCTTGTTTTGGAAAAACATAATAAAAAGTATGTTCCAATATGGCCATGTGCAATAGAAAGTTGTAAAATACTACTTCCTCTCGTTTAAGGGCTCATATGATTTATTTAAATCTAAATCATTGCAATTCCACCTGCATTTAGGAATGTGTGTAGGTTAGCAAGAAGTAATACTGGTGTAGGATCCGACACGACTGAATTTATCATAGAAGACAATACCAATGAAGTGTCTGAAAGAATTCTTAAACTTGGTGATCAATAAATGGACAAAGTTAACAACTTCCTTAATTCAATGAAATCGAAGACAAGGATGCTTACAGAATTCAAGAGGATTTTTTAAGGATTTGTATGATAAGGGAAAGATGAATTCTTTAGTATTCTGGAACTTCGCAGAAATTAAGCACCCACAATTGTCATTCTTGACCAAACGGCTTATGAGCTTACCTGCTTTTAATAGCTTGAATTGACAAAGCTTTCAAATTGGTGCATTCTTCTATTCTGATAATGCTGATGATGTTGAAGAAGATGTCAATAGAAAAAATTTAAGTCAATGAGAGTTTTTATTTAATAAAAAAAATAACAAAATAAAAATTTGTGAATGCTTTGATTTATTTAATCTAGTAACTTCGTTTTCATACGATTTTCCTTAAATTTTTTCCTAAGATTTTGCAGAAAATCCTTACTAGTCGAAAGGTTAATAAGAATTTCTGGTCTTTTCTTAAAACAGTCAAGAACAACTTCACCAGTTCTTCGGTACCACCCCCAATTCACAACAAGGATGTGTACACGGAATCATTGGACAAAGCCAATATGTTTGAAGCTAAGTTTGCTGCGAATTCGATCTTATCATCTTTACGCAAACTCCTCATTCTCCACCAACATGCACGTACAGTCCGCACAAGGGAAGTCTGCAAAGTGCTTGTAATTCTCATATTTCTAAGGCTACTGGGCCTGATAGTATTTTATCCCTGGTATTCAATTGCTGCGCCTCTTCGGTAGTTAAACCTCTACGCCAACTATTCCACATGTCCTATTCGACAGGAGTCTTTCGTTCAGCATGGAAACTTACAGATGTTCAACCATACCTAAAAAAGGTGAGGCAAGCAATTGTTAATGTTATAGACCAATTTCCCTTACTTCGAATCTTTCGAAGGCTTTCGGAACACTTATCAAACCCCAATTGATACTAATAAACTTCCATCACCAATACGGCTTCCGTACTGACCACTCTACTCGAGATTAACCTCACCTCACCTTTTCGCACCGAGCATTGGAATCAATGTCTCCATAATTTGGTGAATCTGAAATCATCGCATTAAATATTTCAAAGGCCTTTGATACAAACTGCTCTTTTAGCTAAACTTCAGCTAATAGATCTAGACGCTCTTTTCTTAACATGGATTGAAAACTTTTTCTCCCGCCGCTCAATACAAGATGTATTGGACGGAGTTATTTCTGACCCTTTCATAATTCATGCCGGTGTACCGCAAGGTTTAGTAGTTGTACTCCTCTCTTTCTCATTTTTATTAATGAACTACTAGCTCTCACTTTCAATGCTATTCATAGTTTTGCAGACGACAGCACGTTTGATTTCGTGTACTCGTTCTTTAGTTGATTCTATTGGGAAAGTTTGTCAACTATAACTTTCACTACACTATGACTGTTCAGACTTTGTATATGTAGTTATGAGCGAACGCACTTGCTCAATTATTTTTCCATAGAATCTCCTGAGTAGCCCAAACATTGGAAGTACCAACAATCATGATGTCTATACACGCCTGGCTTGGTTGGGAGACTTCCGGCAACTGTCATTGATCTGGAGTGAGCACATTGGCACCAGTCTGCACTTTCAATTCAGTCATGTAACGTTTTTTATCTTTTTCAATTTTCTAATTTGAAATGAAACACTGCACTTACAATTCCGATATTTAATTTTTAAAACTCATACATATTAACCTTGATTTTGTAAACTATTCTTAATGGAAACTTGCTTTCGTTTCGAATGCCCGATTCGCAAGTCAGTTGGAATTCAGTTTTCTGTTATTGCTAAAGAATTTAAACGGATTACCTATTAATACATCTATACATCTCATTTTTTAAATATTCTCACAATTCGTTTTTATGTAAATGTAAACAGAGCTTTCTAATTGGTACAACAACCGGAGATATTAAGCAATTTTTCACAATACTGCATTTATACCTCTACTCTTGTAAAACTACTTTCTATAGACAGTGACAAAATTGAGGTATTATTCTACACACAGCATACATCGAACGTGGATAAGTTTAGTTAAAAATTATTGGAACAATTACTGTAGAAAATTAATTATGCTTCTTTTTCAGTAGCAAACAAGTTGAATTGGCAAAGGCTGTCGCACAAATTCCAGCTGATCATCAGATAAGATCAGATTTTCTTTGTTGTTTGTTTTAGTCTAGCCCAGCGATCGAAGCCCCGTCCGCAGATTAAACAGGAGAAACTAATTAAATTTAGTATAAGCAGTTTGATCTCGAACGTCTTCTAATTCCTGTATGGCAAAAAGTGTGGCCTTTCGTCAACATTACTCACATGTGGCAAAGTGACTCGGGTCCTTTTTTCAATAAAATAATTAAAAGTGTTTTTTTTTTTGTTCTTCTATCATTCTTAATCACAAAATAATTTCATGGAATAACATCATTGAATTCAAGTGAATGGATGTGAATGCAAATGAATTCACACAGACTTCAAAGAATGCATACCATTCCAGAGTCATGCAGTTCAAGTAATGCATTCTCTTTTTAAAAGGAAAAAGAATGCATTGGGCAATATTTTTTTGAGGAATGAAATCCATTTAATTCCATTCCAAATCTTTAAAAAATACTTTTACTGCGGATTCCAATTCGATCGTTTTAATTACAAAATGTATACATTGGAATGCAGCTCAAAAATAATGCATTTTTTAACAACCATACTGCCATATCATGCTCCGAAGACTAAATAGCTCTTACCTTCGTTTGGAATGAAATGCTAAATATGCACTCTAATTATTATAGACTACATTTTTGGAAAAGTCAATCAATACTTAGAATGGTGGATTCATTGATTCGAACCAATTCTTTGAAGTAGGCCTCATTCAGGGTTGTTAAAGAATGCATTATTTCTGAGCTGAATTTCTATACATTTTTTCATTAAAATGAACGAATTGGAAGCTGCAGTAAAAGTTTTTTTTTTAAAGAATTGGAATGGAATTAAATGAATTTCATTCTTAAAAAAAAAAAATATCGCCCAATGCATTCTTTTTCCTTTTAGGAAAGGAATGCATTACTTTGATTACTCTGGAATGCATTGCATTCATTGAAGTCTGTGTGAATTCACTTCCATTCATTTGCATTCACTTGAATTCAGTGAAACTATTCCATGAAATTATTTTATGATTAAGAATTAAAGAACAAATAAAACACTTTTAAGTTTTTTTTTTGAAAGAATTTCAAATCAAATCAAAAAGTATTTATTCCAGGGGTTGAAAATAATGATTATTTTTCATTTTCTATGTGAAAAAATCATTTAAGGAGGAGAAGGAGATGAATTATGCGCACAAAATACAACTACTTTCATTATGTGGTAGAATTTGAAAATTTAAGTCAATAATAATTATTTTTGAGTTTTAATTTTTAAATCACTAATAATCATTAAATCTGAGTTTCACGCCTTTCACTCAAAGAAAAAAACTCGCAAATAGGTGATTTTTCTTAAAATCATCAATAATTATCACATCTGAGTTTTATTTTTTTACCTTCAAAAATAAAACTAATGTCTGATTTTTATAATTTGGACTCAGATATGAATAACGATTAACGGATTGAGTCATATTTTTTCGATCAAAAATAAAACTCAAAACAGTATTTTATTATTGTCACTAAATTCGGTTTTTTGTACTTTTTGAGTCTTAAAACTCACTCATTATCTTCATTATTTATATACGCATTTACACCAATTATAACTTCTTTCAGAAAACAAACTTTCCTTCTAATGGCGTATGTTAATCAGTTATCACTGCCCAAACTCGTTATTTTAACCTCAATCAAGAATTTTGTATTCCGATCCAGTTTAGTCATACGAATTACTTTCACTTTCACTTTTAATTATAACTGTTCTACTTTTCTCTTCATAATAACTTATGATAATTTTCCATCTGTATATGATATACCTTTATTCTAAAACTATTTCATTTCATTAACTGAATTAGTACGTATATTTTTTGACTACTCCTACTACTATTTTTGATTTTACTCTCGCATATGTATTAATCTTTTGTAGCTATAAGAAATGGTATGGGCTGGCTTGCAACCACCCACATTATCCACAGGATTCAATTCTTAATCCTTTCTATATTCTCAATTGCTATAATGTTATAAATATTTATTTTTTGATATGTTAATCTAATTATGCTCCTTACTCTCGTAATGGCCAACGTTGTACGTAGCTTAAACAGGGGTATGTGAATAAATACTTTTTGATTTGATTTGAAACTTTTTCAAAAAAATAATTAAAAGTGTTTTATTTGTTCTTTAATTCTCAATCATAAAATAATTTCATGGAACAGTTTCACTGAATTCAAGTGAAAGCAAATGAATGCAACTGAATGCAAGTGAATCCACACAGACTTCAATGAATGCAATGCATTCCAGAGTAATGCAGTACAAAGTAATGCATTCCTTTCGAAACTTGTTTAGTATAGCCAAACAGGAGCCTACACGGCATTCCCCTAAAATCTGAAACCCCGAATATTTTTGTTTTAACCATAACGTTATGCGAATAACGCATTTAGCTTTTTATTATTGTATTTTTTTTTGCATTTTTTTTGCATAATTTAATAATTTTTTTTTTGCATTTTTTTTTGCATAATTTAATAATTTTTTTTGCATAATTTAATAATTTTTGTTTTGCATTTTTTGCATTTTTTTTTGCATAATTTAATAATTTTTTTTGGCATTTTTTTTTTGCATTTTTTTGCATAATTTAATAATTTTTTTTGCATAATTTAATAATTTTTTTGCATTTTTTTGCATTTTTTTGCATAATTTAATAATTTTTTTGCATAATTTGATAATTTTCTTGCATAATTTTTTTGCATAATTTAATAAATTAATTAAATTAAATATTTTTTGAGGAATGTGGAGTTGTGTTTCCTAATTCATAATACTGAAGAGGAATGAAAGAATGCAAAATATGCATTCTTTATTCCTTTGAATTAAAACCAAAATAAGCTGCATTCTTTAACAACTCTCGCATCATTAAATTTATCATAACAGTAAATAAATGGAGCACAAATATTTTGACTATTACACGTCCATTAGATTCATTTGTTTCCTCCTAGCATAATTGATTCTTCGATTTTGGAATTTGAATGCTTTGTATGACACCATTCCAAGCAAATTTGCTATGCATCAGGAAAAAGCATGAGCCACATAAATAAGAAAAATTGGATATTTCCGTAGTCGGGCACGTTATATATACATACATACATATAGTAGTCATTCCACCTCAGCATTACCCCAATCCTTAAACTTTATCATTTCCAGTTTCATTCCTCTGTAACAACTTTGGGAACTGGGGGAAGAAACCGCACGACACATTACCGTCGGTGAGCTATCTCCCATGGTGTAGTAGGATATATCCGGAATCATAACCGCATAACTAGCGAGCATATGCATGATGTATGTTGCACGACAAGAAGTTACCAGCCGTAAAATTAGAAGCAGGAAATGCCGTTTCGCCTTGAAAAATGGCCGCGAGTATCAGCTCATAAAGGAAAAACTCGAAATATATTTCGCTTGGCGGAACTTTTTATTACGCGTTGGGCTTTCTCTAGAAAATATGACAGAATTGTACTATAAGGACTCTTCTTCGTCTGTTTGCCTTTGTTAGTGTTGTGAGCCTCATGCACTGCACCAAAATGCATTCCAGTTTTTCACCCTGTTGACTATTCACAAGCAAGTTGAAGCGAACATAATCCCTCCAAGTTTTGAGTAGTTAATTTAAATGAGAATTTCCAGCCATGCTTGAAGCTGAGGAGGTATAAGTAAGTAGGCGTTAAGGAAAACACGAAACCCATGTGTGCTGTGGTAGTACTTATGTTCACTTGTAATAGCTTTGAGGTGCTGATGTTTCTTCAAGAAATATTATTATAAACAAGAAAGATAATAAGATAAAATAATTGTAAATAATTGCACACACTTAAATCGGACTTTAAGCGGGCATTAACAAAAATCAAAATTTAATAATTTTTAGGGTATAGGTAGGTATTCAAGTAGATATTTTAGTTTAGTTAGTTTCAAGGATCTTTAGATATATTTCGATAGCGTTTGTGCTGTAATAATTAAGGGGCTTGTATAAGAATTTAAAAATCCGAATAAAATGCCATGAATAGCATGTTTTAGGTAGTGAATCTACAGGGTCATTCATCAGAAAATCGACAAATGATCTGAATGGACCATCCGATTTAGATGAAATTTCACAGTAGGTTGGTTTTTTTATTAGTACTAATTTGCTGAAATATTTTTTTTTGTTTTCGTCCAATTTTTGACGGAGATATTGTATTTTGAAATTTTAATAAAGTGGCAAATTTTGCTTGGTAGGTGTAACTTCAAAATGTATTTAATTAAGAATGCTTTGAAGTTTCTGAAAAAAAAAATTAGTTGAAGTCCTTTTTCATCCTTAGTGAGCTTTAAAGAAGCTATAGAAAGGAGAAAAGAGAACTCTTGAAGTTTGGATGGAGTTATTTTTTAAACATGTTCTTAAAAGAACCTTGAACGTAAATTGATGACGTATGTGGAATTGTCAGATTAAATGCATTGTCTTCGGTAAATAAAAAGGATGGAGTATGCCAATAGTCTCCTTGGGGTCTTTTAATCCTTAAAACAGTGCCGGATCCAGCTAGGAGGCGCGCGCCTCTCCCTGAAGACTAGAAGACCACTGAAAAAAAAAATTCGATACATATTCCGAAGTTTTCATAACAACATGTAAGGTAAATGTACCAATGTTCGTCATTGGGCCAGTATTCGTCATCAGTATCACAATACACAACATATTAAAAGTTTACATCTGGAAGACGAATACGAATTATAACAAAAGAACCGTTAAAATGTCATAGAATTAGTTCAGCAGCATACCCGTTGTAAGCAAATGTAATCATTGTGAAACGAGCTTTCAACAGTTGTGGTTGCGGAGTGGTGGATTCCGTGCTTTTGTTAGCATTATCATAAAATTTTAGACCATGTTGGCGCTCGAAGAATAAAAATAAAAATAACATTTGTACTACCTTCATGATAAATATCGCTCGGAACTGGGGCAGGACGTATATCCTGAAGGCAGGTTGATACTCGCGGGAACTCGATGTATTTTTATTATAAGCCGATGCATGTGCATAAGAGTAGCCGGTAGTTCAGAGTATACCGTTGCACCTTATTTTGGTTCCGCTGCTGGCCTTCCATTCTTTTTGTTGCCAGTATTTCTGGCTAAATCTAGGTTAGGTTTCTACGCGGAATGTAAATTTCTGTTGAAGTTAATGCGCACTTGTAACTTACCGTGATTGTATGGTCCGTGGACTGCGGTTTGCTATGAACTAGATAATTCCTAGTATAAATTGCTGTTGGTGGAGGGATACTGAATCCTTCAATTCTTCGCGGCTTTGCTTATTATGCAGTTTTGTTTTTCTGCTATAAAAAGTGTTCACAACTATAAATTTCGTTTCTGTGATGCTTTCTATGGTGAGCCGCTAGTTCACAAGTCACTTACATCCTGTTTTAATTCCTCCAGTTTCGTTCGGGGTCGACTTTATTTTCTTATTATTGAGATATATTTTTTAGAAATCATGTTAATTTAAGTTGTAAGTATTAGATTTAGGGCCATAAAAGTGGTAGGCTATTAGTTAGTTACTTCTTTTGAAGTCTGGGGAAGGTGGAAAGAAAAGAGTTCAGATGTATTTGAGAATCCTAACAAAAGCAGGGATAGATCTAGGCCGGTCTTAAAGGTTATACCATGAGGTCAAAGGGCACAATGAACTTATTGGTGGTCTAAGTAAATCAGACTAGGCACTGCTAGGTGCAACCGTCTTATCTAACCTAACCTAATCCAGAGCCGTAAACAGATACCAGAAAAATCCATTCTCACATGTAATACAAATACATCAAGCAAGCTCATTCGTGATTTAATCCATCGTTATAAAAATTTATCAAAGACCTGCAGGGGAAGTAATCGGGGATTATTCGGAATAGGTGAATATTAATATTAATTATATGACAGTTCGTATTTCTGTAATTATTAAGTTTTATTTATGGATTTAATTATATATTAGTTTAATTAAATTATTGACCACTCTTTTCATATTTTTATATGTATTCCGGAGTTAATTGATCGATCTTTACTGATTGTTTGAGAATTAAATTCTTTAAAAATTGTTTCCCAAAAATCGTTTTTTTTGTCGCTAGTTCTATTACCAGAGCTTTGTTCTGCGTGGACATTATGTGTCTATTTTTATATACTCCGCATTATCTTGTATATCAGTTAAAAAAATTCTACGATTAAAAACAAAAGCATTGAAATTAAAACTCGCCGCGTCATGTGGCTGTGATTTGATATACCGAAAATGTCCAAAAGTAATGCCACATAAGCAAAAACACATTTGGCTTACACATGTTTTTGTTTACGTAAAAGCAAGCGAGATTATTTACGGATAGGAATAATGCTTAAGTAGGAAATAGGATTATTCTGGTTGGTGCTCACAAATCTTAAAATTTAAAATCGCTTTTGAGCATTACATTATTCAGAAAAAGTTTGAAATAGTCGTGTCGTTCCAATTATGATATGCTAAGATATATTACTTCATAGATTACACAAGAATTAGATGTTGCATGCAATAGCAGAGTAGAGTATACAAACTGAGTGGCCCATTGCGGAAAGGTGTACGTCAAGTGATTTATCTTTTGATATTTGAGGAGGTCAATCAAATGAATACAAAATTGTTGTTATAGAAACATTCGCTCTCGGCACGCTCTAAAACATGGTGTGGTCCATTCCGGAATGCACTACCAATTTGACAATGTATATACTCTGCCTATATATACCATGCGATATCTTAAGTACTTGTGCCAGCTATGATTAAGCTAGAATTTTTTTTTCTTTATTAGACTGAAATACAATGAAAAAAATCTTTTTTTCCCCCAATGAATTTACAAAATACATTTAGGAAAAATTTCGATTTTAATTACACACATTGAAAACTTCAGCATCTATAAACAGCATGTTATCTGGAAAGTTTTGATCTGCGTTATATTATTGATTGATTGATTGATTGATTTATGAGGCTTGGGACCTCTTTCAGGTCCCCCGAACGCGGGCCAAGTCAAGGCCCATTGTTCACCCTCCAGACCCATGAGCAATCGCTCATACGTCCCAACCGGACGCTCTTATAAATTTCAGTATTGGCTCCCAGCCCTCCTTGCCGGCATCATGCAACTCTTCCAGGAGGTGTGAACCAAGAATTCTGTAGCGTATTCCTGAGAGTGCCGGGCAGTGACATAGAAAATTGGTCACTGTTTCGGACTCCTCTCCGCAACCCCTGCATATAGGATCATCAACAAGTCTCATCCTGTGAAGGTGGCCCCTGAGAGAGGAATGCCCAGTGAGAATGGACACCAGAGTTCTCAGGGTTGGCTTGTTGAATTTTAGGAGCTTATTCGTATGATTTAAGTTTGGTGTACCCCACAGTTCCTTTGTTGTCCTACCCGTGGGATCTTCTAACCAAAGGCGACTGTGTTGGCGGTCAGCCCAGCTTGAAATGATTGAGACAAGGTGCTTTGGTGCAATCCCGACTGTAGAGGGAGGTTCCTCTGAGGCTGCTCCAAGACGAGCAAGTTCGTCTGCCCTTTCATTCCCGCTGATGTTGCTGTTCCCCGGCACCCACTGCACTATCACCCTGTTATTCCGAGAAAGGGAATTCAGGGTGGTTTTGCACTCCATTAATAATTTGGAGGTTATAAAGGGTTTAGACAAGGCTTTGACAGCTGCTTGGCTGTCCGAGCAGATGGCTATCTCCTTATTCTCAGTGTCTGAGTTAAGGAGGTGTCTTCCCGCTTCAAGGATAGCCTTGACTTCTGCCTGGAAAACCGTGGAGTGGTTTTCAAGGTGAATGGAGAACTCAATTTCAGGATCCTCACAGAAGACTCCCGCCCCGGTGCCTTCATCGCACTTAGAACCATCAGTATATATTATAATTGGGTTTGTCAATGGTTGAAACATGGAATGTGATTCCCATTCTGCCCTGGATGGAATTCTATATTCAAAATTGCTTTCCAGCATGATTTCGAGGAGGTAGTCGCACCTGGCATTGACAGGTGCGATAGACTGCACGAACTCATAAATGGATTCATGTGAAACCCTTGTTCCCCCATGAAGCCAGCCATGGTTAAGATGCAGCCTTAGCGCTGTATTCGACGCCCTCTGCTTGACATGTATTTGCACCGGGTGTATATTGAGGATAACCTCCAAAGCCCGGGTGCTATTTGAATTAAACGCGCCGCTTGCGCTGAGAAGGCACAGCCTTTGAATCTTCTCCAGCATCTTGCGATGGTTGGCGAAGTCCATTGCTTTCCACCATACCGCTGAACCGTAGGTTAACACGGGTCGAATGACACTAGTGTATATCCATATAATCATCCGCGGTTTGAGTCCACACTTCTTCCCTACTGCTCTACGGCACATTGCGAACACTCTGAGAGCTTTGTTAGCTCTGTCCTCGAGGTGTGGTTTCCAGTTTAACTTTTTGTCTAGAATAATACCTAGGTACTTCACCCTGTCCTTTAATTCCAAGTATGTGGAGCCAATCAGGGGCAGGTTTAAACTGGGGATATTCCTTTTCATGGTGAATAGGCGTAAGTCAGTTTTCAGTGGATTGATGCTCAGCCCGTAATCCGTCGCCCAGCGCATGACTAGTCAGATCGCGCCTTGCACCAATCCACAGAGTTCATAACTTCCGGTGACTAAAATTGTCAAGTCGTCCGCGTAACATACTGCTTTGTTCCCCATCCGGGTGAGTGTTAGCAGGAGATCGTCCATGATAAGTACCCATAGCAAGGGTGATAGAATACCGCCCTGTGAACTTTTTTAACTCTGTTTGCCCGCTAAGATCAGCAGCATGTGTGTAATCCAATTTGTTAGAGATTGGTTCACTCCATGTTTTGTTAGTATTTCCGTGAACCTGTGTAGAAGAACATACATCGATGAAAACAGCTAGCGTAGATTGTTTAAAGAGGAAGCCTTTTTCAATTGAGTGAATCACCTCATGGAGAGCCGTCTCGACGGACTTTCCCTTTAAGTACGCATGTTGGTGCTGTGATAGTCTGCTTCTGGGGATGGAGCGTCTCAGCTCCCACTCACAGATGCGTTCGAATGTTTTAAGTAAGAAAGAAGTCAAGCTTATAGGCCACAGCTTCGGTGTATAGCCCATTTTGATGCATGCCCTGAAGAGAGTGGTTAGGTTGCTAATCAGAGGGTCACCTGAGTGCTGAAGGAGGGCTGGGAAGATGCCGTCCTTGCCTGGGGATTTGAATGGTTTGAAGGAGTCAACTGCCCATTTGACCGATTCGTCCGTGATGAAGGTAACTTCTCCGTCTCCGAAAGTGAGAATTCGGTGCGCGGAGCTGAGAGGCTCTTGTCAGGACCATCGGAGAAGTGTTCGTCTAACAAGATTTCCAACGATTCTCCAAAGGAGGAGGCCCGAGTTCCTTCGCTGGCCGTGAGGAGTTCGGGTTGAATTGGTATCTTGGATAGGAATTTCTTAAGGTTTGACGTCTCATTTACCCCGTCTACGTTTTCGCAGAAGAGTTGCCATGACTTTCTTTTAGATTTTCGAATTTCATATTTATACTGGCGCAAGGTGTTTTGGTAGATTAACCATTCGTTTGCGTCGTTTGATCTTTTGGCTTTATTATATAGCCTGCGCATAATTTTGCGTTTATTCTTTAGCTCGCGCGTCAACCAAGGGGGGACAGAATTCGAATCTGCCCGTCTAATCGGATATGAGTCTTCAAAGGATTGGGTTAGCGCGGTGATGATTTCTTCGACTCCCCTATCTGCTTTAGAAATTAATTGAGTGTCGGATATATTGGTGAGCCTTTCAGTGAGCACATGTTCGAAAATCTCCCAGTTGCAGATGCAGGTTCTGGGCCTACCTGGACCACGGCAGTAAAAGAGCTGGAGTGTCTTCACCCATTCAGGGATCATGTCATTTATAGTCCATGGTTCCTGGATGAGTGCTACATCCGCGCTGTCTGAAAAGAGGAGTTGCTGTAGGTTGACTGTTGCCGCCCTACTGCGATGGAGATTGATCTGAATCACTCTCATCGCTAGCATTACCTCTTCTCCGCTTCCTCCAGGGTGTCTTCTGTGAGAGTTTCCTCATCCTCATCTGATGAGAAAATTTCTCCGAGAAGTTCTTTTTCCTCGTCCGAGATAGACGGATCTGCTGAAGAGCCCATCGTGGGGTTTCTTCTCGGGTCTACCGGTACACTATGACAAAAGGCCATCGCCTGGTTGTCCCTAGAGAGGGGCGGCCCAGAGACGGCCTCGATTGCCTCAGCTGCACCGGCGGGCGGTTTAACTGCGACAGGCTTTGCGAGCCCAATCGGTATGACCTGATGCGGGCACTCGAGCTGATTGTCTGTCGACTGCTCAGTTTCGGTGTCCGTCTCCATGTCCTCGCCGGAAGGTGACTCCATCCTGCTGCCAGGTCTAAATTTGACCTTGGTCATCCTATAGTGAGCCAGGCCGTCTCTCTCATTGAGCCAACTAAGAGACTCTTGGTCGACCCCAAAAACCAGGAACAGGTAATTCTCTTCCTCCCTGCGGTGGTAAACCTCCCACAGGTCGGTTTTTAGGCCGTTTTGCTTTTTCAAACACCCAAGGATCTCCTCGTTGGCTCTAGGTTTTCCATTTATTGTAACGGAGACCCTGAAGAGCTTCGGGATTTCGTCCTTCCCAACCACCTGTAGGTTGACACCCTCCCAAAGATTTCCGAGTCCCCTCACTTGTTCCTTAAGGAAATTAACCGTGAAGGCGTCCTCACAGGTTGCCCTGAAAAATCCCCTGTTGAAACCACTCCAGGTGAACCGAACAGGCAGACCTCCCACAGCCCCCTCCAGAGCCTCCAAGGCCTCTTGTCTGCCTTTCACCCGTGAACTTACCTCCAGGTGCGCCAGAGACAATCACGGCCACCCTAATAAAGGTGCCGTTATTTTCTCTGACGACCCTGGCGAGGCTCTTCGGTGTTCCCACTTCCTTTTTTCTTTTAGGAACCGGAGTGGCTTCCTCGTTTGATCTGCCCCATTTGAGCTTGGTGGCATCCTTCTTTATGCGTTATATTATAGTTCGGAATCAATTTTAAAAGATTCAATAAAAATTGTATTCAAATTTAATCTAGAAAAAAAAATACGTTGAATTCATAATAATAATTAGATTTTAATATGAAGTTAGTTGAAAACTAGTAGTTTCTGTCATTTTATTTTAATAGCATCTACATTACAACTCTAGAAAAGATACTTATATTTTATATTATAATAATCTTGGTAATATAACACTGATTGGAATTATTCATACGTAACTAAACTTGAAATTTAATTTAACCCAACATTTTTAACTATGGGAGTAAGCATCCTCTTGGACGAAACTACTTTTTGCTGTAATCCTAATGCACCCGTGGCTTTAGGCCTAGTAATACTACACCTCATATGCTGTAAAGTGCTTACTCTGTACTAACCGGAGGCAGAACTATTAATATCTAAGGCAAATTACCATTTTTGCTGAATCAAAATTCTGTAAGTCTGAAATTTTTTTACAAATCACCTTCCAAATTATGTAATTTTTTGTAGATAGTGATCTCAGTTCGAGATAATTTTGATGAATGTTGAGATGAACTTGCTATGGAGTTCGTAGTCGCTAGATCAATGTAATTTGATTAATTCCACAAAATACCACCACTAAAAGTATATCCAATACTTCACAGAAATATTCGGGCTAATTTTTCCCCTTCACTCTACTCTTGGACTTATATATGTATATTGTCAGTGCTTACACATTTAAACCTTACAATTGATTATAAATTTAGTTATCGTATCATATCATTTTGCAATTAACAGTAATTCGTTTAACCAAAAATTTTGCTACGCATTTTAGTTTTCCCTTAATTTTCTCAAATCCAGGATTCATTAACACGAGTAAAACTCGCCCCTCACATAAATTTGTCCGGAAAGTAGAAAAGGCTTAGAAAAATACCGACATTGGGAACGACCCCACAGAGAATGCATTTTAATAGATCAAAGGGAATTCCAGCAGGATATCTTTGAAAATGTAAACTCCAAATGTCTATTTTACCCGATTGCATTTCATGTGGTTTTGGCTTTTGTGTGTCCTTTTATCTGTTTCCATCTGTGTTTAATTGAATAACAGAGGGAGTTTGTTAATTTGCTTTGGGGTGCTTGTACAAAAGTGACATAATCTGCTACTAATGTGAAGTATACTTAGCTTTATTGGAATTTGTTTTTTTTTTACCGCAACAGATATGTCAAAGGGATGACTAGAAGCGAAAACAAAATTAAAAGAACCAAAGGAAAAATCTGTGGTGAGCTCGATAGCAACTGCAGTTACAAATTACTGACATTTGAAGGAATTGTGATGCGTTTGTGCGTGGTGTTTCGGATGAGGTTGGAAATTTGTGTTGCGGTGTTGCTTACATATTAAAAATTTACTATTCCGACTAATAGCTTAGAAAAGAAAAAGAAAATTTCATTTCATTTTTATTTATTTTTCAATATTTACGACTGAATAATCTTCGATGCCTCACACTAGCACTAGAAGAAGATAATTGTGCAATAAATAGTCTTTAGTATAATTATTCTTTAAAAATGTAGAAATTATAGTCCAAGTTCATCAATATCGGATATAACACCTACTTCCGTTGGTAAGGAAGAGTATATGTAAAATTTTCTTGATCTAGAACTTAAAAATTCCGAAGACGCTTAAGAAATAAGATATCAAGTCGTGTTGTTGTATCTATTGATAGTGAACTAAGTTTATAAGTAAATCGGCAATTGTAGTATCCCTAAGAATTATATATTTTTTGCTATAGCTGGCATGGGATAATAATAAAAGTTTTTCTTTTTGCCAATGTTTCCCGTTATATTTTAATGCTTCATCAGGGCTAAAAATACATAAACAAGAATTTATTGGAACAACAGTAAACTTAAAAAAAAATATCTATACATTACCTCAAGAAAATTTCCAATAGGAATTACAATTAAAATCACAATAACAATTAAACATCATATAAAGAGCATCACACAAATTTTTTACGGCTGTCAGATAGCATCCTAGATAAAAATAGAGGAAGTCTAGTACTAGTAACACGAAGTGGGAGCAAGATATTATCAAAACTAAAACATTATATCAATCTCTGGTATCGTCACTCATTGTAGTGTTTTTGTAAGAGTTAATAAGAGTCTTATAGACTGTTCTTGACTGTATCTGTCCGAAAATTAATGCTGTTCTCATTGAGCTGTATGTGTATCATTTCACTAATATTACGTTTGTACTAATTGCTCTCATAGTCAACGATGTTTGCATTTTCAAAATCCAAACTATGATTATCTTCTTCAAAATTATGTTTGGCTAGGGCTGTCATCTCTTTTTGGTGACTGTTGGTAGTCTTTTTTTTTAACAATTGTTTCGTCTGACCAATATAACAAGATTCACATGATTTGCATTTAATTTTATGTACAACATAAGAGTGTAGTTCTCGTGGATCCCGGTCTTTAAGTCTGATGATTATATAGTAAAGCTAAGTGTTGTAAAGGTCCCTTCAGGACGGGATGTGGTGCTTGCGTTTTTTGTGTCACACACGATTTCTTTTTGCATATGGGCAGTGACAGCGGCAGGCTTTGGTATACCCACCTCACAACTCTCCCGAACTAGCCGAGGTACTAGCGTGCCGCCCTGTGTTATCGCTGGTCACTGAGTGAGCTGCCAGATCGTGCTGGGATTTCACGTCCAAGAGTACTCACTCGAAGGTACTACCATACCATAGTTAGGTGTAACACCAGGGTCGTTTTGACGTACATTGACATCAATGGAACGATTTCATTGTACCACTGCAAGAAATGTGTAACACTACTGCTAGAAAATGTTATGGAAATGGAAATAGGTATTGCATGGATCGAAAAAGGCATGATTCAATTTCATTCCCTGCTTGTGCACGAACAGATTCATTCCAGATGTTCATCAGTGTATTACCATAATTATTATAAAAACTTGTTCTGGTGTCAACGAATTCCGATTTATTATTAGAGAAAATGCTTTGCTATCGTCAAAAACGGTATGCATGCTATTGGCAAAAACTGCATTGATTTTGTTAAAAACTGTGTTACTTCTATTAAAAACTGCTCTGATTTCATAGCATCATTGGCGTAGCCAGTGTTTTGTTGTGCGGGGGGCAGTAGGGGCAGACTGACACAATATTGAAGAAGAATATTCTTCAAGCAAGTATTGTTTTTCAAAAATGTGCATAACTTTCTAAAACGTTAATCAGTGTTAAATCCAAGTTTCCTTACATGAAGCAAACTATTTCATTGATTATCGTTGTTTTTTTCAACCAATGTATGCTTAAAGTAAGCAACAATAAGAATATTTCCTAAAAACCAGAATAAAATAACAATAATTTACTAACATATAATTATATGGTTTTCTAAAAAAAGGTTTTTTTCAAATTCATGGTTCTAATAAATTGTAAATGTATCCCAATAATAGCCCTGAATTTGAAAATTATTTCTTCAATAAAGCTGGAATTGGTCTAAGACCAATTCTTATGATACCCTAGATGAATGCTCGTATGTATCTGTGCAAATTTGGTTTTTGAAGTAGTTTTTCTCATATATTTCTAAAACGGTTCGTCGGACAGTAATAATTATTGTAACCAATTTTATAGAATTTCATAGTCTGAAGAACTTTTCTGTACAATAAAAACATCTCGGACTGGTCGTCTTCACAGTACCTGTACGTAAAAATCCTAAATTTTTATATGGCAGCATTAAGAAGGGGTTGCGGGATTTATTCCATTTTGAAATTATACTCATCATTTTTATGAAATCGCCGTGTACAAAAGTTCAGCTCTCTACGTCGACTCGTTCTCAAGCCGTGTCTACATAAATATATAGTGGAAAACCAAAGTTTTGTATGGCAAGGCAATTCGACGAAGGAGTTGCCTGATTTATTCGATTTCCGAACTTAAATTTCCTTTTTTCTCGAAAAGCTCGTGTGCAAAATTTCAGCTTTCTAAGTAAATCCGTTCTGGAGCTATCGTGAGGACGGACAGACATGCAAAAATTAAAATAAATTTTAATATTATGCTTGGGTAATCCATTTAGCTATACCTTCATTATTTCCAAGTGTTACAAACGGAACGACAAACTCAGTTTACCCAATAGATTTCATTTAGGGTATAATATACAGTAAACAGTCCAGAATAAAGCGATGCGAAGTACACTGTTGTGTGCAAGATATTCGTTTGTTAAATGGTTGTTAGATACGCTTAAGTGGATGAAGATACAGCAACGAATTGACTTAAATGTAGTTTTATTCATTTTTAAAATAAAGTAGAAATATTACTAGAGATACATATTTACATATCCATTTTCTTTATATAAATGACATACAAAAATATAAACTGTAAACAGATTTAAATTATTCTTACAGAATCTATCGCTGTTCAAGCATATTCAACAATTCTTCAATAAGTTAATAGTGCCAACTTCAACGTTAAATTTCTTAAATTCATACAAAATTCGCAAATAATTAATATTCCCAGTGATATAGCCGAAATTTAAGCAGATCTGTATTAAATCATTAAACGCCATATCTATCGAAATATTTATTCGATTCGATTAATGAAACATATCCATTGCCAGTTACCACCCCATTAAAACTAGTGGGGCATCTTTCTAGGGTGCAGATCTGCCGAATCAGGTCTTTATCTTCAGATTTGCAAGGAATGGTATTATTTTCTTGATATTCGGCATTCTAGGGCTATTATTCTTGGATCTCCCAATTGAAACTCCCTTGTAAAAACTATGGCTCCGGCAAACCCAGGTGCGACAAGTTCTTTTAAGATGTTTCCATTACCACCATCTCCTTGTAAGTTGAAAAGGTATTAACAGTGATATTGAGAGACTGTCATAACTCATAGTATGTTACCTGATCATGTATATGCAATATAGGATTGTTATCGCCCATCTAAATACATGAACGTACCACTCTGTCGGTTCAATTTCTTTCCCATTTCTAAATTTTCACGCATAACTGCATTAAAATCTAATACGGCACTGTAATCTTCTTGCACTTTAGCAGAACTCGGTACTCGTCCTCCAACTCCAATAGGGTAAACAGCAGCTAACAGCATACCTAAAAAGAATAATTGTTTTGGTAAAAGTAAAATTTTTAGAAGCATTTCAATCCATACCTTTCGATGGATCCACTTTTTTCCTCAGATGCATTTATAATTCCTAAAACTCCGCTAAACATTATCGGTTTCACAAATTCATCTCGTTCCTTAGCAGCATTTTCAATTCCGTAAGAGATAGTAAAGCTCAAAATGACTGCTTCACAAAATTTATTGCCATAATCAGAGGCCCCCTTACTTGCTTCTACAATAACCAAAACATATACAAAGATAGGCAGTGTTGTTTCTTTTGCAAGGGGTATGTACCTTGGACACTTTATTTTCACCACGGACATGTAAAAAAAGCTATAGATCAGCCTTTAGGTAAAAAATAAATTAAAGATGTATATCTATAGCAATTTTCTGTTTAGTAATCTGCTTTGCGAATATTGTTATTCTTGGTTGCATAAAGAGTGTTATTTAATTTAACTCTGCTGATATACCATCCTTTCTACTTAGTAAATTGCAAATGTCCAAGGTACAATAGCCCACTGTCCATGGTACGGCTGCATGTTGTACCTTGGACCAAAAGGAGGAGCTTTATATTTCCTTTCAGATTTCCTGAAATCTAAATTTTTAACTGCGTATTCGACTATTATTGGAAAGGTTATGGGTTAGACAATCTATAATAATCGGTTGCTTAAAATTTGTCTCAATAGTTTTGCCAAAAAAACGACTATGTCAAAAAAGGTACCAGCACCTTCCGTAAGGTTACAGAGCAGTCACATCGCAACGAAGATGGAAATTGGGTCAGACTAGAGATAGAAACACACTTGTGGCATGGCATTCCATTCTATAAAATGAAATGAAAACAAACGAATTAAAATTGTAGTTGGGCATTCGAGCAGCAACAACATGACAACTGAAGAAATGCAATGTTCTTGTTAGCCAGCTGAAGAGGAAGTAGTGCTCATATAAGTTTACCTTGATTTCGTTTCGACTGTTTGTTGAAATTTGTATAACTTTTGACAAGTCCAAAGCCACGTCGCACTCTCTAGTCTAGTATTTATGGTGCTTGGTGGTGGCTATTGGAGTAGATTTTCTTGTCGTCCACGGGTCGAACGAAATACAATCGCAGCAGTGGTAAACAGGTCATTGATCTGACGTCATATACGCTTTACGCGAAAATACTTGCACTTGCGCGCACTATTTAAAATTTTTTTGTGAAATTTAACAAAAGTACCGAATCAATTCTTTTCAAAACTATTTATCTTTGAAGTTATTTTAGTGTAAAGTTTTATAGTGCCACTAGTCCCTGTTAAAATCTTCATATATATTATAAAAACAGAAATGAAGTGTTCGGTCAGTGCTTGCAAATATAAATTATATTATAAACTAGGGAAATCCTGTTTGAGGCAACTGCACTATCTAAATTATTTTTTTTGTTAATATAAGCAGGTATTTATATAAATTAATTATGTGAATTATTTCAAAATAAAGTAGAAAAAGAACATTTTTTACCACAGATGCTCCGCACAAAACCTTTGTTTACTTTTTGCAAATTGATAATTTGCTTAGAATAGGGATGGCGGTTAAAAATGTAAAAGCGGACTACCAACACAACCAGAAATTCATTACGCAAAATCTGGCTTATCACCATTCCTGCTTGCTATATATTCAAAGGAGTGAGCTATTACTGCACGGCTGTTAAGGCTTTGTAATATCCAGTTTTCATGATGTCGCATTCTGGTTTGACGAATAAAGACAAAAAATGTGATATCGCAGATTTACATGCAAAGAAACAGAGCGGCAAAATGATTAAATTTCATAAATAAATGATAATGAGAAGTGGTAGAATTTTCAGATTTACTCTCATATAATAACGCGCTTTTGTGAAAGCACTTTTTTCTGAGATATTGAGAGAGGTCACCAAAGTTTTTCCAAAGTTGTTGCTGTATAATCTTATGTTATTTGAACAGAACGTGCTTCTGTTTACACGGTTTGCTCTAAAGTGGGTGGGTGTTATCAGTATTGGGAGATCGTGGGAATTCCATATTCTGGCAATTTCTGCCATTAAGATATTGAAAAGTAGTAAATTAATGCTAATGTACTTTTATAGAAATCTCCCCTATATCAATATGCTGTATGGTGGTATGATGTATGGTGTATGGTGTATTTCTTATGCTTTTGGTACCTAGGCTAAAAGTGGTCGGAATGCGCATAATATAATAATTTGTGGGAAAAGTCGCCATTCATTCCCATTTTCGAGAGAATTTTACCCGCAACAATCTCCCACGCTACTGTAACTCATTCTCTGATGGGAAAAATGAGAATTTTATTTGACTGATAGACATTTAACATCTCCTTTCAGCACATTGGCCAAAACGGCATTTGTCTTTTTCTTAAAAAATTGAGGTAGAGTAGATATACGAAAAGTTCATTATTATGAATAATTTGAAAGGATTTTGAAGTTATTCAAAATTTTGCAAATAATTGAATAAAATCAATTATGCTTGTATGTGTATCTTACTACATGGAAGAAGAATGAATGAAAGGAAAGAAAAAATTGCAAATTATTAGTAATAATTGCTTCGTATTTCTGTGGGGGGCACCGAGCCTAAACGGGCTTCTCTGGGGGGGGGGGGCATAGCCCACCCGTGCCCCTACCTCGCTACGCGCATGCATAGCATCTTCTTTGCTATAAAAAAAATGCATTTGTATGCAAAATCTACGATCGGATACACTCTTTGACAAGAGCAATCCTACAATAATTCCAGACTATTCTAAATAAAGAACATCAACTAAATAATATCCTGAAACGAAATGTAAGATCTACTCCAGTCAAAAAAATACCTACAAATAATTATAACGACACTTTTTTCCCACTATACCACTTAAACAAGATTGTCATGGCTGAGACTTTATCCTGCCGTTTCCGCCAGATATGTATACAAGAAACATGAGAGCACTTGATCTGCAATTGTATAGTTGTAGAAGTAATACTTCTATTTGGTAATTACTACAGTTTATTGGAGGTAGAACTTACTAGCCCTAGATGATCTTGAAGTCCAGAATAGGAGCTGGTAGATAATGTTGCTAGTTGATGTGTAAGATCAATGTTTCTGTGCGGGACAGCACAGCAGCTTAGTTCGCTGATGAGGATAATGTGTTGACAAGTTCTGCGAGCATCAAAATACTACAGACAGCTGTCTGGTACGGAACTTGTGTAATAAATGATTCGTTTAATGTCGTTCTCAAATATGAGTGATAATTTATGTGTCGAGGATTTAAATAAAACGAGATTTGATATCGAAAGGTTTTCTTTAATTATTAGTAGTACCTCACGATATATACATATATACAGATATTAAGCTATCGAAATATATAAACTGAGATGTGATCTAATCTAATCTCGGAGAACCACCATTTTTTAAAACAAATCTATTTAGACAGACAATCAGAAAACTTAAAAACAAAACATTTATTAACTGGGTTGCTGGATTTGGCAAACCTATCTTACCTACAACTCGCAAGATGCCCGCTCATTTGACTCCACTAAACTTACAAATATTTTAGCAGGGAGCCTTCCAGATGACAATCGTGAGCGTATTCGACGCGCGCCGGCACATAGGGGTATTTGTATGAAAAAGCTGGTCAAAATTATTTTTTGTTTTTATTGGTAAATGTCAATATAAAATGCAAGGAAAGTGTAATGCAAGTAAAAGTCGGTTGAAAATAAAAGAATTAATAATGCCATTTTATTAATTAAATTAAAACAATTTAAAATACTATATTCCGCCATCAGAATATCCCAATAATCTTCTTTGCTTTGCTCTTCTTCTGAGTCTACCACATCTGTTGTTGGTAACAGGAATTGAAGTGCTTCTTTTGAAAATGGTCTACTATTTTTTTTATGCACTGTTGGGTCTGAGCTCAGTAATAACCTATTTATTATGTCCATATTACAAGATGCCCTTGAAAATTTCCTTGCGAAATCTTGACTGTATCGCCGAAAATGCTTATTATGAGCTCAGCCGTTTCTTGAGAAAGTTGGCCAATAGGTAAGAGGGCATGTTCTATAACTATAGGACCGTGAATAAGTATTTTGTGAAGCGTGAGTGAGATCGGATACCAACCGTATAATTTCACGTATAGCTGTGCTGTTTCCCATTAAAATTTAGAAAATTTATCAACGTCTATCTTTTGTGCATTTGAGATCACCTCTAACATAATTCTCAATTTATGTATGAGATCCTGGTCAATACCAGTGATTCGCGAATCTGTTTCGGGATCAGAAGAAAAACTTCGAGAAGTATTGCCATCATTTGTATTCCCGAATCCGGCTTTCGGCACGTCTACTAATATGGACATTTCTTCTTTTAAGGCTTCTTGAATGTTCTTCTTAGTTTCTTTAACACAATTTTTTTCACTCTCGATTCTTGCTTGCGATTTCTTTATTGGTATTTTATATGGTAAATGTAATAAAGACTCTAAGAATCTTATTCTTGCATGAAGGATGGACAATCCGAATTTTATTGTATCTGGATCTATTTCCCTATTTCTTTCCAATTTATTAAACTCCTTTGATGTTGCCTTATATATGTAGCATCAAATAGTGGAAGAAATTTCTGTTGCTGCATTGTACACTTTTGCATCTACCATAGTTGGAATAAGTGTATGTTTAATTTGATGCGTTGCTTCCATTGTTGTCAGGTTGTTGCTTGATTTTCAATAAAAGCTATTTCTTCTTTGGTGATGTCGTTCGTTTCATGAACAAATCTAATTCGGATCGGTGTACAGAACCGTGGAGATGAAGGAACTGGGTTCTGCCAGATAATTCCTTTTTGCCCATTAATTTTTGCTAATAGTCGCAGAGGCACCAAGGAGCTTTGAAAAATGTTCGCATCACTATCTGTACTGTTCTGAAATTTTTGTTTGAATTGAGCTTGTTGAGAGCCATCGCAGCCTCATTTTGATATGAGCTCCAACTTATGTATATCTCGTTCAGTGATATTTGCCAACACTTCTTCCAAATTTTTACATAATCTCGAAATAGTGTGATCTAATAAATCTTGTAATCTGATCCCCGCAAACGTTTCTGTAATTCGGTACGATTCCGGCTTAGGATAACACTCCCTTTTAGCTTTTTGTAACACGGAGTAGCAAGGGTACAGCTTAGTATGTATTGGCACTTCGAACAATATTATATTGTTTTCTCGATAGGTCAGCTTCCACGAAAATAGATACCGCATGCATCAAGCTTATCTGTTGTATGGCTTGTATTGGTGTGCTGCTGGCCACTGCCTTACGAAATTTTGTTGCTCTTGTCGGGGATTTCGTAATTTCTTTTATAACTGTAGAGGCGTCGTTTTGACCTGCTGCTCACAAGAGACATGTGGGCAGCAAAAGTAAGATGTTCAGCAGGTGCCTGCTCTCTCAAATCCTTTGTTTTTCGCCTCTTACTTCGGTCACTACATTCCTGAAATTCTTTACTCGGCCGACCCGCCTTTTGTTTCGTCCAGGTTGTTAATTTTATGCTGCCATCAAGCCACTGTTTGTTGCTCTTAAGGAACCGATCCTCAATATTGTGAGACGCAGCCCATTTATTTTAAACGCACATTTAAAATGTCTTATATTGCGTTTAAATGCACAGACTTCTACAGTTGGACAATTGGTGACTTTTAAAAGGCGACTTTCCATATAGATTAGCTTTTTTCCAAGTTGCCGGTGAGGGGACTGCTTTATGAAGTTATACAGCTCTCTTCTTATCATCACTTTTACATTTTCTCGCATTTCTGAAGAAAAGAATATACAATTTAATGAAATTTCTGAAAATAAGTTAATTCGAGCATTTTCTATATATACAGGGTGATTCAGATCAAGATAGCTTCCGGTATACCACGCGATTCCTTGAGTTAAGCTGATCAAAAAAATGTTCCACATACCCCATATTGTTGGCTTATTAAATAGCCAAGAATAGTAGCTGTCGAAAAGTGTATTCCTCTGTATTTGTTAATTAAGCATCTTTAAATTATTCTCAAATATTTCCAACATTTTTATTTTTTTACACACAAATTTCATAAATAATGTTATTTATTTCAAAAACTTTCTTCCATGTAACCCAAATTTATTGCTTCTTATTAATGCTTCTACTACCCTCTATCACTGGGGAAAAATATGCATGCCAATATCTGTATCAGTTTTAGCACTGGAGGTTTATTGACACATTCAAGCCAGATCACAAAATTGCATTAAACCAATAATCACAGGTAGGTACGTAGGATCTTTTATGACTGGACCCACAATTGCTTTGGTTATAATGTGTGTAAAAAAATAAAAATGTTGGAAATATTTGAGAATAATATAAAGATGCTTAATTAACGAATACAGAAGAATACACTTTTCGACAGCTACTATTCTTGTCTATTTAATAAGCCAACAATAACCAAAATCTATAAGGTAGTTCAAAAGTTATACTTATTTATTCCCATCAGGGCTCACGAATATTGGCGAAATCTTCAACTGGCCATAACTCGTAAAGGTTTCTGGGGGGGGGGGGGGGGGGGGGGGGTGAAACAATTTTTTGATCAGCTTACCTCGAGGAATCGCGTGGTATACTATACCGGAAGGTTTCTTGATCTGAATCACCCTGTATATATAAAAAAAAAATGTGTGAATTTGTGGAAGATATTTCTTTTGATTTAGGTTGTATATATAATAAACTATAAGTAACTGTAATCATTTTTACTTGACATGCCTTGACGCTATAACTAAAACCTTAAAAATTAAAGAAATTCCCTAATTTGCCACTATTTTTTGTTTATTTTTTAAATATAACTTAAGATAATAACCAATAGCTCCAAATGTATAAAAGTATTATCTAAATATAGTACATACCTGAAAATTCTGAATCCATCACAAATATGAATAATTTGCAAACCATAATTCCCTTAGAAAATAATTGAAAAAACAGTATATTAATGAAGCACTGTGAACAAATACCTGTGTTGCACACAATAATCCTGCAAGGAGATCAGTCATCGAATGCTTGAAGGATGACCTCCACGTGACGTCATGGGTACTTAACTTAAAAGTAAAAGCGTTTTCTTTACCGTCGGGAAATATTTTATATTTCGACTTTTGGCCAGATTTTTAATACGTTTTAATGCGTTTCGTTAAATGTATCTTACAAACGAAAGCATCGCCACCACATATCAAAAGAGAGAAAAATAATAATACTAGACTGAATTAATAGTCTCAATCTACGTTTATTGTCAATTTCAAATAGGGAGCCACGATAAATTTCTCAGGTCTATGCAAATACAAGGAACAAGGGTAATACAACAACACCCGTTAACATAACTAATCTATATTTTATTGATTCTGCATTCGCTTTGATTATATACTGTAGTAGATGTCCACAAATCATTTTAGTGTTGTACCTGAGATGTCTCCACTTGTCTTTCGCTTGTTATTTCCAGCTTTAAAACTTCTAATAAAAGAATTTTCAATGAACGGTTTTGGATATTACTCTTGATTTGGGTTTTAACGATTTTTACTTTATATGCTGGAAAAATTTGATTTCTACCATTAAAATGAAGTTTCTATTAAATTCTTTGCAAGTAGCAACATCTCCAATACAATACATATATGATTCTGTGGACATCTATTACAGTCTATATTGAAAGGCATTCTGCAATATCTATTTCACGTCTGATTTCTTATATTACACAAAAAGCTTTTTGAAGGTACTTCCATGGCTTTAATAATTTATGCTTTCTACAGGTTAAACTTATTAAAATAAAAAAAAATCTTAAATGTGATCACTGTAATATATAAATATGTATATACATTACTGCACATACATATGTACATAGTTGCGTTTATTTCCAAGCATTAAACAGAGTTAACCTTCCCATTCGAAATCCATAAATGGCATCATGCAAGGGCAAAAGTACGCCCACTGTATAATCTGTAGTATAATAAAACTTTATTGAACTGCACTGATTTCAAAATTACTTCAACTCAAGCATAAAAAAATTTCTAAGGGTTGTTGGTTCGCCTGCCGTTCGCTATATATATTTTCTGCATCCTATCCTGTTAAGGTTGGCTGGAGGCAAACCTAATCGTCCATGAGAAATATCTTTTCGTTAAGTGAATTAGATATAAGCAAACAACGTGAAACAATACGGGAAAATCATTTTGGGGGGGGGGGGGGGACTATGTATACATTTGTTTTATTAGCAGTTGAAAGCGGAATATCGACGGGAAAATTACCAATAGTTTTATGATATAAAATCCCTTTTTTGTTTATCCTAATATAGGAGTGCTAAAAGTGAGCCTTAGTTAGTTGAGTTAGTTTTCGAAGATATTGGATTGAGAATATTGAAATTATGTAAATCTTCAAAAATCCATAGCGATTGAATTATTCAAGAATATTTACGTGTAGTAGTATTCCTTGTTTGGTTTGCCTGAAAGGTGAAAATTATTAATATGGACCCAATGTGACTTTTCCCTTCGTTGGAAAATTGGTTAGCTAGTCTATTATTAAAGTTACGTTATCTTCGACTTCTTGATATTACGTTTGTATATAACAATTCTCTTTGATATTTTTTAAGCTTGATGATCATTTAAATGATTACTTTTTCCAACCTCAAATCTTATATAGGTACATATATGACTTATTGTAATGAGGAACAACGACTATTTTAGTTAATTATGCAGAATCATAGTCATAAAAAAAGCAATTAATTCAGTGAAAGAATTATTGAAATCGGATAAAAAATGACGAAGTTATAGCTATTTTAGCGCCCTATTCTCAAAAACGCGCTCTAACATGATGACGTCATGATACACAGTACAATTCGCGGTCTAACGCAGCGCGAGTGTAGTTGCTGCCCCGCCCGTGATAGAAAGTGCTCGGGACTGGATTTGTTTTGGATTTATTTCATAAAATATCGTCTTATAAATATTATATTGTGCAAACTGGCAACGTGAGTGTTGTGTACCGTGACGTCATCACCAGATTCGCCATTTTTAATTTCCGTTTTTTTAAACTTCAAAACTTTGTCATTTTTTTGACGGATTTAAGTCATTCAAAAAGAAATATACTCAGAAATGTATATTGCTTTTGATCTGATATATTAAATTTGAATATCTTGTAGTAAGATTGTTCTCCATTATACCATTACTATGAAAATTACGTTAACCCTTGACCTTTTTAGTAATAATTTGTTGAAGTAAAAACCTTTTCAGGCACACCGTGTAGAACAAGTTTCGATTATCGAATTCTGGAATGCCAGTGAAAGATGACATGCAGCAAAGTATATAGAATAGAAGGTAATCCCATTACGAACCCATTAGGTGACGTAATGTCGTGAAATGTATACACTACTCAATACAATACACAATACTCTCTCTGCTCTCTCTGTCTTTCCTATAAATATCTATATACATTGGTCACAGAATTACGTCACATGCTATCAGCCGAAATGTGTCAAAATTTTAATGGGAATACCTTGTCTTCTATATACCTTGGTATGTAGCAAGTATAGGGTAAAATAAATTGATCATGTATTAGCTGGACAGATAGCTTAAAGTTGGTACATGCTTTTCTGTGGGTGTGTAAGTATTGGGGCAGTTAACTGTGGAGAAAGGGGTAGGGCGAGATATTTTTTGGGGGCCACGTGGTTTGCGAGTCCACGAACTCTAATAGTTTTATACGTTGCGGGCTATTATTAAAATAAAAGACCGTGGTTAGCACGTTAGAACACATATACATATATATTTAAAAACGAGAACTTCTTTAAAAGAAAAAATTAAATTACTTCAGATTTCACACTTATTCGTACACTTGAGCTTTCTGAGCTTTATGGTGCATGCAAGGCAGCGCAGGAACCACTTAGTATATTATAGTCGAGGATTTTCTTTCCTTATAGAAAAATAATAATTTAATTTTGGAAACCTTTAACACCACTCAAAGAGGAACAAAATGAAGGAAATAAAAGGCCAAAACACAGAACCTATCTTTTCCTTAAAATGCACGGAGTTTCAAATCCTAGTTAGACCTCCTTCCTTTTTCGCTGAATTCCGACACCAATTAACTTCTTTGGTTTTTCGTCACACTAATTATTCCATACTCCGGCATCAACTTTTCCTTCTTTTTCTTTTCCCTTTTTATAATACTGACAGACTGACTAACTTAACTTCACGGGTAATTGTAGAACTCACCTCTTCACCAACCAAGGTCATCGGTTTTTTTTTTGTGAAATTCGGCCACCTATTGGAAAGTTCGAAAAAAAATGTCAAGGCGTTGCCTAATTGGAACTGACCGACTTGAATTGGTAATATATTATTAATATATTTTTTTTTGAAAAACAATCTATTTTTCTTTGTATTTTCTGATGCTACAGTCAGAAAAATTTTATCTACCCTGGTTCCCTCAAAATTCAATTCAAAGATCTTCTGTTTGACAGGTGATTCAAATGTAATTTAAAATCTTTGAAATACGTTTTGTTTCACCCCTTTTTTTGTTACCGATATTTACGTTGGGCTGAGAACAGTTTGATTTCGAAGTTTTATTTTATTTTATTAGTGAAATTCTTTCGAGATATGTGCTTTTAATTAGTGGGAGGTTTGGTGCTGAATTAACCATGAATCAGGAAGAAAGTCGACCCACGTAGGTTTATCATGCAAATTACAAATTACTTGCTCGCTTGCTTTACATCGTAAATCCAATAGTGAGCAAATTGTTATTATTATAAACAAGCAAAATGAAAACTAATTTATTCTTAGGTGAATACTTCATAAAGAGTGATGAATACTTCTCACTTCGCCACAATGAAGTGCTGAGGCCAAGTTTATAATCATTTTATATGTAATCCAGTGCCGATCACGTGAACAGGGGTGAATGCCTAATTTCAGGTAATTAGTTTTTTTCCTCTTTAGTTAATTGTCTTCTTTTTTTCAGGATGGTATAGATACAGTGAAGGTTGCTTACCCGCTCTACAATTTCACTTTCCTTCGAGATAAAGACCGCCGCCAGGCACCTCCAGCAACACTACAATGGTAGGCTGTCCTCGTTTTCCTTAGTTTAAAATCTGGAATATAATAAAAATCTTTTGCAGCATCAATCTGTCGGAAGTTGAGGACAGCACTTAAGACGGAACACGAAAGTAATAATTTATTCCCCTAGATAATTAAATGATTAAATAAAAAAAAGCTTTTCTCTTTCAGGTTAATGCATCTTCTGACTCGCACTTAATAAAAAAAGAAATATAACATAGTCACGGTATATGGACCCAAAGTATGTGTGAGAGCTGGTCTCAAACAATAAGGGAGAGATGCCGGTTTTTAAAAAGATAACTCAGTCGTTTTTCAAATTCAATTATAAAATTTTATTTCAATATTTCATATACTTAACCTAATATCACAAATTCATAAAAACAATTCAAAGGAGCTTAAAACTATAAATTCAACTTAACAATTCAGAAAAAGAAATTCAATAATAAAAGAGAAAAAAAATGGCCCAAAAAAACGTTGTCCGTCTCTTTAATTCTGAAAAGAAGAAGAAGAAAATCGGAATTAGTTTTGTCACCTTCTAACACTACTAGAATAATAATGCTGCTAATACGTGTGGGCCCTAAGGCAGTAAAAATGACGCACACAAGAATTTTCTATGAATCTGTTTGACGGTAGCGGCCCTGTCAGACAGAGAAGCTGAATAAGCAGAAAAAGGGGGGGTGCAGCAGCGTGCTGCAACGTGTGGTTCAAAACAGAATGAGACGAAATTTTCAGATTAGACTCTGAACAGAACTATACTTCTGTAATAAATATAAAAACTGATTTCAGATTAAACTCTGACCAGAATTATACTAATGTAATAAATATGAAATTTCAGATTAAACTCTGAACAGAATTATACTTCTGTAATAAATATGGGAATTTCAGATTAAACTCTGAACAGAATTATACTTCTGTATGGAGGATAGGAATATATTTTTCAGATTAAACTCTGAACAGAATTATACTTCTGTATGGAGGATAGGAACACGATTCTTATTTTTCAGATTAGACTCTGAATCAGATGAACTCTGATAAAAGAATGGTGCCATCTATTGCAACTCGTCGGCCTTTTATAGCCGCCGCATCCAGTTATTAGCTCTCGCCTCTCGGTGTTGCCCTAGCGACGTTTATTCCAATTGCTCGTATTCTGACTGCGGCGAAGGCGAAGACAGCTGACTGTGTAGATGTCATTAAATTACATGAAAAAGTTGTCAACAATACAGAGGTACATATGATTTGGTAAGTTTGTGATTTATTGTTAATTATTCCTTTTGCTAAATGATTTCCTTTGGATTATTTTCAGATTAAAGAGGTAACCTGATAAGGATTAATTACTGTGGATGTGCAGTTTGCATTTTTGTGGAAGATAGATAATTCGTCAGATTTTAGATAAGTATTCTGTGACATTTTAAATTAGTCTTAATACTTTGTGGTGCCTTTTGTTTATTTCAGGAATTAATAAAAAATGGTAGAACCTGGCTGGACGCATTGGAATTTAGGTGGACTAAACAGTATGATTAGTATGAACCACTGTCGGCCGCCTTCTTGAACGTTACGGCATTACACGATTGCACTAAAGATATTTTATATTAATTTCAATAATAATGAATAAAATTTTTCACGGATTAAAATTTATGTAATTTCTTGACTAAGCTGTCAGGTAATTATATATATATATATATATATATATATATATATATATATGTTTTTTTTCCAAAAATTGTAATGTTTATTTAGCATGATATTATCCGGTTTAATTTTTCCAAGGCTGTTACAAAATAATTTATTTAATAATTGTTCTGAGTTCTTCATATGAACAGAGATGCCGTCACGTCACAGCTCAAGTGTCAAATAATTAGTAGGCCTCCCTTGTTTGTTACTGTAAACCCATGAAATAATTTAACTTTTCGTCACCTCATACATTGAGGCGAAATAGATTTAGTTGATAATGTCAAATTCCTAACCCATTTATTGTAATGCCATGACCACGGACAAGAAAAATAAACAAAAATCGGAACGACAAAGAAAACAAAATTTGCTCGACCTTAAGAGGAATTTGCAACATAAGCAAATTCCGCTATGCAAGCATAATTATTGATTGTGAGAATATCCATACCTGTGGTCATTGTTTTACAATATCAATACAATATGAATCATATAGAATTTTCGTGATCAGAAATGCTGACACTACAATGACTTTTAAATGCATTTATTGAAAACTCTGCAATAATTTTCCCCTTAAGAATTATATCAGACATAACGATTCCTATGACAAGAAAATTGTATAAATAACCAGCGAGTTGTCAATAACAATCAAAACATATTTTATCATCGAAAGATATCTTTTATTTTCCCGCTGAAAATCAGTATACGCTACCATCCCGGTGAATATTGGAATACTCTGCCTTATCATAAAAAAGCGGCATATTCTGCCTTCCTTAAAGCAAAACCGCCATATTTTGCCCCAGCAAATTACATTGACACGCTTTGCCATAACGTTATTGTTTTGTAATGTAGCTGCAATTGAGACTTACAGCTATATTATTGCATTCAGGTAGTCTATAGTGTAGCAGTATATTAAATAAAAGATATGCAGGCTTCTTTTCACTGATGCAGTTTATTGTACTCTTAAATTCCTTGAGTACAATTGTAAGATCTGGTTCATTAGAAATACCGCATGTATGCTATTGCCTAATTGCATTTAATGCGTTTGTGTGCTGTTTATTATTCTTAACTTTTACTTATTTCACTTTTGCTTGTTTGTGTGCATGTGCAACCAATATGCAGATTGGCGTGGCATGTAATCAATTGAATGTACAGCAGACTCTAAATCTATAATTCACTGGTCTTCATTGTCCTGAAATTCACTCTTAAATTTAACTTACTAAATTGTTTCTTAACATATTCCATTAAAATGAGAGAGACGCATGTGCTTAGTTTAATGTGAAGAAACCTATGCTAAAAAACTTCACCAATAAAATTCATTCAATTTCAACAAAAATAGATAGATACTTATCTTTTAACAAATTACCAGTTGCCACAATACTAGAATATCAACAACACCAAATTGGAGCATGTAATAACGTACCTTGCTACCTGTTATTTATGCAAATAATCCTCAACTTTTCTCACTTATAAACTTTGTGTTTGTAAATTTTCCTTTGAAAATGAATACTCTTTGTTGAATGATTATTCCACTAAACTAAACTCTGCTTCTACTAAATTTCTCACTTTAAAAAAAAAACACTTGCTAATAGATCGTATTGTGTTGCATCTATGATCGCTGTCGAAAAAGTAAGCGTTTCCTTAGGGAGAACCTCATTTTTATAGACTCTGAGCAGCCATTTTGCCATACATTCCACAAGAAAATTGCAACATTTGTATAAATTTCTTATTGGAATGACCTTTGCAATGTGCTGCTAATAAACCAATTTGGATTAACTAATTTATTTTTAGTTATCCATGTATTCTCCTTATTTATTTAATTAAATATTTTAAATTTTCCAAAAATTTTCAATATGGCGCCTCTCTGTCCTATTATGCCGATTTCTAGTGTGGAACGTAAATTTTTCTCGATCCTTTTTTATCTCGTTCCCACATCTGTATCTTTCCCACTTATTGTAAGAAATGTCAAAATAATTTTCGTGAATATTAATTCACCTGGTGATTTTCACACCTGTCTGGCATCACCAATCAATTCCGCGAGGTCTAATTAGTCAGATTGACTTTTCACCATATCAATCTAACAGTCGCGATCGCGGTTTGCAAGTTTGTTTAGTGTTGTGCTATTGTGCTGGTTTTTTACAATTTGATGGATTAATTATCTAAGTAAGTTTATAATAATATTCTCTTAAATGTCTAATTATGTTTTCTACCATAAACAATGCATAATAATTGTATAAAATTTGTAAAATTGTTCGTGCTGAAAGTGCTTGTGACATGTCAACAATGACAACAAATTATTGAATCTTGTGAATATCAGCGAGTTTATGCATTTTGCATATTTACACATCTTTGCACATTAGATGTTGTAATCCTGTAGTTTTGTTTACCATTTCATTAAATAAGTTAATTATAACTGATTGATGTATTTCTTTTCTATTTCAGACAATATCTAAAGTTGCAGGATGTACATGGACATGAGGCACTGAAGGGAACACATAAGGAAGTAGAAAATACTTTTTCTTAGCGCATACTAATGTTTTTTTCATTTCTTTTCAGCTGTGCTCAACAGTTATACATTGGCACTTCCAGCCTCAGCAACATCGGCATACACTGCCTAAAAACCTAAAGGGATAATAAGAAAAACAGCGGCTTCTTAGCCATACAGACTGTTAGATTAGATTAGACTTCGAACAGGTGTTAGCCTCGCAGGTGTTAGCCTCGCAATCACTACGATCTGAAAGATCTATTGTGAATCTCCGTTGAATTTATTCCCTTTCTAGGTTCAGATTGTTAATAAAGTCTATTACGATTCTGAGATTGAGGTTCCGCACGTAGTTTGGTGTAGGAAAAGCATGTTCCAGTTGTAGTAGTCTCCGCCTGGCCAATGCTACGTAGTTGCAGAGCAAGTTCTCCGAGGTTTCGTGAGGGCGGCAGAATTAAGTTTCAGCCAAGCACAGGGTGTTTAGGTGATACCTCAAGTGGCAATGGCCTGAGAAGAGCTCAGTAATCATTTTGAGTTCTGTTCTTCTAAGTAGAAAGAGTTCTTTTGTTTTTCCGCCAGAGCTGTCGATAAACTTTTTTGCTAGACGAAGTCGTTTTATTCGTTCCCAATAAAGGGATTTTTGTTTATGCTCCCAGTTATTTAAGGCAGCTCTGACATAACTCTTTGAAGTGTTGCAAAATGGCTGTGGTCCGGCAAACTGAGTTTCCGTTCCTCTTTTGGCTAGGCCATCAGCAATTTCATTGCCCTTGTAGCCCTCATGGGATATCTTTGTTTCTCCTTGATAAGTTCTTGAGGGTTTTGTAGACATTCACACACTATCCCTGACTTGACAGTGTAGGACTTTAAGGCTTTAAGGGCAGCTTCACTGTCCGCCAGGATATTAATGGTTGAGCGATTTATGGTCTTTTTAATGTAGGTATTGGCGCATTCTTCTATGGCCAATACCACAGCTTGGAATACGGTAGAGGTAAAACCCAGAGCTTTTGATATGTGGCATTTGGGTCCGTATACCTGCAATTCGATTCCATTGTTCGTTTTTGAACCGTCTGTATATCACACCATCGATCCTTATTGGAAGGACGGATTGGGGGAACACTCCTATTGTCGGTCTCCCAGAACCACTTGGAGTGGTATAACAAAATCCACCATGGGTGTAATTATATCAAATATTGTCATCATTTGAGCATTGGGGAGCCCTTCCCTTTTCACATGAAAGGCAGGAGTGGAAGGTTGAGTAAGGCTTCCATGGCTGCTGTAGAACAGGTTCTCATGGCTGGCTGGGTTTTTTGATGCAGAGCCTCAACCGTCTTTTGATTAGTTTTTGGCCAACATGCGAGGGTGGGTCTGACAACCATGATGTATATTCAGTACATCATTTTCGGCTTCAGACACCATATTCTGCCAATGAAGTGACAACACGTGCAGAGAGATCCCACCGCTCTATCCGTCACTCTGCACTGATGCGAATTCCAGGTGAGTTACTTATCTAGCGTTACCCCAGATATTTGACTTCGTCTGAAAATATCAGCTCCGTATTGTCAAGAAGAGGAGCCGTTAGTGAAAGCTTCGATCTTCTCGTGAACGGAACGATAACCGGTTTGTTGGGCTTTGTGCTGAGGCCTTTGTTTAAACACCACTTGTGGACTTTACAGAGGGCTTTTTGCACACTGTAGTAATACTGCTAGTAATAAAAATAATCATTCTTGTTACTATAAATAAATTTAACCATGATTAGCATTCATAAACATCGTGAAACAGTCATACTACATTACTCTGCAATATTTAACAGGGAAAGTTATGTACAAAGTTATAAAATTACAAAGATAATATCAAATTTATACATCATCCTTTTACAAAACAATGTACCTACACCCCCGTTCACAAGTTTCGATCACCTATAATATTTTCAAAATACAAAATATCTATGTCGGTAGAAGGCCTTAAGAGTAGTATTAGCGGGAGACATTATTTGAAATTTCAGTTTTATAGAATAAAGAGGAATGTCTTAGAAAGGCAAAAATGCAACCTAAATAAAAGCATGTGTCTGGACGCATTCAAAATTTCTTTAAAATAAATCTACTTTTCCTTCTCACGATAAGAACCTAACTATGTAATAGATTTGGAATCTCTTGTAGATCAAATAAATCCATAATCCTAATCATCACAATATTTTAAAAACTCAAAAATAAGTATGTGAATAGATAATTAAATATTAAGTGCAGATTTAAATCAAAAATTAAATATGAAGAAAAAAAATATTGAGAATATAAAACTAATGAATAAATCCAGAAGTCATAACGAGCGAGTTCTTTGTTAGATTCTTGGAAATACTTAAAGTTCTCGCGAATCAATTCCAAAAATAGTTTATTATTGCACAAATAACTCCGAAATTATTTGGAAATTTAGTAAGCAAAGGGAGATAGATCTGCTTCGGATGAGATGTGCCAAGCAGGCACATAGAAAGTATTTTTATTAAATAAACAAAAAGGAAAAATTGTAAAAGTGAAACAAAATTTAATGGTCAAGGCAAAACCTGAAGTCAGCGAGGACAGTGAATGAGGCTACGAGAAAATAAAAGCAGATGTCCAAGATACCCATCACCTAAAGTTATAAAATTTGAAAACTAATGTTATGGTTGCATGTGGGCGTGACGGTAGCACCAAAGATAGCCATGTGTAAACATGCCAGGCAAGCACGGCGATTATTCTGACCTCTGATTGTCCGGACTGTCGGTGGAACGACATGCACCATGTGTTTTGAATCGGGGATGGAAAATGCCGGAAGATGACAGCGACGAGAAGCTGGTGGGCATTAAGTGTTGAGTGATGGAGGGAGAAAGTGGTCAGAAGTGAGATTCAAAAAAAAAAATTTAGGAAGAAAACGCAGAGAAATTTTTTTTTAAAACCACGATAAAAGACACGGGAAGTTTAAAATTTTTCATTGTAAACTGCAAAGAAGGTACACTAAAAAGGAAATTCAATAGAGAGAAAATAGCATGCCAGCAGCAAGCTTCCGCAAGGAGCCCCTGGAAAAGCAAGATAAGTACTATTAGCTTTATTTAGAATTTCAGCAATCAGAAACGACCTCAAGGTCCGGCAAAGGAAGGCACGGAACCTCACTTATCCACATGTTGGCTGAACTTATTTATATTTATTATTTACTAAGTGGCATTCCGGTGCACGAGTCTCGGAATTAAATAAGATTTACTTGGAACTTTTAGTATTCGTACGCAATCATACTAATAATATTAGCAACTATTCGTTAAAGGAATGTGATTACATAGTGTACAGACTTACTTCACTTTGCAGTATAAGATATGGAGCACCTGAAACAAATAAAGATTTATTATAACCATCGACATTAAAGATAAAAGACCAATAGTATTGGTTATATATCCATCGAAGGACCTGACTGAATACCTACATGTCTATATTAACTTCCAACGAAGTGCATGGATATCAGCCGTCAGGAGAGCACCTGAAAATAAAGATCCTACGTTTACACAATTCGTTAGAGGAGCGCCGGAACAGTATCGTTTATTAGCACAACAGTGATTACAGCAGTAAACAGTTTCAAATGTACTTATTATTACTTATTATCATAAAAGGGATCACAGTAGTAAATGCTTTCAATTATATTGTTTTGAGCTTACTTAGTAGCATAGCAGTGGTTATAGTAGTAAACCCTTGCCAATATATTTATCTTTTGAGTTTACTTATTAGCATAACAGTGATCACAGTAGTAAGTACTATGAATTGTTATTTATTAGTATAAAAGTGACTTCATGCTTCGCTTTTTGTTCTTCCGACAGTAGGTATGTTAATAAAAGCTCGATTAGAAATTGTATAAGACTTTAAGGTGACCTATATGGAGTGAGTAAGGCGGCTTCTCCGCACACCGTTTTTTTTGTGTACTGCTCAAGAAGGCCTTCTCGACAGATACCCCAATTGCGATGCTAGTTTACAAGAGTTTAAGTTGATTCACGACAGGTTACTCATCTAGTACGTCACGCTTAGGTACCAGTAACAAGACCCGATGGGCTTACCTTAATCTTAGGTCGTAGGGTAATATTGTAGAATCTATCTGTTAAAAACTTCGAGGGTGAATTTAAGAAAAAAAAGAAAGGATCTATTCTTGCCGCATGAAGTTACTTGGCCAGTGAACGACTTAAGCTATCGAACCTGCCGTGTATCCAGAAAAGCTTCGGGGGTGAATTTAAGCAAAGTACCACCTAAGTGATAATTAACTATGAGAAAAATTTAAATAAGAAGGGAATTGACATGGAGTATTAAAGCAGGTATTTTTCTCTACTCCCTCCCAGAGCTCTCCCTCTATTTGCAGGAAAAGGGACACCGCAAACCAGATGCCAGCGATGTCATGGGAGGCCGGGGAATGCAGGAGGATCACGTCATCCGATCCTCAGGACTACCTTCGGGTGAGTGTTGTGTACAGTCCCCTCAGGACTAAAAGTATGTTTCTCGGTAGGTAATCTTCGTCTCGCCTTGTTCATTGGCACGATTTCTTTTTGTTTATGGCTCGTGGTAGTGCAGGTTTTGTGTTATTAACCCACCCCATACTCTCTGCATTTAGTCGAGGTGCTAGCATGCCAGCCTGCCAGCATAGCTACCATGGCGTGAGCTGTCAGCTCATGCTGACAGATGAGACTTCGCGTCTCACAAGCCTCACTCAGCAAGGCACATAACACTAAATATAACAGAAAATTTGTAAATAAATCAACTATATTCTGTTCCGCGAAAATTTAGCTCTCAAGGTCACCAGAAGGCAATTTATAAGTTTTTACCATTGTGTATAATCTCAATGGTAAAAGAGCTCTCAGAGCGCATTGCCATTAAAAACGATTAAATTTTTATATTTGTGAAATCAGAAAATGTAATATCTTACCTTGTTTTACATGCTACTAAATGACGGCCGTACTATGAACCTCGTCGATTTCTTGCAGATTCCCAATCGATAAAATGAAATTGCTTACAAAAATGTTTCAAGAAGTATCTTTAGTTTGCTTCCTCTTACATTGGGACAGATCAGATAGAGTGTGCTAAAATACCAAGACGTTTAGCTTACAAACCCAATAAAAAAAAGAAAAATATATCCAAAGAACCACTGGATACATCTTGATGCATAAACATGGCATTCGTAGAAAGAAAGGAAAGATAGAGAATAGAAGAATTTTGAAGAACTTTTATTTTTCACGATTCTAAATTAAATCATAAATACAAGAAGAAAAAACAACCGCCTCGTTCGGGGTTTGAAACTGGGACCTTCCGCTTGCCGGGCGACTGCTCTTACCACTGAGCTAACGAAACAGATGATTTTCCTTCTTGCATTTATCAATTTGTAATTAGCCTACTAAACTACGTTTGCTTTCAGCTGGCATTAACCAGTAACGACGAAAGCGCACAAATAACTTTTGTAAATTGAATTCAGAAAGCAAAGGATAGGGTATACGGAAAATGCTATTCAAAACTGGTGAAACTCTGAGTAGATGGTCTATTCAGCATGGTGAGACTGTTCAACACAAATAGTGCTATACCTTTTTAATGATTATCGAGTCCCATATGTTCAATTTTATTGAAAATATTTTTCACACACTAGCCTGCTCAAGATCTGAAGGTGCTTCTTAACGAGCTGTGCTATACTACCCCAAAAGATATGTGGGTAAAATTTGCTTGTAATCTACCATAATATACTTCTAGTTTTCAGACAAATAATAAATGATTTTTTTTTTTTCAAAACGAAACGAATATAATTATTTTATTATTATTAATTTATTTTAATATTGAATGATTTTGGTTGAGTTTTCTTTTCAGGTGCTTCAATCTTTCGACCTGAGAATACTAATGGCTCTCCTTCAAACAGGAAAATTAGAAAAAGAACTTGGGTTTTAAAAAATTGTCTTTTAAATAAGAGGATATTACGAGTCAGCAGACACCAATATTCAGCATGGCTAGTTCTTAGAACTGTTCCCAGCTTCAGATTTGATGTAAATTATTATCAATTTTTTAAATTTATAAAAGTTCTTTATAAGCTTGGAATTTTCCTTCAGGCGTCTACGGCAGGGAGGAATTAGCCGTACTGATGAGTACTGGTTCCTGGGGATACGAAACGCACTCTTATTTAAAAGAGAATTTTTTAAAAAAGAAGTTCTTTTTCAAATTTGGTTTTGTTTTAAAAAGAGTAATTTGGAGAAGTATATCTTGGAGTGATGAGACTAAAATAAATTTGTTGGTTCTGATGGAAAATTGTAAGACCCTACAATTTGATCGGAAGTACACCAGGATAACTGTCAAGAATGATAGTAGAAACATCATGAATTGGTGGCTATGGCAGGTCGTAGTGTGGATCATCTTTTAATTAAATTAACGAAATAATGAATCAACGATAATATCAGGAGATAATTTTGGATAACATGGTACCATATGCCGAAAATAATATGTAAGTCAGGTGGAAATATACGCACGGTAATGATTCTAAGAATACTTCATGGGTTGTGAATTTATGCCTTAAGGACCAGCCCAACTTCTGACCTTAACCCCATACAGAATATATGGGGTGTCCCGTAAGTCGACGTCAAGCCAGAATCGGGTGAAGAGATACCAGAAAAATATAAAAAAAATCTAAGGCATGTATTTTTCAAATTATGGACATTTCTTTTGTTTTCGAGAAAATGTACGCCTTGTGATGGTTTTTTAGCTCCTGTTGTTAAAAATCCGTTCTATAAGATTTGTACCAGATTGTACCATCGATCTGGATCTGTATCTTTTATTGACATAACTTCGACGAAATCCAGGTGGATTTTTCTTTTGCAAAAGCAATTTTTTGGCCGCATTTTTTACCCAAACTATCCACCAACAGACCT